>WHYT01017468.1:398192-427544 GCA_009806455.1 Tetrax tetrax | reverse complement strand
GGGGGGGGGGGAAGGAAATGGTGTTAGCTTATAGCTTTAATTTCAGAGGAATCTTTAACAGGGAACTTGAATTTTATTCCACTTCATCTAACCCTTCCACTCCTAAATGGACTTAATCCCAAGCCTCAACTGAAGCTATGCCTCTGCAACTGAGGCTCCATTCTGTGAAGCAGATATTTTCCCTTTTACAGAGCAGGTGTTACGCACCCAGGCTCAAGGAGGACTCTTCTCAGTATGACCTGGCTTGGACATCCAGTGATTTAGAGGAGACAGTCATCTTGGTTACCCTGTGAACCAATCTACTCAGTCATCCCTAAAACACAGATGGAATAACTCTGTATCACAATCTGCTGTCTTGGAAGAGATTCCATCACGTGGAATTATATACATCTAAATTATAATCTCTAGGTTAGCACAGCTGTGATGAGTCACTTCTCTGACTATGGGAAACATCTACCACTTCCCAAAAGAGTTCAAGGAATACCGAATAGCTAACTAGTGGAAGGTCCATACAGTATTTTCTAAATGCAGAATTTCAAATGCCACTCAGCTTTGTGTGTCTGCAAATGCAAGTGTGTTCTCCAGGAATGACAAGTTTATATTTTAAAAGCATGTGTTTGAATGGTTTAGAAGATTCAGCTTCCAAAGGGCCTTCCATATATTCTTTTCTCTGTCCCAAATGAGATCCTAATAATGAAGCAAATCCCCTGCAACAAGACCAGTGGTGCCACTGATTGTTTAATGCATCATAATTCTCCTGAGGCAGACAGGGACAGGAGCATTGCATTCTGAGCACGAGTGCTTCTAAATATTTCAGAGTCCTACATGGTAAGTTCTTACTTCAAATTTCACATTCCTAAAGCTTTCCTGACTGCAAAGCAATGTAACCAGCTAGGATATGATCTACTCCTTTAAGCTACAGTGCATCTACTTTTAAATTTCCTTCTGACTGGCTACGAAGAACTTAGTAACCCTTCAAGGAAAAAAAAAAAAAAATTTAAAAAAGATTGCTATACAAGGTAACAAACTTGAACCATATTTGTACTCTGCTTTTAAGTTCTTCAGGATTCTGATCCATCACTCACTATAGCTTGATAGTGACAATATAGATTGTTGCTAGGCAGAACAGCGCTTAGAGATTTGCTCAGGAGAGGCAAGTTCCAAGGTGACATTAGTTGATCAAAGCATTCGCAGAATTGTGTTGAGAAGATTCATGTGTTGTAAACTGTAGCTGAAATAAACCTACAGCTGCAAAAAAAAGGGAACAGCCAAAACTAAATCCAAGCACAGTTCCGTTGACAAGAAGTAGGAAAGTACAGAAGCCTAGTCCTGGGGAAAGGCTGCTATGGGATCTTTTAGGGTCTGAGAATGCTCACTTGTCTGTCTGACCTGCTCAAAAGTGTCTGCACAAAGACCTCAATAAAAACTTCATACTGCATATTTATCTACCTTGAAAGGATTGAGACCTGAGTCAGCTCTGGTGCCATTTGAATTTGTGTTTCCAGGGAGTCTAAGTGACACAGTCCTGATCCTTAAACAAAGCCTGCAACTGCTGAACAGCCAGAGGGGCAAATGTCCTTAAAGTACCCCTGGGCAGGTCTGGGAATGTGCAGCTTGGTTTTCCCAGCACCATCAGCTACAGGCCTGACATAGTTGTTTATATTACATTTCTTTACATCCCCCTGGAATAACAGTCTAAAACCAGCCTTATGCTGCTTCTGGCACTAGCTTATGCCAAAGTTATTTTAAAGTATCCTGTAGCAGCACATGAAGCAGCAGTACATGAGGTTAAACTATCAGGTGCTCCATTTTACTTCCCTGAAGACCATGTCTGCTCTAGCAACATTACTGTGGAATAATAATTCAGAAGCTGGATTAGAAAACAAAACCTAGGCTATCACCTCCAGCTCAATAAAGGGAGTATTTAAACTGTATCTGTTAACAGATACAGCTGAACAGTTTAAACGGGAAGGACAATTGCATTTCCCATTGAAGTACTTGTGGATGACTACTCAATCCATCTGGTTACACTACAACTCAGAAAACACTTTTGAGTTGACTTGGTTATTCCATTGCAGAAAAGCAAAACCCAATTACCAGAGGACACACTCAAGATATGATTACTGCTTTTCCCTTTAATTGTCTTTACCTGGAAAGATAACATAGTAAGCAGCTAGTTCTTGTAAATCCATCATGAAGGCGAGTTCTGAAACCAGATTTGGGACACCTCCAGAAGAAAGGCAGGGACACTTCTATAGAAGTGACTGGTAGGGGGTCAGTACATAGAAGAGAAGTGTCCCAGTGCTCACAGTTACTGAGGGTAGCCATGAAAACTCAAGAGGAACATCAAATACATTTTTCTACTATGGATAACAAATTATAAGGAAAAAAAATTCCCTTCCTAGCCAGGGAAAAGTGATCTCAAAAAAGTCATATTATGACTACTTCAAAGTCCTCTCCTGTTGTAAATTCCCTTGCCCATCCAACATTTGATACTTACTCATAAACCTTCACTGGTTGGGATAGCCCCTATAACTGCAGCTCTGCTGGCAGTTACTCACAACACCAAATTGTCCTGTTTTGATGTAATTATATGATACTAAGTCAAATTCATCAAGCTCGATTTATGCTGGGAATCACAATGACCTGGCCAACACAGCAGGAGTTTTAAAATCAGACTAACAAGAATGTAATATGAAAGTTACCAAAACAAGGATCTAATGATACTTAAGTGGATATTTAAGTAGCTTGGGGTGCACAGTCAATTGTCAACTGAAGGGTCCTTGCTAAGGCTGCTCCTTTCCCCCCCACCACCACGCTCTCGAAGTGTTCCTGTTATTGCTTCTTTCCACTTTAAATAAGACTGGCAGCATCTTTCCAGTTAACCAAGTTATTATAAACAAACAAACAAGGAGGAGCGTCTCAGCATACCTGGAAGCAATTTAGTCTAACATTCACCCCTAATTGCCTTCACAACAAATGTTCACGGTCACATCCTACATTCCACTTTTGGAACGAAACTGTGATGTAGCAGTGTTTCCAAGTGTGTTTCCACAGTGAGCACACCTCACCTGTTCGATGAATTGCATGATTCTTGGAGGCATGGTGATACAATGCCCTGGACAACCTGAGCCCTGTAAAGAAACAGTGGTACCCACATTCCCAGGGCTCCAGTAACGAAGGCCATAGCAGTCAGACCCAGTGAGGACCAGACAAAACTCCAACTGAAAGTCAAAATTAGATATATTAGAAAGAATGGGATGTGAGGAAAAAGGGAAAACCTAACTGCAATTACCCAAGATTTCAAGCAGTAACAAGACAATTCATTCAGACATCTTCTAATCAAAATGTGCTCCCTTGAAGGTATGAACTTTGACAAGGCTTTTTCTATGAACTCCAACTGTAAACCCACTAATTAGAGTGAAGAATATGACCTACTAATTTCATATTAAATCCCAGTCCTGGTTTCTTGCAGATTTCATTGCCAATTTTTGCCAAAACATTTGCTATGAAATTTTTGATAGAAGAACTACAACAATAGAGATTGGGCAAGAATTTAATGGCTTAGCAGCTAAATTAAAGTGTTCTATGTGCAAGTCTAAATGTCTCAGGACGGTTTTAAGTTTTTTGTGTAACCAGTATAAGTGAAAGTAACATCTGTGTCTTCCAAAATGTTAAGACACAGTGGCCGAAGCTCTCCTTAACTCTACCTAAGTAAAAATAGACTCTCAGTCTGCACAGCAAGTTTTCAGACAAAAAGAGAAGCATTTTTTACAACTGTCCAAATCTTGTCTCCTTCATGCCCTCCTCTAAGAGAAATGAACTTTTTACTGCTTTTTTTTTCTAGTCAATAGTTTCAGATAAAGTACTCTCTGAGGTCAATAGGGAGGTATGAAAACTGAAGACTAAATAAAAGGGCTGCGAATGACCAAGTGACCACGAGATTAGAGGATTTGTTAAGGTACGAACCTAATTCTTCACCTTCTAAAGATAAAGGGCTCTTAGACTTCATTAAAAGTAGAACCACATGTTTTTTGGCAATAATAGAATCATAGAATAGTTTGGGTTGGAAGGAACCTTTAAAGCCCATCCAGTCCAACCCCCCTGCAAGGAGCAGGGACATCTCCAACCAGATCAGGTTGCTCAGAGCCCCGACCAACCTGGCCTGGAATGTTTCCAGGGATGGAGTATATGTCCTTATGCTTTGGAAATCAATTAGTAAAGGAAAATAAAATGAAAATCTATTTTTAAAACATTTCTGGAGGTTGTAAGGAACATCTTTGTAGAAAAGCAACTTTGATGATAGCCTAGTTGAAATGTCAGGAAGGTTCATTTTTGATTCAGCAGAGTTCATTTTTTATTCCTTACAACTTGTGATCCAACAAACTGGATCTCTAACATACTTGCTGCTCTGGATGCAAACACGATGCAAATCTAATCGTCAATTAGAAAACGCTGAATCTTCTAGATGAAAAATACTTCAAAGACAGACAACGTCCCAGGAAAGCAAGCCTTTAACTAAAAGCAGCCGACAGGGATCCCGGGGAAGCAGCCTGTGAGCAGAGGCACTGCAGAGCCAGATCTGGGGCAGCTACACAGCGGCACCTCGTGTTCTCAGACCAAATCACCTGGTGTTCTCAAACTGGATCCAATCCAATCTCCTCCTGCCTGCTCCAGGCAAGGGCTTTAACAGACTTCAGGGTAACGGGAGTGTGAAACCTACTTGCAATCAGTATTTTACTTCGTCCGGCAATTCAGGTGGTGTTGACTTCAATTTTTGTGTGGTAAAAAGGAAGAAGTCATCTTCCAGCCAACAGATCAGCAGTTTGAAACATGTACAGTTACTTTATAAATCATACTGGTGTCCTACAAACTCTGACCTGTTGTACGAGAAGCACAGCAGGCTCACAAAGACCATCTAAAGACTGCCTGAGACATACTAATCC
Source organism: Tetrax tetrax (assembly GCA_009806455.1). Taxonomy (NCBI): domain Eukaryota; kingdom Metazoa; phylum Chordata; class Aves; order Otidiformes; family Otididae; genus Tetrax; species Tetrax tetrax. Next base: position 422,598 of record WHYT01017468.1, on the reverse strand, counting down.
AACCTTCCTCAGGCACTAAGAATTACAGATAAAGTTTCACCTGCAAAGTATGCACTTTTCCCAGTCTAGCTTACCCCACGTGTTAAAGCAAGGGGCAATGGGAAACTTAATAGAATTAGACTTAATAGCAGCAGACTGCCTTCATAACTTTGCCTCCTTCCCCTTCCTCAAATTGGGAAGCTAGCAGAGGCAAAGAAGTTTTTTATCTCTTGTGTAGCATTCCTGTAAAAGCACAGAAGAAATATTTTTATTAATGTTTCAATCATCTTGTATTCAGCATATGACACAAAGGAGCTAAGCAGGATTTGATGGCTGTATTTCTAAACACGGAATGGCTGTTCTTCAATGGTGGGAACCTTTGTGCTAACATTACTTACTTCTTGGCAAGTGATATGACATCCTGACACCAAGTAGTCTTGGCAGTTCTGTGTACACCTGGTTTCTCAGCTGCTACTCGTATGGTGCCGGAGATGCTCAGTGCTCTGTGTGCTGCTGCCCTTCTCTGGGTCCTGTGAGGGACCAGCAGAATCAGAAGAACCAGTGCTAGACCTCCCATGCAAGGAGTTATCTGTAGACACAACGTTGGTTAGATCAAGGATACCTTTTTTCTTATAATGAAAACTCCACAGCAGTTAAAGCTCAGCGTTAGAATTACATATGAGGGAACTGCAGACACGTTCAGAAATAGATGCGACTTGCTGTTTGTAGGTCATATTTATAAAGGACTTTGGTGATTTATGGTGACTTGGGATGCAAGAGACTAGGTCTTCCCTCCTCATCATACAGATACATGATCAGTCGTTCTGATTTTGGAGAAAAATATGTGAAGAAAGAAAACTGTACTATAGTACTCTGACCACAAATGCAAGAATCACTGATGCAGTAATCAGTGTTATCTGAATAACATCAGACTTATTCCAGTAAACATTCTTCCCCACTCATCTTGTACTTGCTAGTTAATTTCATAGATAAGTTAGGAGGATCCGACAAAATACTTCCAAAGCACTAGGTGTTCAGCATGGAGAGACATCATGATGACATGAGCAGAACAGAAGATGTTTTTTCCTTGAAACCCTCAAATAATAGAAGTTGTTCCCAAGAACATTTTAAAAAATCACCTCTATTTTCCTGAAGAATTACAGTGGTGCTACCAGTATAGTGATCATTTTACTTTGTTTCCTTTGTTTGAGGAGGTCTTGGTGCACTGACAACTATTCCAAGTGTGTCCTCAGGTAAGAGGAACATCAGCAGCTGCCCTGGCTGCTATATGATTTTACCTGTGCCTGCTTTCATTCTGCAAGAGCTAGGCATAAATCTTCCACCTGTCCCTGCAGAAAGAGTTCTCTTAAATAACAAGTTCATTACCAATCAGACAGTAGAAAGTCCTTCCACTGCTCTCCTCTTTTAACACAATGAACATGAGTAATTCAAACCCCAGTGATTATTCTGGTTTTACAGTGAATGGCTCATGCCCATGAGTGAAAGTGAATAACTCACCCTGAATGCCCAGTGCCAGTCACCTGTGACATCTGCCATGCCGGCTGCTAGGACATATCCAAGACCACTACAAGCAACAGAAAGGAATAATCAGTCAGCACCAATGAATTTCTGCAGGCTAAAATGACATGTCTTGCCAGCTAAGGAGAACAGAGAAGTGTTCTGTCATAGTTTCCAAAACAGATAAAGAGAAACAATTGTCACAGCCTATGCTAGTCTATTTGCCAGCCAGTATTAAAAAGAGAGTCTAACCTCCTCAGATCAAACTTGAGATGGTGGCAATAATGTCCCAGATTCCCTTGGGAATACATTTTCTGTAGAATGACAGTGCAAACCCAGATAAAACAGACAATAAAGCAGTTTATTATTTACTCTTTTCCATGCTAGCCACGTGAATTAAGCCCTGCAGGAATTCCTTTAGTTTTAATGTGCTTTCTGGGCTCAGCCTTGACTGCCTGCTCTAATAAAGAGTATGCCTTCAAACCACTTTAAAAGCCCTTCTCCACCTCTTCTTCAGACACAATCTCAATTTAACTAAAAGAAGAGGGGGAAGTGCCAGTTCTTCCTTGGGAGATGCTTAATTGAGGGTTCTTGAAATATTTGTCAAGTAAACAAATATCTGAAGCTTTTGTTTTCCAAAACCTAGAAATAAGTTACCTACACCCATGCACATATTTCAATATAATTGATTCAATATTTTGTTCAAAGCCTACCAGTTTTCCAAGTTTAGATTCCTAAAAAAATGTTGGGGGAAAAAAGCAATTTTTTCTTTAGAGTAAGTACCGAAATAAGCCTAACCAGCTCTATTCAAATATGATAAGCAAGTGACAAATCCTTTTACAAGAGCCAATGCAGATATACATTAAAATCTGTCTAATCAAGGTTCAAGGTATCTTGAATTGCAGGCACAGTCAGACAGAATTTCGAAAGGTGGGTCAGTTATTAGCAAGAAAACCAACCTTCCCACTGGAATGAAGATATAGAAGATAGATAACGTTGTGGTCCTTTTTCCTTCCTCAAATAGGTCTGCAATGATGGTAGGTGCTATTGTGGAATAGCTGGCTGTGCCAATACCAACTAGTCCTCGTGAAAGAATGAATATCCAGTAATACTGCAGGCAAAAGACATATTATAGTGCAAAAAAGGCCATGCAAGAAATTAAAGAGGTGCATTTTAGTGGATCAAATGTACCAGAGGAAATAAGAATTCAACTGTATTCCCCCCACTCACACCTACTTCCATCAGATCCCACTGCTGTGCCTTTTACTTTCTGCACAGTGACTTAGGGTGACAACCAGCGAGAATTACAGGAAAGGGTCAATAGATCATAAATTTGTCAAACAAGCTGCTACACTATAAGGTCATAATCAACATGAATTTGTGACAAAAATAAGATCCCATCAATTGCAACAGTAATGTGTGGGTTCTCCATTGCCCAGGCTGGACTCCACCATCCCATAAAGGATTCCTGCACAAAGTCCATTTAGTTCAGGCTTGGGGAGTGAGTGCTCACTAAAAGCTTTCCCAAATGTGATCAGAGAAGGACTCTAGCAACTTCTGCAGGACATATGCAGATTATTTTCATTGTGCCCTCTAAAAAGCAACATACCAATTCACTGATGAATGAACTGCATAATGTTACACCAGACCAGAAGAAAATGCCAGCTCCCAGGATGATTTTTCTATTGTACCGGTCACCGAGGTATCCAAAGATGGGGGCAGCCAGCATGTAACACAAGACGAAGACTGGAAATTCAAGAAGGAGCAAAGACAATATTGGTGAAATTATTTTTATCATACTTACTCTTCACCCCTCAGATAAACTCAGGTTATTTTTTAGGGTAGAAGTTAAAGGCAGGCTTGTAGAACTAGTGGGAAGATCGATACTTAGATAAATGCAGATTCAAAAAAACTTATACAACAATAAAACATGTGAATTTCTCAAGTTCTGTATTTCTTAGAGAAATTCCTTCATCTTTTGTGATCCACGCAGGATTTTTGAAGGAGTCAACTCCAGTCTTCCTTGAACCAAAGACTGAGTTTTTCAATATAGTCAGCCTGCCCACAAGTGGAAGTGAGCAATACCACACACGAGCAGGAACTAGAAGAAATAAGTAGCTAGACTGTGTTTTAGGAACAGACCATGTAGATGCAAAGCAAACTATCTGAACTTCAGAGATTTTATTACCTGTTTGCAGTAGACCTGTATCCCCATCGCTAAGCTTGAAGTATTTCTGTATATCTAACAGGATCCCTGCAACAGAGTCAAACACTGAATGACAGCAAAGTATTCTGCTCATTGCTTGTAATTCCATTCACTTGCCAATTCAAAGATTTATTTCAAGAAGATGGCTTGCAAGAACTGCAGCACATTTAGCTTGCTACTTTATATGTAAACAGTCATTCTTACCACAAGCACGGATACATAGAGAATTAAAAATTCTTATCGCTATAGATAGAATTCATGATCTTCCATGATACAGATCTTATGAGAGTCAGTTTACTCACTATTACAATCACAGCTGTACTGTTTCTTTTGCAGCTTTAGTACATAAGCACATCAAGAGTTTGCGGTACAAGGTTTAATCAACACAATGTGGAACAAAACAGTGGCAAAGTTTTGCAGCCAGGAGATTGCTATCTTTATATGGCTAATCCTAAAATTTCTTAATAACCTTAAAATGCTAGGATGAGCTCTGTTAAGAATTAACTGTTAATATTTTCAGTATATACAGTAGTCAAATTAGTGCATGGTGGAATTTTCAGGATGGAAATGGCTACAGTCTTCATTAGCCAATAATCACTAAATGACCCTATAGCCAGGGAAATACTACTGTAATCCTGGTAGATCATGATGTGTGAGGAACTTGCAGGCACATGTAATCAAACACTGTAATCATGGTAGATCATTGTTCCAATCAAGTAATTCTGTTCATATTTCCATGAAAATTTGGCAGAGATCAGATGAGATAGATAACTGTGGATTTACAAATTAACATTCTTAGCGGTGACAATGACAAATTTCACCAAAAGTGATTGTTTCTATTTGTGATAAACAGCTCACAGCAATTCCATCTCAACTTCTAACCATTCAACAGCTGTGGAAAACATTAGAAGAGCTGTCAAAAACTGTGGAAGAAAGTCAGACAAGCAACAAACTGAGGGAAGATCCATGGATCTGGCACCTCAGGATGCGTGAATACTGTTGAGACAAAAGGGTCATTTTCATCTCTACATCAAGCCAAGGCTGCAGATCTACCATCTCAACCCATCTTGCATTTTTGCATTCTATTCCTGAAAAAAAAAAAATAAAAATAGCATAAGATATGACTTTGAATAAGCATACCTTTACTCCAATATTGAAAGAGATCAATGAGAAAAAAAATTTCTTCTCATGCAGCGTTAGTTTTTCCAAAATAGTAAAAATCAAAACATTATTAAGAGGATGAAGCCACCATTTAAGAAAACAAGTTTGTGTAAATTGTCTGCTGTGTTCACAGAAACCGATCTGCAGCAGAACAAAGCTCAGCGAGATCAGCAAGAGGCACCCACTCTGCTCCTACAGTGCTTTTTATATGTTATGCCATATACTGTGCTGCTGCAATCAACTTAAAAGCATTCTTGAGCCAGCTACTTTAAAGCTAAATCCATGCTCTCCCACAGCCCCCATGGCTGCAGCATAATCAGTCTCCTCACTGTTTTCTGATGTGACTTGAAGTCAGTGTAGATCAAGGTCTAGCCTAACAGCAGCACCAGAGGGTTTACAGCTGTTTCCAAGTGACTCTTGCCCATATTCTGCAATCAGGGTTTTCCTAATGGTCTCAGAAGTTTAAGTCAGTGACTTCATTCAAGATAACAAATACCTTCTGAAGGCTTGTTTTAGGAAAGAACATTTTGCTTAATTAAAACAGGACAATTAATTCTATCTATTATTTCTGGTAGCTGATTATCAACACATAGAAATACTTGTTTTACAGGAACTTCAGTTTGGGACTAAGACAGTATTTAATACAAATCACAGTTAACACAAGACTGGAGCTGAACCACCACTTCATACTATTAAAATGTTATTCCCTCCACATACCTCAAATAACTGGCCTGGTCAGTTACTGCCAAATTACAAAGCATTGATCTGAACAGCCTGGAACAGGGTAACAGATCAGAAGGGAAAAGTCTGCATTATCGTCATTTTTAACTGAAGACTCAATTCCAGCAGACAATTAAATGTAAGAGTTTATTTTCTGTGTGAAGATGGATGCAAACTCTGTCAAAGCCTGTGAGAAAAATTGCCCAGAAACCACAACTTCCTAACTGCCACCAGCTTAGTTTTAAACAAACACTTGAGCTTCTCCTTCTTTACTTTCCTGTTAACTTTTATGTAACAATATGTTCATGTACATGGAGAGCCAAACTCAAAAGTACTGATGCAAAAATTCTGCAAAGCAGCTGAACAGTATATTCCTGTGGTACAAACTGTAGTTTACAGATTTCCCCCACGGCGCAAGAGGTCATAGAGTTAACTACAAAGTCATATATTGTAATTCAATTAGATAATTGATATTTCAAAAGCCTGGTCACAATCCCCACCTCTTCTCTTGAATTCTTCCATGTGCCTGAAGGTTCCTCCCTTGTATTAACAAGGAGGTAAGCTATACTTCACACACCTTCTTGAAAATTTTAAGCTCCTAACATGCACAGGAGCCAAAGAATACTTCAGAGCCTGGAATGAGCCAAATGACTGCTTGCACTTACTACCTCCAAGTGCATACCCTCCCAGCATCCCAGTTCTTGCTTGAAGACGCTTTCATCCTCTCCTGTCCTTCTCCAGGGAAAGTTACTTGCCAGTAGAATTCATACATTGAAGGTTTTCACTAGCAGTCTTGCAGTATCATTTAGCATGCGTTCCTACTCGTTTCCTTCCCTCTTACATGTGTGGTTAAGAAGTATTCAGAAGAAAAAAAAAGCTTAGTTAAACCCACTAGCCTCTCAATTTTTAAAGATACTGATCAAATGTCTTAAATTTCTGAATGGTCTAAGTAGTAAAAATAATTAGTTTATGTATAACACTAGACATCAAGTCCAGATTTAACAATACATCCTTTGGGTTTTTGCAAGGTTTTAAAACATTTATGATTTCCAGGCCACTGAGAAGTAAAATATAGGAAGCTCACAACAAGTGTTTCCTCCTAATTTATAAATCAGATCCCTGAAAGAATGGTAGATGCTTAGCAGTGATGCTAAACAGAAGAACTTACACATACCACAGTTCACATGGGAGGAAAAAACATAGATTTCCAATCAGTTTACTAGAAGCAATACTTTGCTGTTTGCAGCTAGGTAAAAAAAAATAAATAAAATTAAAAAATAAAAAAATTTCAAAAATCACATATTGGAAGAAGAATAGTATTTATTAGAAAACAAGTTGTAAATTTGGTAGTTGATGCTTAGGGAAGTGGGTCTCCATTCTCTTTACACAATAATGTTACACTCTTCATTGCAAAATTTCCAGCAGGTTGTGAGGAAGTCACAAACAAACCTTCACAAAGATATTGTCTTTTTTGTTTGTTTTAATGAGGAAAATGGCATCACTATTCTTCAGATAAAGGAATGCCATATCTAATGTACTAGATCCAAAGAAGCCCTGGTAAGCTGCTGTATACAATAAGGGAAGCTTCTTAGTCAAATCTCTACAAAATTCAGACACAAAAATAAACTAGTTGCTCTGCATGCTAAAGTCTGTTTATAAGAAACTCAGATTTAAAAAAGTATTCTACTAACCATTAATAACTAATACATCATCTATTGGTCTTTCAAGATTTATACTCAGGAGCTTCACTAAGAGTATGACCAACAGGCTAAAGCAGGTAAGTGAGAAAAATTCAAGACACAAAGCATATCCTAACTTCAAAAAACATCTGTAACTACAGAGTAAGTAGAGCTGTTGAGAACTTAAATTTCTTTTTCCTTAGAAGGAGAAAATAGGCTCTCACCTGGTACAATGAACCAATCCATGAAATTTATTAAATTCGCATAGCAGAGCACAGCAACTACCAGGTAATCCCTCTTTGCTGGACTGTTCCTTGACACAGGCACAAACGGAGCTCGTCTCACACGTGCTGCAGTAGCTCCATAATTCTTCTCCTCAAGAGACAGCTGGGACTGCAAGCCTTTGTTTTCACGTGCACCAGGGTTTTGCATATTTCCCAGTGCAGAAAACCACCACAGATTATGAAGTGTTTCCTAAGCACACCAAGCTATAAGTTAATTTTCTGTTCAGGCTATGAGGAACTTCAATCACTACTGTCATTTCCGGCAACAAAGCCCAGCCACTAAAAACTGAAATTAAATGTTCCTTGCAATAGGAAGAACTTTACAAAGAAAGAAGCTGTAGTCCTGTGTTTTAGCAAAAGCACTGAAGTTCTATACCCTGAGGGCAGGGACAAGTAAATGTAAACAAAAGCAAAATAATCCTTTGTGCATCCAAGAAATAAAAGTGCACAAGTTTGCAATGATCTCAGAGAAACTGCATATGCAAAATTAATAATAAACTTCGCTATGGTCTCAGTGAGTTGCAAGAGCTAAAAATAGCCTTTCTAGAAAAGAGAAGCTGGTTTGCCATTTCCAGATACCTATCTTTGACTGGAGCCCTCCTTTACCACAGACTTCTCATGCAACTCTGGACAAGTCATTTGCTTTCTCTGCACCTCAGATCTTTATTCCTGCCCCTCACGCACTTGGCCTTGTCCCAGCCACCTGACCAGTCAGTTCTCCCTGTTATCACCCATCTGCTTTGCACTGGTCAGAGCTACCCCCAGAACAAAATCCTTTCCAAGAAGGTCCTGAGCTTTTAGGTCAAATCAGCAATTTAAGCAGAAGATTCATACTCCAGACTACTTGCTGGTTTGGGACTTTGTTGGGGGGAGAAATACTAAACAAAAAAACAACCAACCCAGAATGCTGCAGTAAGCAGAGATGGAAACAAAACCACTCTTCTGCACCCCTGCTGGAACTGTGCACATTCCACAGTTCTGAATTGTGCAATGGGATTTCTTCCCCTTCCTCCCTCAAAAAGGAGTCTGAAAGGGGAAGAAAGGACAACAGAAGGCATTCTTGTTCTTTCAGGGTGAGTAGATACCTTTCTTCAGGTCACTCACATTTCTTACTTAATTCTTCCAGCATCAATGTTCCTATTATATTTAAATATTTTTTAGAAACATGACTAGTCACATGCATAATGAGCCATTTTGTGGATTACCAACTTCAGAAGGTTTTTTTTTTTTGCACTCTGTGAAGAAAGTTTAAAGTGAAAATTAACAGTAAACTGTAAGAGTTTAAGAGCAAGGCAGCTAGCTGGAATGAGTACTGATCACAGTTTATGACTCATGCATTAAGATAAGAGTCTATGGTTTTGTTTTTTGTTGGGTTTTGTTTTTTTTTTAAAGAACTGTGTGTTTCACACTTCAGACTAAACTGAAAAACAAAGTAGCATCTAGTATTTTTGGCCATTTTGTAAAATCCAGGCTCCTTTTGTGTGCTCAACACTGTACTATTTCATTCTGTCTTCATTTTTTGAAGATTTAGTTCTTCATGAACCAGAAGGCATGCTTAATTTAATCATAGGTAAGTCTATAAGAACTTGATTTCAAGAGGGGTCATTTTTTTGGTAACATCTTCGCTCTCAACTTTCTAAGGAAGGATTTAGTTATAGATTATGGGCATCTCCCCACTCCTGCTCAAGGGAGCTCCACTTAAGTCAGCTTGTGTCTGAAAACATTTCAGAGTATGCCAACTTATTATCAAGAAGCAATTTTTACTCTCTAGTCAATGTTATCACTAGTATCTTTTTCTCTACTATACACTCTAGCACCTTCGCTGAGTAAATGTCACATTATCTATGCATCCCACTGCTTTATTAAACCAACCCAGTCAAGAGCTGACTATACTTGGGAGTAATAATCAGCACAGTTTTGTAGAGATTAAAAACTTTATCTACATCCACACCTGTGGATTAAAAAAAAAAAAACTGCAAAAAAAAAACCCCCATTAAAATTACTTTGAAGAATGACAGTTAGCTTTAAAGGTGGCCAGGGTGAAGGCCAGCCATGCTTTACCTCAGCCCAACAGCAAGCGTGACGAGGAAGGGGCTGAAGGGGCTCCAGGGGCTGCTCCCCTGTCGCTCCCGGCAGCCTCTGCAGCCCCGCGCCGCGCCGCTAGGTGGCGCTCAAACACCGGCACCCGGAGGGAACCTCGCGCCCCGGCCCCCGGCCCCCCCGCCTCACAGAGCTGCGGCTGCTGCACAGGGCGACAGCCCTGCCACCGGAGTCCCTACCGCAAACTAATTATTTACTTTAAAAAATAATACAATAAAAAAGAAAATCCAACAGCAGCAGGCAGAAATCAGAGCCTAAACAGGGTGTTAGAGATTCAAACTGATGAATCTTAGCTGCTTTCAGCAGAGAAGCTCATTAGCAATAGGAAGTGAAACTGTCCAAGTTGTGCTGTATTTTTTTCATTTTTGTTCTCTTCAAAGGCAAAGCAGTAGTGGATCTGGCCTCTGTATCCTTTAGTACGAATATTTTCCATATTTGATGCCCAGCAACATCTCAAACCTTGTGAGGAAGGCCCAAAAGCACACCCTGTCAGATCGTACTTGCATTCTGAATGGCTTAAACGCCTCTTGCTTCAAATGTCCTCTGAGTTTCTGGGGCACACCCTATACTGCCCTCAACTCCTGACATCTGCTGCTAGGCTTGATGTTTATAGACAGCTAAAAGCAAATTTTAAACTAATACTATTATGGCAAGAACTCAGTTCTGCTTTCCTAAAGCAGATTTTCCAAATTACACATTTTCCAAAGATAAACTCGGTTTAAACAGAAAATGTTCCTCACAAACACCAAACCACTAGCTCTAAACTCTTGACTCCCTTTTTGCCCTTCATTAAAGCTTCCAGACATCACTTCCACTTTATGCTTTCTTGATGCTATACTAGCTGGCCATTTTTCCATCTGCAGCACCAAATTTGTGAGCCAGATTGTCCTGTGGGACCTCAGTGCCAAACATGCTGCAACTCTGTCACCGTTACTGGCACCAGACATCACCTGGCTTTTGCATCGTGTCCCCTCTCTCCCTGACCTCAGTGTCACAAGCCATATCCTTCTACTCACTCTGTTTTCCACTGCTGGGCAAGGTCTGCAGCCGCTTCTAAAAGGCTCTCTGTGAGTTAGCTTTACTCTGTCAGCTTTTATAGACATCATTCCTTGATAACCATCCTGCCTTTAACTGCCTGTTTGTCCTTTTCTCCGATTTTCATGTTCATGCAGACATCATCATGCCAAATAATCCCTGCAAAACTTCGTGACGATCCACTTTTGCTGTGTGGGCTGCAGAATGCCGCTACACAATACAAGTCAACTTCCGTTAGGCAAGATCACAGCTCATTTCTTTATAGCCAAATATTTTTTTTCCCCCTCATTTGTTCATTTCTGTCAGTCAGGATATGGTCTGACTGTCTTGGAACAAAGAGCAGTGTTTGTCTACGTAGCTTACGCTAGGGGTGCCAGCTGCCAATACAATATAAAAAGTAGCTTTTTATCCCTATCATACTCCCTTCACCAGCTCCATTCTCTTGATGGTTCATTTGAGCATGAGGTCTCATAGCTGTGTCAAGCAGTTAAACCCTTCTATGGTAGCAACAAGTCAGAACCTGTTTATTCTAGGCATTTGGCACTAGTCCACACACACAGCAACATATTTTCTTACACCATTCTAAATCTGGCTGTGGTACCAAAAGTTGTTTTGACGGTTGAACCTGACTAATGCAACTGAGACTCCCCAGATGAACCAAGCCATGGGAGTTTTATGCACTTAGAAAGCTGGTTTGTTTCAACTACAGCATTCAAATGAGTTCTCCTTGGCTATTACTCATCTAGAATGTCCCATCTAGGCACCTACTCGGCAGCTGGCCAGCAGTCCTGTTGGGTCTTCAGAGCTATGGCTGCGTGAGAGCCTGAGGAACTCCCCTTCCCTGGCCAAAACCCTACCCCGTGCTGCCATTCTTATTAGCAAGAAACCAGACAGCAGTGTGGGTAGCAGACAGGTAATGAAGAGATGCCTTGTGCCCTCAAAGGCAGGGCTATCTTAACCCACCAAAACTCATGGAAGCAGCATAGGTAACAGCCACTGGTGTATTCCTGTCGATTTAACTAAATCCAGGTGAGATGCTGCCAACAAATGTGCCATGCCTGCAATCCAAATAGGACTGTTTACAGAAAGCTGATGTTGTCTGCTTTCAGCTTTCCCTGAAAGGATGTCATACTCTAACCCTGCTTGGGACCAAGCCACACAATTTCTCACTCACTCACCCCACCCTCCAGTGGGGCAGGAAGGAGAACTTGTAAAGAAAAGAAGGCAAAACTCATGGGTTGAGATTAAAAAAAAAAAAAACACCCAAAACAGAGACAGAAAACAAACAAACTTAATAACAGAAAATACTGAAGCACATAAATTTCCAGTACCATAGCTCACAGTGGATCCTGATACCCAGCTTCCTCCAGAGTAGCAGGAACCTCTCCTCAGCACCCTCCTCACTGATACACTGAGCACGATGCCATAAGGGATGGAACAGCCCTTGGCTCATTTGGGTAAATTTATCCCAGCTATTGGCTAATCAGTGACCTATCCCAGCTGTGTCCCCAGCCACAGGTGCCACCAGCTCCACTACTCTCCCAGCTCAGGTGAAAATTAACTCTGTCCTAGCCAGAACCAGGACAAAGGATTTCCAAGTATTTACTACAAAATGCCTTTGAATGTATTTATTTATCTAAATATCCTTTAACGGTGGATGCTGCTGCATCCATGAACAGCTTGGGAGTTTTCACCAGAGCTTTCCCAGAAAGCTATATCAAAAGGGACATTAATAGTGAACTAAGGTGTCAGAAAGATATAAATTGAAAAACAGTTTATTATCCTGATCAACTCCAAATCATTTCTATAAAGGTAACAAAAAGATGCTTATTAACCCACTGACTAGCAAACAGCAACAAAGTCTATGAAAGAATTGAATACAGAAATAATATTCATTGTTGACTAGATGTACCAAGACTGATTTTAGGAAGAAAGAAATAAATTGCTGTTGGTATCTTACCTTTCTGGTGCATCACCCAGACAGAGAACATGAAGTAGCCAAAAGAAAATACATGCTTGTGTGCATTTGCAAGCATATATGGGAATGATCTGCATCTGGAGGTGTACCTATTTGAACCTATTGTCATGGAAGCAAATTCATAAATCATGACATTCTGCAAATAATTGAAATATGGATTGCTGCAAGACTTAGTCATTTTAGTGTCTAAAATGAAATTCAACATAATTCTGGGAGGCAGCTTAATAAATACATGCCTGGACCTACTTGAAATATTCCACTTCAAGGAAAGTCAAAGACAATGATAATGACTACAAAAGAGCTGCAGAATGACAGAGATTTAGGAAAGAGGCTGTGAGGGTTTTAAGATTTGTCACTGCAGTCTCTATTTGAACCAAGGCTGCACAATAGATCACTTTTGGGTTTGAACCTACTCTGCAAGGATAAAACGTAAAGACAAACTTAGACATTAGTATCTGAATTGCATGTCTAGAGGGATGGCAGTTTGACCTACAGTTTAAACTAAACAGTGACCAACTTGACACAAGAGCAAGCTACTCAAGTAATGTAATTATGTGTAAAATTCAGCATGATTTTCAGTTTCATATATATTATAGAATCAATAGTCTATCCTGTTCTTGTAAAAGACCATATTGCAGAACTCCAGGGATGACTCATCTCCTAACTTGTACATTTTCTTGCATTTCAGTCCTCTGGACTGATGTACATTTGCCAAACTGTTATTCCCTCGGAATATGGGTCCTGTACTAGCCAGAAGGTGGGGAGCCTGAGTGCTGTCCTGCTGGAATTTTGAGAAATTCTGCACCTGTAGTTTGTAATCTGCTGTATCTCACTGTATGGCTTGTGGTCACATTTAGTCATGATTAACACTTAGGTAGCAATTACTAATGGCTTAAAATACTCCTATGAAGTATTTAGTATTTTAGAAAACAATTTAGCAGCTAAATAATCAAGACTAGATTGCCAACAGTTTTTCTTCAGATCTTTGCAGGCAGAACTAAGCGTATGAGCCATTACTCAATTTGTCTCTCTTGCCTTTGCATGCATCTTGTGGAACAAATATGTAGCAAGGGACTGAACCATCCAGACCAACAATCTTTATTACTCCAGAACACTTTATGAACAGTTTTTTGCTACCAAAAAAACCCAACCAAACAAACAAAAAACAGCTGGACCACCTGTTTCATGATACACTTAACTGGAAAATACCTGCTTGGAAGATTCTCATTCCATGAGTTTCAAGAAATGCTACAATTTTAGGTACCACATCCCTTTCACCTCCTCTGCCTGAATTTCCTTTTAAAATGCTTTCTTTCACATTGCCTGAGTAATAGCATAAAACACAGTGTGGATCCAGCATAAGCATACTTTAGCCGTGTGATAGCAGCAAATAAAATTTACACACTCTATACTGTAAAATCCACTTTTTTCATTCTTACTAACAAACAAGGTATATATAACTTCAAACTTCCTGGAATGCAGATCATGCTTTTGGTTGGGCAGGGAGGTTAGTTCAGACTCTTCTCCAAGATCTTTTTAATTAGGAAACAAACTGCAACTTTATGAAAAATGTATTGGGGTGCTTACCTAAATAACTCATTTCGCAGGTAACATTCTCCTCAGTTGTATCCATATAATTCTGCCTCAAAAGGCATAGCACAAGAAATTACATTTCCAGCACATAATCACAGAGCAGTAAAAGATGAACACGCTTCAATTCTATACACTGTTCCCTCCTCCTTCTCTGGGAAAAAAAAAAAAAAGAAAAAAGAAAAAAAACTTTGCAAGTGAGAACATTTTGCATTAGCATCAGACAAAGGAGGAAGCTGCACGTCACTGGAACAGAGCTTCCTCATCTAGCTGAGATTTATTCAAGCACAGAACAGCTTGTGGTCAAGAGAAGTGAGGCATTATAGTTACTATGCACCAAAGATGCTACTTTGCTAATTGATTTATCTGCTTTTGCCTTTACCTTTTTTTTTTTTTTAGCTCAAGCTTACTTTTGCTGGTGTCCCTGATAACTGGATTTCTTGCATTTTAGGATTCTGGATGCTTCTGCCGTGATTATAGCAGAAAAAGGCTGTGAAATTGATTTGGAAAGAAAACTAAGGAATTAAATGTCTGTTTAACCTATGTTTTGACCTTTGTACCACAGTGAAACATCCATCCCCAGAAGCACCATTAGTTGACCACTGCAGCCTTCATTTTTATACACCAGAGCCCTCTTAATGAAGACGATAGTGTAACAGATAAGGAGCCATTTATTATAAGTAATGACAAACAGAAACTCATTGAAAGAACAAAAATGGAGGCCTTTCCCTAGCCTCACTACCTTCAGACTGAAAGACAAGACTTCTGCATGTGAACATGGTATTTTAATGCTAAGGTTAGGGTTAACGAAAAACTTGAATAAACATAGATACAAATTAAGAATAATCTAATTTAATATTGAGAATGTCCTTACTTCCCAGAAGAGCGTCCACACAAACAAAATTTACTGTCACTATCAATGCTTCCAGCAAGGCAAAGTGCAAGCTGTATTCACCCTTTTGGTAAGGATAAGCACAGGAACTCCCTATAGCCATGAATGAATGTTAGCACTGGGAAACAAATTCTGCCAGCAACAAGAGAAAACATTTGTCATTTTGAAGCTTTTAGTTATACTAACCCCAGGATACTGATGTTTATGACAGTTATTGTGCAAATATTTGGAAGCATTTGAAGTTATGAACAAATTTAGATAGGAAATTGGGATTGAAATATATCTATACTATCACTGATAGGTACCCACCTTAGGCAGAGGGTGGCTGCCAGTACAACAACAGGAGAATAAATGCAGAAAGTGGCCAGAGTCACTCTTTTCCTGGGCATCTTCTGTTTGGTTTTAATCAGAGAATGATAAAGAAGTCTGTAAAAACCTTGGCAAATCAAATATCTGCTTTGGATGAAACAAAACAAAAAAAAAAAATCTATGAAGATGGAGGAAAAAAAATTTAAAGTGTGGGAAGGATAGTCTATCAGTTATATTGGTAATCTGGGAGATGAAGAGTTGGGAAGAATTCCCTGCTCTGCTACTAACATCCTTTGCTAAAGCAAAGGGACCTCAAGTCCCTACCTCTAAAGCAAACGGTACCATCGATTCTTAAAAGGGAGACAGAAAACAAAAAACATTAAAACTTTGAAACGCTTACACGGTTCTACTTAACATATGATTTTTGTTAATTAATGCACAAGATGTTTTCAGTTTGCAGCACTTGGTTCTTCAGGGTCTGTTTTGCATACAATATTCTTTACAAAATTTGTAATCACAGTAATAAAACCACAATATGGATCATTTATATTTATTAATTATTGAGCAATACTAAACTAAACAGTAGACACATTCATATCTTACACTTCTATCTATTCATTCCATTCATAACCTCCTTCCATCCACTCTTTATACTACCAGTAATTTTACCTGGTCTGAAGGTGGTCTCAGAAGGGTTTTTTATATAAAATTAAAAGGTGTATGAACAAAATCAGGCCTTTCTTTCTTGCCTGGAATTATGCTGGCATTTGCACACTTTACACACTTTTGATACAGCATAATAATACAGAATCTGAAGCTGCTAATAAAAGAATTTTATTCTCATGGCTTTAATAGCTACATTTACTTAAGACAAGTTCAGCACCAGTGAAAGAACTATTATCTCTTTGTTCTTACGAGCCAGCAACAAGCAAAGTCCACACTTCAAAATAGTTTTTCAGATGCTTTTCATTAATAGTCAATACTAAGTTTTTAATCGTGTTCCCTTGTTATGTAACACTGTTGTCTTAAGCTAAAAATAACACATAGCATAATACATAGAAAGTAATACATAATGCTATGACTCTTATCAATAAGAGCATTAATATCAACTTGAGCTGGTGTATTTACTTTAAACAAGGCGTTACGAGAATTTATAATTGTAAATTCCTAAGTTAAATGAAGCCAAGAAGAACCTTTGTTTCAAAGTCTAGAACAGTTGCAGGAGTTTAACTAGCTTCATCAAAGTCATGGAAGAACTGCAGTCACTCAATTTTCTAAACTGTAAAAAAATATTTTATTTACCTCACAACAAGGCTTATGTCCATAGAATGTTTTCTGACTTTGTTCATTAAGATGCTTCCTTAAGAAAGAATTTAAAAGTACAGAATAAGGACAGTGTAAATTGGTAAAGTGATTAATCTCTTCAAAAAAGCCAAATATAACTCAAGCTACCTTTTTTTTCACTGCCTCCATTCCCCCTCTCTTCTTTTCTCCTCCTCTGAGAAGTTCATTGTGTAGTCCTAACAGAAAAACAAACCAATCATACAGGGCAAGAAATTAAGATCAGAAAAATCCAGCACTGTAGCAAGATTGCAGCAAGAAGTTATCAGATTCCACAGGTCAGAGGCATTCATCCCTTTCGCCCACTCACCTGTTTCCAGCAAGAGGTCTCCTTGGTATTTCCTTGTCTGCTTCAAAGCCCCATTTTTTCTTGAGTTTCTGTAGAAATCAAATTCAATGCTAGAGTACCTGTGTACATTATAAGAACTATGGTAGTATAATTTTTCAGTAGAGGCAAATATTGTATTGTACAATAATACCACAGCCTGCAGATGTCTGTAGTGACACTATTTTGCTTCCCATGTGGGACTAATCCTTATATATTGCGTAACTGTGTTCACAGTAAGGGATTTGCCACTTGAACCACACCAGTGTAGGTCCGGTTGCTTATGCTCATACACAGCCCTTGTGCATGTTACAGTTATATCCACTGCTCCACTAATCTCTATGGCAATTTGCTACGGAATACCTACCCATCATGGATACGTATTTTCTTCTTTTTTTTTTGTGCTAGCAAAGGCGCTAGACTGTGTCACATACAGATATGAGTTTATCTCAAAGAACTGAAAGTTTACTGTTCTAGATGATTCCAGTAAAAAATTAACTTTGTTGCAGAGTACCTTATATACCTCCTAACCAACAATTACCAGCCACAATTTGAGGCAAGTGGTATCAACTATGATACATTTTGCAAAATGTGAGCAAAAGCAAATAATTTAACAGTTTAAAAGGTGAAACAATTTTTAAAGTGCCATTCTTTATTTTAAACAAAGTATGTCTGTCCTTCACATAAAATGTGAAATAAGAGCAGCCCACACGACAGTGAAATCTAGAATCACTAAGTACAAGCAGTCCAGGCTTGCTGCAGAAATTTCAAAGAAAGTCAAAACACCAAACTGGTGGGTGTTACTGAGTAAGTGGCTAGAAATGGCATGTTGAGTGCTGAACCAGCTTTTTACAACACTAGCTTCATCTGCAGGTGCGGAAAGAAAGTAAATTCTTCATTTCAGTTTATTCAACAAGTTCATTTTGATTACTGGTTCATTCAGAGATGAGAACTAAACTGGGATTTGAAAAAGGAAGCCAGCTTGTTTTTCCCTTTTCCAAACTATGAGCAAAATGAAGATGTAAGATGATTAGCTCTAACTTGTGGGAGGGTACAATCTGGTAGTATTAATATTTTGGAAGTTGGGGGGAGCTAAAAACAGATTTTCATGTCTCATTAATGATTCCTTTGTGCATTGTAACTGAATCCCATCTAAATGTAACTTAACAGAAATAATCAGTTAAAAGCTCATAGCATCTAATAAACAAAAGCTCCCAAACAGAACTTAAAAAAAAAAAAAATCAAAAGTTTGAATAGATGTATGTTCACACAGCTTAAAGCAATGACTACTCCTGTCCTTCTGACTGAAGTAATGTCCTGCCAAGCACAAGGAATCTGCTTTTATTTAAGAAAAGTATTAAGAACTATAAATGTAAACTAAGATTAAAATAAATCATGTAAATTAAGTTTTCCTGATTGCCATTCAAATAATGAATAAATTATTTAAATCTCTGGTTTAAGCCAACAATACAAAAAGGAAGTGGTTAAAACAGTATTTTAACTTCAGGCATCAAATTTATATACAAATAAGCATTCTCAAATATACATCCTTGTTTTCTTCAAGTAAGAATACTGATGTCTATTTTCTTCCAGTAACATGCCAGCATTTCAGAAAAGGCAAATCAATTACTACCTGCCTCATATTTCACATCCTTCTATTTGTTCCAAGGATTGAAAACTGACACAGCGGTGGATCTCATGACTGTTTTCCATCAGGTATATTAAACTGATTGTCAATTAGGTCAGGCTTTGCAGGTAGCAAAGCAAAAATTTCTCACACTCAGTCCTTTAGAAATATGAGCTAGAAAATTGCATTTTGTATTTTAGTTGAACCCTTCCCGTAACTACTCAGGCTCATCATAATTTGAATTTCTGCTGCTTTTGTTTGCTGTCTTATTTTGAAGTCAACTGTTTCTCACTAATAATGAAGGAAGAAATCCAACATATTTTGAAGAAATTATGGCCATGTTATGTAAAGTGAGCACCTCTCAGGTGGGCATTTCACCCTGATCCTAACATTAATGATTAGGCAGCCTCAGTTTCATAGCTGAGAATGCTATCTGTTTAAGTAATACTTTGAGCTTATACAAATACAGTTTAGAACAAGGTCATTCTGGTTTACTTGGGTCTTAAATAGTGCCTTCCTGCCAAAAGTCTGAGTAAACACCATCATAAGAATCCATAAGGATTTCCTGCAGTTCCAGAGACTGTTTTACCATGACCGTTCCTGTCAAGATTGATTCATACCAAGAATCCTACCCAAAAGTCATGTCAAAACACTTTGTTTAGGTGTCACCCTTCAGTGAACAACTTAGCTGCATCTACGTACCTTCCTCTGCCTGGCTCAAGCCATCATTTTCCACTCTTCATGCCACAACTGAAACCTTTATCTACGGTCAGTGACCTAGGTGAAATACTGCTGGATTTATTAAGGAATGACAGACAGACACATGGCAAGGTTTGAACATCGAAGCCATTGTGGTTTCATGTATCAGGGAATGGAAGTCAGGACCAGCTACTATTTCTGGCTGCAGTACAGGCTTGCTCTGGCCTCTTGGGGAAGACATTTTAACAGCATGGATTGCCACACATGTCCATCCTAACGAAGTGGACTTCTACAGAAGAATGGAGATTCTTACCTCTACAGATCATCAAGGATTAGTGTTAACCCAGCAGAACTCTGATCTTAGTTGGAGAATCCAAACGTTGCTAAAATACAAACATTTTCATCATACTCTGCATGAAGGTATGTTCTGAAAAGATGTGTTGTAGCAGCTGCAGAAATTCCCATACCAGGTTTCTCTCTGTTTGCCATGCTACTGATTCACTGGTCCATTTTTTCCAGGAAATCCTCCTTCTTCACACACACCGCCACTTCCCAGTGAAACATGAGTCCAACAACATTTGAGTAACAGTTAAACTTTTGAACTTGTTATGTAGGAGTAGCCTTGAACTTAGGCAAAATACCTCTGGCCAGACTGATGCGTTCAGCCCAGGTTTAGTCCCCCACTTTATTTAAAGGTCATACCTAATTGGAAACAAAACAGCTTTTAGTCCTTGTTATGCTGTTATTCAAGCCAGCAGGGAGCTATGAATCAAAGACAAAATACAGTGAATGGCTGTCTCCTTTTTCCTAAATTCTCTCTTAACAAGGAATTTTCAGTGCATTTGCCTTTATGATACACATCCACAGCAGTAGCTAAATGTTATCTCTGCAGACAATATACGAAGAAGTCATTTGGGTTTAACTACTCACAAGCAAACTCTGTCAAGGCTCATTCGAAGAGAGACTCCTTAGAGCAAAATGCTCAGGTAGTGAATGCACAGCAAAAACAAATGTAAGGGGGTAGACCAGTACACCACAGCTCAGCAAACTGATACTTTTTCCTGGTGACAATTTGGATCCAGAATATGAGCCCTTAAAAATACTTAGCCTTTACTGTCTAGCATTTGCTAGATATAAACTGCAAGAAACTCAAGCCTGCAAACGTTACAATGGACGTAAAAATGGTCCCTGTGTGCCTGACAGGAACTTTTTTAAGCCTAAAAGCTGATACTTCACACTGCTACCATTTAAAATATCTTTTCACTGACTCCAGCATGTAAAATTAGATGAAGGTTGCAGAACACGTTACAGGGAGCTATGTCTATCTTACCATCAGCTTTTTGGTTTTGCCAAGAAGCTGAAGTAGGGGAGCAGATGTTGCTAACAGTGTGAATCCAGCTGGAAGACTCTCTGCTGAACAGAAACTATCTCCTAGCGTAGTCTGTGATTTGTGTCATGAATGGGGAACTGGGGGAGAAAGTCAAACAAAGACATCATATTCAAGCAAAATAAGATGCTGAGTGTAAAGCCTTGATCCTTTTTAAGGTGACAGAAAAACTTCCAGGATTTCCTATTCTAGTCACAAGATGAGAGATTATGATAATATACCCTTGCCAAGGGACAATAGGAATGCAGTAAGGACCACAGCAAACGGCTATAAGATCTGAGCAGTCATTATACAAGAAATGGTCTCAGGAAAGAGAAAGTAATCTAAATTCTTATTGCCCTTCCATTTAATGCAGAGACGGGAGAGACCATTGCAGAGAGGCTGCATGCCAGAGACAGTAAAACAAATTCAAGAAAGCAATCTCTCCGATCTTGAGATCTTTTCCTAAAATATACTGCATGTTGTTTCAGCAAACAGTAGGGTAAGGTTTTTGTGCATAGCGAGTACAGAAAGTAGATATTAACAGAAGAGAAGATCTATCCAGGGAAAGGCTTTTCTTTCTTTTCAGAAAGCCCATTGTGTTTAATGACAGACAATGTGAACTGTGAGCCAACAGAGCTCCCACTCTGCTGTGGCATGATGGCTTCATTTTCATGATGGGATTCCACTGAGTCGCAAACACTACACTGCTTTATGTCTCGCTCACACACCTGCCCTCACCAGCAGCAGCCATGTTCTACATTTTGCAGCTGCACACAAGGTGATTTGACAGAGCAAGGTTAGAATACTTTAAGTGGCTAATGCTTCCTCTAATGAAACACATATTACTTTTATAAACTAGGGTTGAATCTGCTGCCAGAATAAAGGAATCCAGGTCATCTGTGGCAGCTTAAACCATATCCTTTCTCTCCCAACCCACAGCCTCCTATGTTCCTTACAAGCAAAATCATACACAGGCCGCAGGAGACCGTAGAAAAGTTCCTTTCTTAAGTAGGATGACTGCCAGCAAGTGACCTAATGGTGAACAATTCAGGATGATTTTCATTAACAGAATGTAATAGAAATAGAATTGTTTGATATAACCTTTCGGTCTTCAATGCTGCAGTTAGGTCCTCTATTAATAGAGCTGTCAGAAACATATACTCATGCCTGAATTGACATCAGGTACAGAAAGTTGAGTGAGTGCATTTAGTGCTGGCTTAACTGACATTGTGAACAAAGCCTACCTTTTATTCCTGAAAGAGAAATACCATCCACAATAGTGTCACTTCCCATCAGCACGCCTGAATTCCAATCTGGGTGACTGTCTCTTAGCATAATAAGTTCACAAAATGCACTTGCACATGATAGCCTTCTATGTTAAAATGGATAGATTTGTTTTTTTAAGATTGAACAAACCTGACTGAAGCAATACAAAATACAAATACAAAATACATTTAGGAATTAGAGTCAACCTACAAAGGAGAAAGACTTTCACAAAGACTTTCTTTGGCTAAGAACACCATTTACGAGATTAATTTCAGTAAAAGTAGCATACACTGTGGGATGTCTTATATCATCCTAGTTTAATCATTGAAGAGGCCACAGATTTAATCAGAACTGCAAGAATATCTGGGAATAGTATTCTGATTAATTGTACTAGCACAGTAATGAAACTCTCAGACTCTAGGCCTTCCAAATTGCAGCATAGGAAATGGCTTTAGCATTGCTAACTAAAAACATCCCTCATATAGGCTAGTCCTCTTTCCTTCATTGCAAGCCAAGTTTGGTGTTCACAAACAAAATAAACCCCTTGTAGCAGAAAAAAAATAGAACATGCTGTTTTTCTAAAGGATTTGAACATTTTGGCAAATTGATGCAGGATAAATCCATCCCTTTGTAGTAACTTCTTTCTGCAATAGACCAGTGAATTTCCTACTTTATGTCACTGGTAATAATGGTTCATGCAATTAGCCAGAAACTGCATTTCCCTGAGAATTAAAATGTAAATTCAGAGAATCCCGAGATTAGATACAAATAGAATGCTCAAAGCCTATGGCAGAGGAGCAGAGCAGTCCATACCTTTTGAGTCTCACACACCTGTTAATCACAGTATATTTTTCACAGTCAACACATGAATATACAGACAACGTGTATTTTTGTCAGTCATTCCCTGGCTACTTACTTGATTCTTTGGGATAAACTATCCTAATTTTTAGCTTTTGTTCTCAGCAGCACCTGTCCTCAGACTTCCAGTCATCTTCCAAAAGCTCCTTTTTTGAAGGCTTTTACTGGAGATCCAAAATCAAGCCTATGTCCTTAATGGATAAACTAGCGCAGGAGAGCCCCTTTACCTCACAAACATAACAAGGGGTCTGACTTAGGCCTTTTATAGGCCTTTCCTAGGCACGTGTTCAGCAGAGCAGCACGCTCCCCCTCACACAAGCATCCCCATCACACCCACAGACAAAAATCTCCTACATTGTGCAGCAATCCTGTATGAGCAGCGTTCATCCAGCATCTGCTAACTTTTTTTTGGCCTGTTCTTTTACCTGCTTTTTTTTTTTTTGCCCCTCTTCTTATGGGTTGGGGAGATGGCTGCAATCTAAGGGCAAGCAGGGCTTTGAGGCAGCATAAAATGCTCAGACAGTGTTTTTTTTTTACTCACTGCCCTGTATTTGAGAATAGTCTTGTGCAGTGTGGTAACTGCGGAAAGACTGTCTCTCACAGGGGTGAAACCAGCTGCCCCTCAGAAGCCCCTCTGCCCTCAGTGAGGTGCCAATCTGAGGCTGCCAGGAAAGCAGCCAGCATCACAGCCACTGTGCTGCGGAAGGACGGCACGCTGTGTCCCTCCTGCGGAAAGTCCTCCTCAACAGTAGCTCTCTCCCTGCAGTCTAAGGCTTTAAAAGAGAGAAGATGAAGAAGGAGGAAAAAAAAAAAAAGAAAAAAAACCCACCAGACCTTCCTAACATGGCGACCGAAAGACGGCTCGCCCCGCCCCTCTGCTCCACATCCCCTCTCAAGATGGCGGCGCGGAAGGGCCGGCGGCTGGTCCGGTGTGCGCCTGCGCGCCGCGGCCCGGAGTGCAGTGAAATTCCTGGCGGGCGGGGGGAGAAGGAGGTGGCGGCGGCGGTGAGGAGGAGGAGGGCGGCACGCAGCCACGGCCGTGTGCCCCTGCCAGGGACCCTGCGTGCTGTGGCGGCGGCCGGCGCGGAGCCAGACCCCCGGGGGGCGCGGTGCGGGCGGGCTGAGGGCCACTCGCCGCCGCCTCCGGCGCTCGCAGCACCAGGAGCCGCGCCGTCCCCGTCCCCGCCGCCGCCGCTGGGACTCCCTCCCCGGGCAGAAAGGGGGAGAATGACGGAGCTCCAGTCCGCCTTGCTACTGCGGAGACAACTAGCAGGTAGCCGGGCTGGGGACCGGCCGGTGGGGGAGCGGAGGGAGGCGATCCGCCGCCGGGGGAGTGGAGGCCGGGTTCTGAGGGGACGAGGGCCGGGGCCTGCGGTGGGGGAAGGGGCGCCGGCTCGGAGGAGGGGGCGGGCCGGCAGCAGGCGGGGTGTGTGTGAGGGCGAAGGGGAGATTACGGCCCCCCCCCTCGCC
>WHYT01017468.1:372444-396517 GCA_009806455.1 Tetrax tetrax | reverse complement strand
TTTGTCCCCGGGCGGGCGGGCGGCCGTGCGCGCGCGGGCCTTGCCTGGGCCGCCGCTGCTGAGGGGACCTGGCTCGGCTCGGCTCGGCCCGGCCCGGCCCGGCGGCGGCGCGCATGCGCGGGGCCGCACAATGCAGCTCCATGTGTCGCTGGCTGCCAGATTTAAAGAGAAAGGAGCCGGCGGCCCGGTGCGGCCAGGAGCCCGCCGCCGCTCCCTCCGCCGCTCGCACGTGTTTCCCCGCACCCTCCGCCCTCTGGGCTTCTGCGGCCGGGGTAAAATAATCCCCTCGAGGGGGAAAAAAAACCAAAAAAAACCCGCACAGGTCTGCCTTGCACCTTGGGCGAATCTGATTGCCTTTTTTGTCCCTTACGTAAAAATTGCTTCATACCCAGATAAGGAAATGTCTGCTAGGTGTACCTAAACCCGGGCAAATACAGCGCTGGCTGGGGTTTGTTGGGCAGCTGTGCAAAGGGATGGGGTCACTGAGTGGCACAGGAAGTCCCGGAGGACGATTTTGGCCTGAGACTTCAGTCTCTGAAAGCGTGAGGGTGGAAACCACCGGCGTTAGCAGTAAGGAGGTGAGGTTGCATAACCAGGTATAGCAAGCTAGATATGTCTGTCTGTTCTATCTCCAGCACTGTCTTCTGGTTTTAGTTGATGGTAAGTTTGAGAAACTTCAACCTAGTTAACTATTAGCACAGGATTTATTATTTTTTAAATTCCTTTAAGGTGAGAGTCTTTGAAAAAAAAAAAAAAACCAAACAAAAAACCCCTCATATATACTGTAGCTCCACTTGTGAACATGTGTGCACCTCTCAGTACCTTAGTAACTACTGAAGTTGTTTCTGACGTTCAGTGAGGTGTATGCATGTTTGGATATGCTGATAACACTACGTGTAGGCTTACTACAGGAGCTCCAGACTGGATTTGATGTGAACCTTGTCTTTCCTATAAATGATCCCTCTAGGGAAGCAATAGAGTAGAACAGTTGTTCACTAACACAATAAAAATGAGCATTTGGTAAGCCAGTATAGTTCTTTGGCTATCTGGAATTTCTCTTTTAACCAACTAATTGTGCTCCATGCAAGTTTGACATTTAGCTGAAGCCTCTCGATAATAAGTATTAGCTGTCAGCTTTTATTGTGCAGGCTTTGTTGTTTGTTGTGTTGTTTTTTGTTTTTTGTTTTTTTTTTCCTTGTCTTGTGATGTCTTAAGACCTTCTGTAAGCACAGACTGGTCAAATATGTAAGCAGACTGTTAGATTTGGGGGTTAACTTCTGTTTACCTGTTTACTCTA
Source organism: Tetrax tetrax (assembly GCA_009806455.1). Lineage (NCBI taxonomy): Eukaryota > Metazoa > Chordata > Aves > Otidiformes > Otididae > Tetrax > Tetrax tetrax. The sequence goes on along the minus strand of WHYT01017468.1, from coordinate 395,220 downwards.
CTCTTCTCTGAAGGCTTCATATGTAGCCGTGAAAACTGATAAGCTTCCAGTTGCCCCCATTACTGCTACTGATTCAACTGTGCTGACTCAAGTACTGCAGCCATTTGCATGTAACATGTAACTCATGTGGAGTGTTTGTTTTAAGTAATATTAGTGCATTTGATACCCTTTTACAAGTATGAAAAAAAATTGAAGCCATATTAAAAGTGATTGTGAATGTGCATACTTAAGTGTGTGCTGGAGAGGAGTCTTGAACTCTTAAAGTCCAATCTGGAGTAACTGAGCTGAGAATGAAAATATTTCTTTCATATGTGATAACGTAAGCAACATCTCAACTGAGCTGAAACTAGACTCTGACACTGCTTTTTCTGATGGCAGGCTACTTGAAGTCGCAATGCAGAGGCTGAGCTTCATGATGTCTGATCTTCCTTCCCTACTGCTGACTGTCTTCTTCCAAGTCTCAGCTGCTCCAATGTGTCCCTTTGTTTACACCCACACTACTTGTTCTACCTCAGAACAAAAATCAACATTGTGATATTCTTTCCCCTGATGGGGCTGATACTTCAGTCCGTCTGCTACATGCAGCTTTTGCGTTATATCGAGTGTGGTGAGTCATTGGGTTGTACCTAGTGGTTGGGTTTTGGAGGACAGTAACAGGCAGTGGATATGAATTATGTGATCTAAACTAGTTTAAATTTCTCTAGATCACTCACTTGTCAAATTAGCATTATTCAAGCACAAGAGATCTGAAGTCGGAGCTGTTAGACTTGGAGCAAGACATCCAGAAGTGGAGGGAGGTTGAAAGGGGAATCTGATATAACAGCGGAGCAGTTGAGCAATGTAGAAATTCTTTAATGGGTGAGACCCTGGGTAGCTATTTTCAATGCCAAAAAGAAAAAACAATGACAGGAAGAGAAAGGAATGTAGAACAGTAGTTCTCAGAACAGCTACCTGTTTTGCCTCCCCTATGCTTTGGTCCTTAATAAAGGCATTATTGGGAAAAATAGGTGTCTATGGTATGTGCCATTTCAAGAATCAAAGCAACTCATTGAAGGCTTTAAGTCTACTGGTAAGTCATCTTGGTTGTCAGGGAGACTTAAAAACAAGGGTCTTATCAAAACACAGAACAAAACTTGGCAACGTGATCTCAGGTTGCTCCAGTAAGCATGTGAAGACAGACTTCTACTTTTTGTGGACCAAGCTGGCTTGTGTTGTAACTTGGCAGGTAACTCGTACCACAGCATCATGTATACAATATGCTTGTCAACTTAAGTGGCACGTTCTGGATGTTGATAATGCTTTAAGAGAAGGGATATTCAATGACAGTCACAAAATGTAACTTTAAGTTAGGTGCCTGGTGTTTTGTTTTTCTTGCCCAAATACAAAGTAGCTTCACAGTGCCCTTGCTAACAAAATTTTGAGGTACATCACCAGAGAATTAGTGTAGTAGCTGTTTTTATATTGACGTGTGCTTGCCCACATTTAGACAAGTGAACAGTTCAAATCAAGATAGTCAGAACTCTGAGTAGTTTTTATTTGTTTAAAGGAACTGCTGAGTGAGGATCTCAGACTACCAAAGCCAGAGAGTGCTAGTTGAACTAGAGTTGAAGGGAGCCTTTTCTCTATGGATATTTGTGAACCTAAATGCCTGGGGTTTTTTTGCAAATCACCTTAATTGTAAGCTGTAGCAGCTTCTGGAAATACGTTTATTGAATTAAGGTATTTGTTCTTACTTTTTTTTTTTTAAGGAGAAAGGCACTTTGTGGATAGGTAATAATGTGAGATAGAAGCCATGACCTGTCCGTTTCCCCTTATGTAAAGTGCATGAAAAACTAAGTGCCTCAAAACTTCTGGAAAAAAAGTAAACAGCAAGTTTATAGATTGATATAGCACTAGATTAGCAGAGTTCACCCCCCCAAGGATAAACTGTGTTCTCTGTGGAGTTCTGGAACTTTATGCTCTTATAAAGGAGGCAGGAGACAACTCAGAGTGTAAAGCTACTCTTCCAGTCTTAAAAGCTGTCAAGCCCAAGGGTTTTGCAGGCTGAGGCATTTCTCTGAATGCTTTTATTTCATCTTTCTGCCAAATCCTTGCTGACACAGAGACCTGTTAGAGTAGGCAGACTTGTCTAGTTCATCTAGCAAAATCATGTAGGGAGGATGCAGTTAAATAAGTAGTGTACAGTGGAACCAGAAGTGCGAGTCCTCTTTAACATAAACATGGCTCACTGAAAACAGGGGAGTAACCATGCCCTTAATGGCTGAAGCTGTATTGTGTTGTAAATATTCTCTAATTAAGGCTACAAAAAACCCCACACCAGTATTTTTTTTCTTAAACATGAGGGAAAAAAGGCATTACTTCAATTTAAAGTGTATACAGCTCCTATTTAAAAGTAAAAATGTCTAAAAATGAACAAGTTGAGAAATTATTAAATAGTGTGACAGTTCAACAATTTTTACTTCCTTGTGTGGAAAAATCTTGCAGTGTAGTTGAGCTAGTTGGATTTCTGGTGATTACATAGGATTTACTTTTTAAAATATTTGAGTAGTGGTGTTCCAGAAATAAGATCACTTTATAGATCGAAGCTGGAATGGCGTATCTCTTGGGTAGCTGGTGGTATAAGAAGCCTTTACTTACAGTTTAGTACTGGCTATTTACTGGCTTACAGTAGGTTTGTCTAAAAGATAATCATTTGAGTGACACTGATCTGAAGTACTAAGTAGATGCTAGACTGCATATTGGCTTCCTTGGAGAGGTTTGTTTTTATGACCAGTAATATTCTGTATTATCCTGAATAGTTAAGACTCCAAGGTCCTGCATGTGTCAAACCTAAGTAGCACTTAAAATGTTATAATCCCCCCTGTGCTTTTTTTGAAAGGGGTTTTCTTCATATTTTGAGATAAGCATCAATCTTTGCTCTGATGCTTTTTGGGATGCTTATATACAGCATGTGTGTACCAGTCACCTTAACACTCTTACAGTGTAGGGCCCTATTATAGCAGATAAAATAATCCTGTTTCTTGTGAGGATGTGTTGACAGAAGCATCAAAGCTGCCTTGCTCATGCTGACTTTATAGATAATCATTGCTAAAACACATGCCTTGTTAGATTGACTAGAGTCTTAGTGCTACAAGTACCCTGAATTTCTGTTGCATTGGGAATAACACAATGGATGTGACCTGTGGCAAACTTGACTAGTTGCACATGTTAGTTTTTCAAATATTTCTCTTGCAGAAATGAGCTGAACTCTGCTTCTTCAAAGAAAAGAGTATTCATGAAAGCAGTCAGGAGAGTGAAAACTCAGGGATACTGGCAGTTCTGGGAAGTAAGGGTTAGCTAAGTCTCAGAATGCAGGGGTTTGATGACTCAACCACTTGCTTGAACAGGATGAAGTAGTAATAACCTGCTTCATAAGCTTACCCCTTGATGGGGCAGCTGTAGTCACAGCCAGTTGGCTCTGGCTGGGTCAGCTTAGTAATCTGGGGAAAGAACTGAGCTTACTGTAAATGATGAGTTCTTTCCTTCTCTGCTCCCCCCAAACAAGGCATTCTAAGTTCCACTGGAGTATGGAGATATCTGGATCTGGCAGTAGAGTGACTTTGTTCTGTTAGAGAATGGTGGAATGGGAGAGTGCTGCTGGAGAACCAGTGAAATAAGGAATCAATACATATTGAGAAAATACTTTCATTTAAAAAATTCCCGCTTTATTGGGAAGATCTTTATTTCGAGATGTTAAATCACCTAAAAACGACTAAAATGTCTTGACTTGTGTGATTGATAGTGATTCCAACTTTAGTATTAAAGAGCTATCTGCTGCAGAAATGTAAACTGTAAGGATTAGTTGATTTGCTATTAATGTCTTTTTAAGAAAAAGTGATCTGGGATAAATCAAGTAGTGTGAGTAGTTCTCAATTAAAACCACATGTTGTAATTATAACTGATTCTGCCTTGACTCTTCTGTATGTCTGATTTTTTTTTTTTTTTTTTTTTAAAGCAAAACTAAGCTTCAAGTATTGGTGTAGAATAGAGTGGAAGCATTAAAAAAATAAAATACAGGATTTAGTTTCTAACGTAGACTGGTTTCTAATGAAGTGGAATGGAACTGAAAGGTGTCTGCTGTTCTGAAAGTATAAACTAACGAAATGCTAAAATGAGTGTGCCAAGTTAGGTGCCTGGAGAAAGAAGAGCAGGTGGTTTGGCTGAGGAAGAGAGCATGTGACTCTAAAAACTCACACTGTCTCCTTTTTGTCCCAATGTATGGGAACAGAATCTGGGTAACACTTCACGTGCAGGCCTGTGCTATCGCCATGTTGCAGCTGCTCTGTGCTTCAGTTTTCAGCGGTGTGTGGGTATCTGTCAGTAGATTGGTCTTGGCAAGATCTTTGACTAGTGGAACCTAATAGGTCTGAGTTTTAGGCCCCCCTGCAAGTGTAAATGTTCATATTTGCTTCTCCTTCCTACTCTCAGGTCCAAGGCATATCAGCTGGAGCAGAGATCAGATATCCAGACCTTGTAAGAACGCTAAGTATAGCAATCTAAATGAAATAGGATTCCATGAAAATAGCTGCTCTCCTGGGCATGAACGTTAGCAGTGCTTGTACAGGTTTGGAATGATAATAAAGACTTTTTGATAGGAACCCTTTGTAAAGGCTTTCACATACAGTCTTTCTGTATGTAAATCGTTAGTTGCAGGAAATCTGTTCCCATACACTCATCACAGTACCTAGTATGTCAAACTGACTGGGTTTTTTAGTTGTCTTGCACTGGGTGCTGGTCTAAAAGATGATGCTGTCAGGAGTCACTTAGAGAAATGTCTTAAAACAATTCTGAATAACAGTGTAGCTCAAATTAGGATATGCAAGCCCGTTATTCATATTATAAGCAAGAGAGAAAACAAGCTGGAAGTGTTCTTGACTTGCACAACAGCTTGTGCGTATGATGAAAGCTTCTTGATGAACTCTTCAGATGTTAACATCTCCCAATGGCATAGCCTTGTGATACAGACTATTGGATTTCCTAGAATCGTAGTTCTATTCTTGTATGTAAGCTACATGCATGCTGGAGCTCTTAGCTCTGTTCAGCAGTGCTGTTTCATGACTGAAGCATCAGAAGATACTTGGATGGAACTTTTTTGTAGCTTTAGTCTGTTGGTAATTTGGAAACAACTGTTAAGAAGTTAATTAACTTTTTCTGCTGACTGTACTAAACTCAACTACATTAATAACTGGCACCTAGGATGACACTTGTTTAGCCAAATTCTAGCAGTTGTATGCGGTGGATATCTCTGTAGGCTCATCTGACCTGTTTTTGACATCTGCTTTGGGATGAGATAATCATGGAGTCTCAGGAACTACTTACCCTGATGAGATCAGTGTTGAACACTGCAGAGGGTGACAGTGTCAAATATAGGCAGATGCACGTACCTGCCTAATACTTGTCTGACTCTCTTAAGGGTGGAAACATGCGTTGGACACTAAGGACAAAATGAAGTGGTGTTTCTGTTATACTGAGGGCAGTAGATAAATGTGGCTTTGTGCTGCAGTTGACTCTTTATGGGCAAACCCCTGAATGCTTCCTGGTGAGATACTTGCTTCCTTTCAGGTGTGGTTTTCAGAATCAGGGTTCTTCCAGTCCTCTTGACTGGTTTGAGTGTGTGTACACAGAAGGCTTCTGTGTATGGACAGGGCTACAGAAAGAAATTGTCTCAAAATAGGTCATCCCTATTCTTGCCTGTTTTCATGACTCTTGGGTAAAATGGTGCTTGGGAGCAGATCATGGGCTGAGTAAACTCGGTTGCCAGGTCAGATTGGTAGCTAGGTATCTGTCATCTAATTGAGACTGTATGAGAGAGCTGGCTTTGAGACTTTTAAGTTGAGATTGATGTCTAAAGGAGCAATAACAATGCTGTGTAGCACTGCACTAAGATGATTTCTGAGAGCAGCTTGCCTGTTACTGCTGAGTATATAACCCTCCCTACGAATGTTCTGAACTGAGAGGAGAACTAGATGTGTAGAAGTCTGTAATGCTGCCCTTACCATTGGGGGTGATGTGTGGGGCATTGGAAATGAGTTGCCAGGCTAAAGTTAAGAGTAAAATTTAGAGCTGCTACTGAACTGACTGATAGAGATCTCTCTTTAAGACAAGTTTGTCTTTACTGCTTTAATCTCACTCCAAAATAATGACAATATCCTGAGACTAAAACTGTTCTATCTTAATTGTTATCTTATTTGTCACTGCCAAAGTGGCTACCAGGAGTGTGTGCATATCTCATGCTATGTTTTGTCTGAACTTTTTGGATGAGCTTGTGGAGCAAGACAGAACATGATGAAAGTAGGTAACCTGGGGAGCTCTGGGAATACATCTTTGCAAGGAGATCATGTTACTTTATCATTATTCCAACCCTAATCTTGTAGAATCAGAGACTTACAGCTGGGTATACAGTTCAAAAGGAAAATCTTGGAAATGATAACTTACCTCAGTTAAGTAATATACCTATATGGAAGTCAGGACTTGGGATATGGACAAGAGTCTAGAACAAGGATCTTCAGTCTGTCCAGTTCTTAGAAGTTCCTGGACTAGAGCTGAGATGCACAAAAAGCAACCAAGAAAAAACAAGCCTAATGTATAGCAAATCTAAAGCTCTTCTTGTTCTGGTTACTGTGTGTAAGTCAGCTAGAGGATTTATCCAGAAGCCTTAGCTAGAACTTGGACTGTCCAGCCTCTATTTTTGTGCTGGACTCAATCCATTGGCTACACAAAACTCAACCACTATGTAACTTATTAAAGAGACTGCTATTAAAAATAATGTAGAAGCTTATATTTTTGAAAGCTTTGTTCTTTAATGTAGCTTAAAATACTCTCAAGTGTTCATATGCAGTGGCTGGCTGGGTGAAATGTCAGGCTGAAAAGTTTAGATGTGGTACATAGCTGCAACGTGTAGCCATGGGGCTGTTTTTGCTTAGTCACTTTTGTTGACGCTGTTTTGCTCTTGGATTGGTGAAAGTCTCTTGGCTTATATAAAGGCATTTTAGTGAGTGTGGGAACATCACTAGCTTGGTGTCAACTAAACACTGGAACTGGAAGCACAGCTTATGGTACTATGTTGGCTCAAGGTTAAGGCAGCAGTAACTTAGCTCTGCTTTAGTAAGAGCTAAACTGCTAAAGGAGCACTGTCTTGTTTTGGCAGGTTGTGTGGGAGACTAGACATTGGACGTTGAAGTCTGTTCTGGACTTCAACAACTGTTGGATTATGGGCTTGTAGTCTTCCTCATCTCCCAAATCGGGTATAGATTCGGGACTGGCGTTAAAGGAACTGAATGTCTAATTTACCAGCAGCCAGAGGATTCTTTCCCCTGTATGTTGCTGCCTGGCAGCTGCCCAGATTTGTGCTGCTTTGGCTGTTAGCTGCTGCCTGAGCTGTGAAGGACTCTACCTGAAACGGCTTCTAGAATGAATGTAGGATTTCTTTAATTTTGTTTTTTCTCTGGGAAGAAAAAATTCTATTATATTAAACTATCAGAAATGCAGAAAATAGGAGAAAATATTGTCAGAAATAATAAACCATAGTGTGTACTATGTAGTAGCGAGTAAGCTGCACTTAGGCATGGAGCTGACAGAAACGTTATACTCATTTATGTTTAAAAAGTACAGGATAGCTTTAGCTGAACAAGAAATCTCAAAGGAAAACTAAGTGTTGAAAAAATAATATGGAAGGATTTGATTCTTCACAGATCTGACTTCTCTGCTTTTGCAGGACTTGTAGGCTAGCTCTTCCACAGGCCTTGTAGAGACCTGCCCCAAGGGCTGGTTCCCTCTCTCTGGCTGGAGGAGGGAATTGAGTCCTCTGATTTATGAAGCATACTTGCCATCTGTGTGTTGGTCTAGAAAAACTGTTGTTCAGGCTGGAAGTAGTTAACTGCTGTGGTTGGTAGGAAATGACAGACGTGGAGAACAGGTGTCTCATTTTTCTTGAGTGCAGTGTCAGTGTCACCAGAGGCTCTGGCTGGTGGACAGAAGTCCCTCTGCCTAGCAGCTGTCTCCTGTGACTGTGAGCATGGTGCACGTGTGCTCCTTTCTTGCCATAGGGGCATCACTATTAATTCGGGATTTTGGTGCATGAATTTCACTACTATGTGAGTCTCAACTCATGAACAGGTAGGCAGTCGTACTAGTTAACTCTTCTGATATGCAGCGTTGGCTATATCCAGGGGAAAAAAAACAAAACTAAACAAACCTTAGGCTTCAGTGTTAGCAAGTTACAACGAGTAGCAGCTCTTGGCTAGCCAGGGTAAAGCAGCCAAGAATGATATTTTTTGTGTCCCAGTGTAAAACTTCCCTGATATTTCCTTTTCTATCTGCCAACCAGCCATTAGTTGATCTTTACTTTAGCATAAATAATCTCGATGGAAAAGCTCATTTTAACTTGCCTATGGTAATTTTGCATACCTCCAGTGGAGGAGGTGTGTGAGCTTATATCAGTTGTTTTGCTTCAAGATGAAGTATTTGTGCAAGCAGTAACCATTTCAACTATGCTTCAGTATTGCTACTGTGGAAGGAAAATGAGAACCTTTCGCAAGCGGGACCGGTGCCACCTCCTGTAAAAAGTGACATCATAATTTGCTTTATAGGCAACATCCACTAAGCAAATCTCTGTAAGAGCTGTAACTGAAGACTTTTATCAATGGCTGGCCACTTCATGCAGTTTACAGATTTTCTGCATTACAAGAGTTGACATCAGCAATCTTGTATCATCTCGCAAGATCTCTTGCAATATAGTGCTTGCAAGGTTTTGGGTGTAAGTCAGTGTAAGAGCTGGCTTTCATTGGGAGTAAGTACATGAAAATGTTTCAAAGGACTTAAGCATTAAAAGTTATTTGGAGGCTGAGACAGATGTAAAAAGAAACTGAAATAGCATGAATCAAGAAATAGAGTTGGAGTTGAAAATTTTATGGTGTATTTAGAGAGAAGGATGCTGAATTTTCCAGTCTTAACTTCTGTCAGGCTTGTTTACAGTCTTATCACTGAGAAGTGGTAACTACCAAACAATAAGGAATCTAAATGGGAGCAGCTTGAGCTACAGCAGCTACACAGAACTCGATATAAACCTTTTCTCCCTGTGGAAATGCAGACACTTGTGTTTTGGAGGCTAAAATTGGGTTTGAAAGTTTTAAGGTGAGATACTCAGATATAATATTTGTACTGTTTCTGTTGTCTTCTGTAGCTGTTAGCTGGGTATTCTGTATTACAATACTAATATAATATCCAAAAGGATGACTTAAGTGTCCTGAACAGAGGTGGCTTTTTTGCACAAGCAATAGATAATTTCTTAAAGCAAAATCCTGCATGAAAAAGCAGGGTATATACAACTGCTATTGTGGTGGAACTCTTAGTATCTGATGCTGGAGGAATGTCTGTAGTAGGGAGGCAGTGGTGAAGTCCTCACTTCATATGAGATGCCTACCTAGTCTCTCTGCCCCTTTCATCTAAAATTAAGTAGAACTGTTACTCAAGCTCATGCAGCTGTTTCAAGAGTTTCATAGATGCCATAGGATGAAAACTGGTCTGCTTAGTGGAGGTGTGGCCGTGCTATAGTTCTTAGTTTTGAAGCTTGCATCTTGGTAAAGTAGCCTGTAATGCTACCTTTTGTTTCAGGCATTGTCTTAAGAAAACATGAATTGGTCCTGCAACTGGGAGGGTGAATGGTTGACCTTATCTGTTGACTGAACGCCAGCTGAGAGTAGCTTCTAAGAAAAGCCCTTCCTATATATTTATTTGGATTTTAGCATTGAGTCATCTATAGGGATAAACTTGACTCTGAATTACCAATGGCCAAAGTTGGTATTCCCATTATCTAACTCTTCAGGACCTTGGTCCTTCGTGTGAGCTGAGCGCTTTCTTTTCCCCATGTGGACTTAGACTCTTCTGTGTAGGGCTTGAATTGATTCTTCTTGCATTTCTTAACAATGCTTTAAATAGTTAAGAACTTAACTGGCCAACAGTGACTGCAACTTCTGAGCAAATCAGTTTGGACTTAATGGTAGTCTTTTGTCCAGAAAGGTATGAGCTTCTCACCTGAATGCTTAGAAAGCAACACAAAATACAACTATTGGGCTTACAAAGAAGGAATACGTACACTAACTGTACTGTGGAATATAATAATGAGGGCTGTATAATGTCTGTCAGGATTTAAAATAAGTGCAGTAGTAATTGTGAAACAAAAATACCCTGATTTAATCCAGAAATTACTGACCAGTTGTAGGAGTAACTTTTTCTTCCCTTCCCCTTTCCTACATACCCAAGAACCATTAGCACTTTGTATGTACTGTTGGAAATGCTGGATCAAGATTTTCAATTTGGCATTAATATGGCATTAAATTACTTTTTGACCTGAAAGCTATCAGTTAAGAGATGTTCTCCCCTCCCACCCAAAGTTGAATTTTAGGCAGAACTCATTTGAGATTTTTATTTCCAAATCCTATCCTTTTTCCTGGAGCAGGCTGAAACAAACTCATTGGAGTCTACATCTAGGTTTGACTTCTGCATAGTTAATACTAGATGAGCCTTCTATCTGCAGTAACTATATGAAGTAGCCTATAAACTTGGAATCCTGTATTGCATATTACTGGTGAATAAAACTGGGAAACAAAATGAAAAATAAATAAAAACTCAAACTTAAACACATAACAGCTTATCTTCTGTGTTTTTTTTTTTTTCTAGTAGTTCAGAATTGTAATAAATCATTATCTCTAGAATGCAGTGGGCATGGGTCTCAAATGTTTTCAGATTCTGGAAAAAAAAAAAATTAAGGGAAGTAGGATGTTAATTTCAAATAAAAACATAGTGTGATTTTATTTTTTTTGGTTAACATTTTCTAGAGTTAGGCTTCAGTTTAATCTGGCTCTTTGGGCTTCTTATGAAGTGGTATGGCTTTTTTATTAGTAGGGAATCTATTTTCTGACTTGTGCACACACACCTATTGGTATCTAGTATCTAGTTTAGGAGACCACGTCCCACAGTTCTGAGTTATTTTGGCCCTTCTGCTTACGATGTACTTGAATAGTTTTAGAGTCAGGCTATGGGTCTCAGCTCTGGCAGCATGCTGTTGTGTGTGGTAGGGAGTTGAGGATGCTCATCCAGGCTCGAAGTCCATTAGCAGGCACCAGATCAGTGAAAGTCATGGGTTTTTTGGTTACGTATAGAGGCATGAGCTAAACCACCAAATGCATATCAGACACCTAAAGTCACTCTTAAATTCTTTTTCCTACACAGAGCTCAACAAAAATCCAGTGGAAGGCTTTTCAGCGGGCTTAATAGATGACAATGATCTTTATCGATGGGAAGTCCTTATTATTGGTCCTCCAGATACACTATAGTAAGTACTGATACTTATACAGAAACTTAAGTTAACTCAGATTTACTAGTTCTAGTTTGGTCTAAGTGAGTAGAAGTTAACCTAAATCTTCGTGCTGACTAAGTTAGGTAATGCTGTTCTGTTGCTAGTAAAATACCTGTAAATAGCTGAATTTGCTATATAGAAGTTTTAAACTGCGTTGCTCGCCTGGGAAAATGTGACACCGACCCCTTTGTACTTGTGTAGAAATGAGAAAGAATAGGCTGTACTTAAGAGGCAGCTTCTGTTTTCTTAGGCATTTAAGGCAGGTATAGATGTGTTATTAGCTGACAGTACAGTTTGAACGCATTACAGCCTCATGCTAGTGATTGTAGGGGAATATTCAACTGGGATGTAGCTGGGGAAGCTGCAACAGACCATAGAATTAGCCTCGAGTCTTCCCAGTTTGAGATGGGAGAGCTTCCCAGTGTGACCTAGAGTACTGCAGTGTTGATCAAATGTGAATTGTTGGCAGACACAGTGGGCTTCAGAAAGTTTGTATCTTTATCCTATGGCTCAAGTTCTTTAATTGACACTTGAGCACAAAACTATGCTCTTCAGACAGTAACTTCTTTTCCTGGACTTTGTTAGCTGTGTTTCAGCACTGCTATATATACCTGAAGTACTCTGGCATATGCAATGTGGTTTGCTTTGTGTTTTTTTTTTTTTTTTAAAAAAAAAAGCTCTGGCTAATTGAGAGAATTATTTCTTTCTCACAGAGATTAAAATGATAATCTATTCTAGCTCCTGGAAAAAGGTTCTATGCCTGGAGGAGGTCAGTTTAAAGTGTAGCTCTTGAAGATGAACTCTGTTCTCCTCCTTCATTAAGCTATTCCAGTGCTAAAGTACTGATACAAAAAGCCTATTGACATTTACTTGAGGTCAATTTTAGTTCCAACATTAAGTTGTTCCGCAGACTTCTGAATAAGTACTGAAGTGCAGTAATTAAATTGCTTTGCTTCTCCTCAAGCTTACTACATTGTGATTCTCAACCCTTACATAAGATCAATTCCCCAACTTCTGTTGACCTCTTGAACAGTCTTGTAGTGGCTCCATTATATTCTCATGGCCATTTTATAAATGCTGTCGTAAAGAAATACTGCTTCTAGTTGAACCTCTTCTTACATGTTACAAATTGCAAGAGCATTTTTTTCCTTGCTTCGGTAAGGTGCTGAGCTCGTTTTGAGGGTTTTTAGATTAGAAGCTCTCTTCTGTTCCAGTCCTTAGTTGCTGCTTTTCAAGGTAGCATTATACTGAATCCTTCCTCCCTGGTCCATTTCGTGGTAAGAGTAGAACATAATAGTTTAACCAGGTGATTGAAAAATTCCAAACTTCATTCTCATTCCTGGTCCCACTTTATTCTGAGTTTACCGAAAAAGACTGACTCAGTGCAGGACTCTACTTAGAGATCCCTTTATCAGGAATATTGCTAAAAATGGCACTGATCTTCCTTAATTGACAACTGTACCTCATTAACTGGTTTCTAATATTTATCCAATTAAACAGCTGTATTTATATGTAGCTGACGAGGGGCAACCAGGTATGTCACAGAGATGTCATAGAGCCTAGTAGCTTTAGGATCTTCTTTTATAAGGGAAAGGGGAACTTCTTCATTTTGAAAGAAAGGACTTAACTGGTTTGGTGCTATTATCAAATGAAATCTAACTCTCATTTGACTTAACCAGTATGGATGTTAAAATAGCCAGTGTTTCTGGAATTCTTACCCCTCCCAGGATCAAGGATTCTTTGCAAACTCCCTGTCTTGTCTAAAACTTGTGGAAAATGAATGCTGTGGGTTCAGATCCCCTCAGCTGCTTTATTGTAAGAGCCAGGTCACTTAGATTTAGTGCTTTTTGGCTGTGGAGGGTTTCTTGAGACACTTGCTAGAATTACATGTCCTTGGTTAGTGGTGAAACTTATTTTCTCCGTAGTCTGTGGGCTTTGGATACTGGCTCCTATTTCTTTATGCATACAGGAAAAAAAAAATGCACCGAACAGCTTTATCTTTTCTACACCAATTCTTTTGTCTGTGTGGCTACTGAGGAGTAGCTTGTCATACTGCACATCTCGTGCCACCTTCTGTGGAGGTTATGTTCCAGTTTTTATAACTTCTGCCTCTGCAATTTAAAATTTTGTTACAAACTTCAATTACAAGAAATGACAGTAACAGGGCAAATGTTATAGTACTTACAGTAGCAAAGTATCCATCTATAAGGCTTTCCATTTAATATAGGCCTTCACATTTTTCAAAAGGGACTATTCACAAGTATTGAAATGGAGCTATTAGCAAAAAAAAAAAGGAAAAAAAAAAAACCCAACAAACCCTTACCTTAGTTAAATATGGGTCTGTAACTCCACATATAAACAAGAAACATCCAGTTTTTTATTTTTTTCCAGTTTAATGGGTAACTTAGAACAACTCTTTGTCATGTCTGAGTCCCTTTAGCTTAGTGTTGACACAGTAGTATTGGGAATATTTTTTTTCCTAGTAATGCTGTAGACACAACTATAAAGCTTTCTGTAACTCTTCACTTATGCTCACTGCTGCAGATTGATATCAAGAAATTAGAATTGAGGTGTCTAAAGAAGAAAATAAACAGGTATCTGCTGGGCTATACTTGAGAAGGGGAGTTACTTGTTTTTTTTTTTTTTTTTTTTTTTTTTTTTTTTTTTTTTTTTTTCTGTTAATATATATATACTGGGAGGAAAAATGTAAGTTGTAGTTCCAGATGGTGAACTCCTTGGCAGTTTTAAAAAAATATTTTTATTTTTTTTTTTAGTGTGATCCTCCTCCCCACCCCCTGGAATAGCATCCTAATTCTAAAAAAGATACTATGTTGGGGAACTGGCAGTATCTTGTGAAAGGATCTTCTCAATCTAGAAGCTATTTGCATTTCATATGCAAATGTTGGTAGTGTTAATTACCAACATGATGTTAAGCTCTGTGAGGGGTAAACTTAGAGCTTATGATATATCAGTAAGTTCCAGTCTTCAGCTTGAGCTTACAAGAAACTCTACTAAGATATTTTTGATTCCCCAGTGAAGGTGGTGTTTTCAAGGCTCATCTTACTTTTCCAAAAGACTATCCACTGAGGCCGCCAAAAATGAAATTCATCACAGAAATCTGGCATCCGAATGGTAAGAAATGTCTAAGTTTCAATTTCTTTTTGCAATTAAGAACTAAAATGTGGTGAAGACAAATGGATATATTTCTAACATGAAAAGAAATGTGAAACTCTATTTACTTTGCCCTCTTCACTTCATAAAGAAGTAATAACCATAGCAGAGTTCTTAATAGTGTTCTCTGAGAGACTGCTTCTAAGGTATTTTCAGAAGCTACTGAAAGTAGCTTCTTGAATTCTTGGTGACTGTTCAAGGATATTTTTTCCCCTAAGTCTGAAATTCTGGTCTGTGAAGAAACTTGACATCTATAGCTGCCTTTTATTATACCTTCATATATTTGATTTTAGTATTACTGACTTGGCAGTTCAGTATAGAAGGCCCAAGATTGTCGTCCTCCAGTAAAGCATGAAAGGAAATAACAGCATCTTTTAGTCCCTCTAAAGACTCCTACTAATGTTTTATTTACTCATTAACTGCTGGGAATAGATGGGAAGGTAAAATAAAATGGAAGATGATTTTTACTGGGAAGGAGGAATGCTCTTCAGTTTCTAAAGTTGTTACTGAAGTTGTGGATGTTGAAAGCTGGGAGGAGACCAGAACAGTGCTCCCATCATAAGGAACACAGGGAATATTTTAATGCTATGTCAGTTTGAGCTCTGGAAATATCAGAGTACTAGTCAGGCAGTTTCTAATTCCAGCAGCTTAAATCATATTCCAATATATATTGCAGTAATATTGAGCTGTTGCTGTGGAAAAAGTCTGTCTAGTTTGCTGAACTTAACAGAAAAAAGCTTCAGTGAAAGCCTGTCTAAATAGTCTTAAAAGTTGAAGCATCATGTTAGAATTAAGTTCTTCCTCCTTGTGTGCCTTCTCTGCCAGAAGTCCAGGCATAGTAACAGACTTCCAAGCCCTACTTAGTACAGATTGAGTACTGTAATAGTTAATTACGTTCCTTTTTTATAAAGTGTCTTCACTAACATGTTTTCAGACTAGCTGGAGTGAAGATGAACAGTTCCATAACTATCCTGAAGAAATGCCAGCGTGTTGTTCATTACTGAAATATGCCTTGTTCTATTTTGTAGTTGACAAGAATGGCGATGTCTGCATTTCAATTCTTCATGAGCCTGGAGAAGACAAATATGGCTATGAAAAACCTGAGGAACGCTGGCTTCCCATTCACACAGTGGAAACTATAATGATTAGTGTTATTTCTATGCTGGCAGATCCCAATGGTGATTCTCCTGCTAATGTTGATGCAGCGGTAAGATTCTTTTCTTTTTTTTTTTTCTTACTTGGTCTGCCAATTGTCTTCACTGTAAGTTCAGGTTTCTACACTGGAGTTTTTTGCTTCTAGTTTGACAAACAATACAGTTAACTTTTGGAAGAACTTTTTATATATATCACAGGATAAGGCTATCTTTTTGTTGGGAAAAGCAGTTATGTTGTGAAACACAATTACTAGTTAATACTGGGAAAAGTCGTACAGATTGCAAGGGAAAGGTGTTGTCAGATTTCATAGGCAGTGGTTTAATTTCTCCTATGCAAGAATGCATTTCTTTGTAGTAAATAACTTGTGCACAGAGATATTTAATGAATAAACTTCAAGTCCTTTCATCTTAAAAAAATTCAGGAAGCTGGCTGTAAAATCCTGTGTGGCTATATACATGTAGCAGTTACAACTGCCATTAAGTTTAGCTGCAGAAGTTAACATATTCCAGAATCTTTTTTGGTTCCCAGTATGTTATTGGTGTAAGGCAGCAGAAATTTTGTCTTGGAAATTGTGTAAGCTGTTTACAGATTTGTTGATTTGAATGGAAGGACAAAATGTGGTCAAGTCCTTCAGTATAATTATGTTGTGGCTTTCTGCATCCATGTCTCCACAGCAGTTTTACTGGATCATGGATTGAAGCAGTAGGTCTGAGAATGTACTTGAAAGCTTCACTGGGCATCTGGCCTTCATCTTTGGAGGAAGTGGTGTCCCAGACTGGAATGACTGGCTAAGGGGTGAGGAAGAATGGCCTGGTTTATAGTCAGAGACCAGGGTGAATCTGCAGTAAGGGTTCTGTCATGAGAGATGCAGGTGTTTCACACAGTGAAGTGTTTCTGGAGTATGGCCTGTTTTGTGTGAGTGTATAAACACAGCTATCGGCTCTCTAGAAGAGCTGCATTCTAGCAATTAGACTAATAACTATTTGTGATAAGGAGGAAAAAACATTTCATTTCTGAGGGGAATAGGGGGACAGACTTCAGGTCCCGTTTGCCTGAGATGTACAAATATACTTTCTTTTGAGTTACTGTAGAACTGCAGTTCAGTAGTGGCTAACACATAACCGATGTCACAAAAGAGAAGTTCTAGGTCTTTTCCCTGGGGTAGTGAGGAAAAGGGAGATGGCAATCAGAAGATGCAAAGTTTTCTAGAAGCACGTTAACCTGTTCTGTCAAGGTAGCCATGCCTTCCCAAAGTGGATTGGAGTTTAGTTTCCTGAAGCCTTTGATCTACCATGCTATTAATATTTTGAAAGGTGGTTGAGCTGTGCTGAAAAATCATTATGGGAAAAATCTCATGTAGAACAAACTTAATAGGAAGAAAACCAAAAACAGTCATGAAAAGTTGTAGTGAAGAATTCCCTCATTTAACATTATTTTGAGTGTCAGACCTCCCCTTCTTGTGCCACATTACTAGTGGAGACAAATACCCAGGACACATGGATGTTTTCTCATGGTAAACCTGAGAGCACTGGAAAGAGCAAGTTATTAATGAAATGCTAAAAGTAGAATTAGAATTCCTCAGTTTACAGACTCATGAATGTTGAATGTAGCTGACCTAACACTGGTGAAAGCTTACGCTTTTAGCTATGCTTGTCACCTTCCTAGCATCTCACAAGCTTTTAAATCTTTCTGTATTGTGCCCCACTCTCTGCCAGCCATTTCAGGAGTGGTGTGTTTTGTTTGTTTGTTTCTTCCCCCTCAGTGGGATATTAGAAAACTCTGAATTTGTTTAGGTAAACCTTAAGGTAGAGGTTGAAAATATCTTGGAGAAACACAGCACTTTCTAGTGCAGTTTGAAAGAACAAAAACTTAAATCCAATTCTGACTGCGAAAACAATACTGAGGCATCACTGATGTAACCTTTGGATGCTATAACTATTTTTCTGACCATGGTATTAGATGTTCCAAGTAACTTTTAATGTGCTGCTTGAGCAGCTTAGCATCTGTAGTTGGATTGTAGATTGCATCCTCTTCATTTTAACCAAAGCATACTTATCAGGCTAATGAAGAATCAGTAGCTCCTGTGCTAAAGGCTGCCTACAGGAAAGACAGGGAGAAAATCTTCAGCAGGGCCTGTTGTGACAGGACAAGGGGTAATGGTTTTAAAATGGAGATGTAGATTCAGATTAGGAATTGTTAACTTTTTTTTCCACTGAGGGTGGTGGAGCACTGGCCCAGGTTGCCCAGAGAGGTGGTGGATGCCCCATCCCTGGAAACATTCCAGGCCAGGTTGGCCGGGGCTGTGAGCAACCTGATCTGGTTGGAGATGTCCCTGCTCCGTGCAGGGGGGTTGGACCGGGTGTGCTGTAAAAGATCCCTTCCAACCCAAACCATTCTATGAATCTGATTTATTTTGAGCTGCTGTTTAAGATGTCTTCTAGTTGGCTTACAAAATACAAGTTTACTGCAGCTACAGTATTTGACAGTTACTAAATGATGTTTGCTTTCATTAATTTTAAGTCAATCTAGAGGATAAGATGGTAACACAGGTTACAGCATTATGGGAGCAGGTGATATACCCACTCTTTGGAAAAATGAACAATGCCTGTTGGAGTACCATCTGTTGGGAGTGGGAGAAAAATGAGGGATGAGAGCCTGAATAGATATTGTGAGAGGCAAATAGAACAGTTCATGACCTAAAATAAGAGTTTGAGAGATTGCTGTCAAATTGGGAACTTGGCTTGCTATTCAAGTCTGAACACTTGCTTCATAGAACTACAAATAAAAAAGGTGGAAACAAAATCTAAGAGTCTGAAGCTAGGAGAGCACAAATACAATGCCTTTCTTGGCCTTAACCCATCTTGTGTGACCTGTCCTATATCCCAGTCCAAGGAACCAAATGCTTGCTGTATTAATTGCTGAAAAAGAAGAAATTAATTAGTAGCCTTATTTGTGCTTTTGCTGGAAAGATAAGACATGCTGGGCTTTCCAACGTGGTGACTGGCTAGGTGAACTCGGAGGTGGTGAATGTTGGGATATACCAGCTACCCTAATTTTCTCTCACTCAAATGTACTATAACCTTCACTCCAAGCAGGGAGTAAAAAGATGTTGCGTGCTAGGTTGCTTCAGGTAAAAGTGTGGGGGTTTTTAAGCCTTTCTCTACCCCTGCAGTAAGTATATATTGCTTATATAAAAAATGAAGAACTGTAGAACTTATTTCATCAAATAAGGGGTTCTTTGTATTTTCCCACCACTTCCTTGCCAGTAACCTTGTAAACCCTGGTCACAGTATATGATACTCCTGGGTTTTCATCTGAGCTTGTGATGAGGCTGGCACAAAAACCTGACTGCTTTTTCCTGTAGGTTTTGGTGATACCATGGTGTGTACATCTCTGGGTTCAGGCTTACTTCTTGCCTATCTTCATCTTTATCTTTGTTCTTCACCTATGTAGTTCTGAAATTGGATACCTGTTACAGAGACCATCCGCATAAGTCTACTGAATATTCAGTTAAAGTCTTCATCTTGTAGCCATATCCAAGCAGGAGGCATTTTCTAAGGACACTGCTGTGCCTCTTCTGAGTACTGTGACTTCTGTATTTCTGTCCTACAGGGTCCCTGCTAGATTGAGAGGGAGTTGAAACTGTCCTAAAAATTGCAGAGTAACTACTGGCTCCACAGTAGCTGTGTACTTTTTTAATCACTGCAGTTCAAGACATTTTTTTTCTATGCCATAACAATAGCTTGTGGTCTACGGTGTAGTTTGCTGCTGCTTTGGAGGCTGAAGTAAGTAGATTTCAGCCTAGACACTGTGAAATATTGGTAGCCACCAGGTTAGTGTTGGGGAATACCTAAAATCCAGGTGGGAAAGGCTGTATCCCCACTGTCTTGTGAGCAGCTTGCATAGAAACCCAGAGCAAGCTTTCAGAAGTCCTGAATGTCACAGGTTTTCAGTGACTCTCACTGATTGTAAGCAAATTAGGTGTTGACTAGATGGCTAGTGTGTAAAAAACACCAAGACTCTTCCTAGAACTTGTACGTTGTTACAGGACTGACATCTGAAAGCTGTCTATTCACTTACAGAAAGAATGGAGAGAAGACAGAAATGGAGAATTTAAAAGAAAAGTTGCCCGCTGTGTAAGAAAAAGCCAAGAAACTGCTTTTGAGTGACACTTATTCAGCAGCTAGTAGCTTCACTTTTTTCAGGGTAAGTATCTCTCTAAAGACAAGTCAGTTACCCGAGTTGAGGATTTCCTGTTTAAGTGTTGCTGAACTAATTTTTTTTCCTCAAAAGCAAAAAAACCCCCAAAAAACAAAACACAAAACAAACACAACTGCAACCAAACGATGTTTCTTCGCAACTGCATGGTCTCAGTGGAGTTCCTCTGGCTGTACGTGATACCAAAGACTAAAATAATTTTCAAGTGCAGGAACAACCCCTTCAGCCAAGACTGGGGAACTTCTCCGGTGCTCTTGCATTTACACTGTTCAGAAGTTTAAATTCTCTCTATCAGTATTCATCCTTCTGCTTAGCAGTTACTAGAGCTGTAATAGAAGGGAGTAATCATTCTTTCATGTTCATTAGTGTGAAGAACACTTGTTTGAATCTTAAAAGCATTCTGCCTTGCTATCTCAAGTTTTATATATATATAGGTATTTTAATAGAAAGTTTACTAGCATATCAGAAAAGATCAAATTGAGATCTTGCCTATCAATACCTATCAATAATATCAAGAAAGGTGGTGTTTTCTTCAGCAGCCCAAAAAGCTTTTTTACTGGGGAAGGCTTAGGAATAACTTCAGAAGAAAAAAACAAAACAGCTGTATTCTTCTTGGAAACTGAACTGTAGCCTGTCTGAGAGCCTAGACAAGAGAGTAGCTGATGTGATAGTTACACTTTATTCCACTCTGTTAAAAATGAACTGTCTCAAGACACTTACTCTGGTGTGTGTGTGTGGTTTTTTTGTTGTTTGTTTTGTTTTGTTTTTTTTTTTTCCACAATAAACTCTTGTAGAAAGCTCTGTATTAAAATGTGGCCCTTAAATACTTGGCCTTTGGTCACTTTAGTCTTGGTGTGTCAAGGAAAAACTTCCTCAACTAGCTAATAATTTTCCATTCTTGCTCTTCAAAACAAGAAAGAGCATTGTGTTGAAGCTGCCCTTTCTTAATAGTTGGTTTGGCAGATCAACTACTCTGACCCGTCTGGCTGGGGAAGCCCCAACCCATATGTACTTGTCAGCTTCAGTGTATAAGTCTTGGAGGGAGGGGGGGAATATGGCACTGTATGTAGTTAAAAGGGGTTGTACTGTCTGAACAGCTTTCTAAAGGCTCCTGCTAGTTTTTCTTCACCAAGGTTGTACAGGAGACACTTCCTTTCCTACACTTTTGTAAGAATTGTGGGGGCAGGGGAAGGCTTGATCTGTGACAGACCAGTACTGCAGTGTCTCTGCTCTGCAGAAAGGCTTTGATTGAATGGAACTTTCTCCAGTGTAGAGAAAGCATGAAAATGCTGAATGTCTTATACAACTGCCTGTAACTAAAGTGTAAGAATTGTTAATGCAGCTGATGTTTTGTGGTTTTTTTTTTTTTTTTTTTTTTTTTTTCCTGTCTTGGAGAAAGGGAGTAACTGAGTAATGCTCCAGAGTATCCTTAACTAACCTCAGCTCTGTTGCCATGTTAAACTTGGCCATAGTGAAACAATGCTCATGACAAATACTTAAGTAATTGGCTATGTTGCTTTTTTGGAAGGAAAAAGCTTTTCTAAGTTCTGGTGACTCCTTAGTAAGTGATGGGCAATGAATTGGATGAGGGGCCGTGTAGCTGGTTCCAACCAAGCACAGTCTGAGTTGGTAGCTGTGGTGTTCTTAACGAAGCACTGCTATGCCATTTTGTACCGCGTGTCCCTGCTGAAGCAGCATCCATCATTCACAGTAAGTGATGCACAGAAGTTTCAGTGATAAATCTGCAAGTGTTTAGCCCTGTGTGTGAATAATCAGCCACTTGCAGACCGTACACTTGACAAGCAACACGAGTAACAGGAGCCTGAAAGTCTGATAGTTGAGCTTGGATACACAGTACGCTGAACTAACTCAAGTCTTTCTCAGGTGATGATTTTGGATTTATGCATCTTCTCTTTAGAGGTATGTAAAGTTCCTGAACAAGTAACAATTAACTTCCTTTAGCTTGAAACACTAATTAACATCTTTAAAATAATTGAGGATGATGAGGGGTTTTATTTTAATAACTGTGATCTCTTTGTAGGTCTTCAATTGAGAAACATGGCACTGTTTTTTCCTGCACTCTACCCACCTATTGCTGGACTTCTGTTGTTACAAGTTGGCAAACACTGGCTGGAACTGGGCTGCAATAAAACATGCCAGTTATCAATGCTGACAAGAGCCTAACAAGTGCCAACACAAGATGATTACGCATTTTGAAATCTAATGAACTGCTTTAACCTTCAGGAAGAATTGTAAAGATGTGTACATAGCACAACATGATCCGGATAATATATATACTGTTCATGTACATCCACAAATACACATTGTACCAAATAATGCTGTCTGTAGTTAGGAATAGAATCGTGTAAATTCTAAAGATTTTAGCAGGTTTTTCTCTCCCTATTCATTGTTTCCTATCAGTTTTTAAAAAAACAAAACAACAACTTGTGAGGCATGTCAAACTAAAACCAGTTAGGATAAAGTTGTGGGTTTTTTCCCCCCACTTTAATTTTCCTTTGACCCACTGAGGCTTAATTAAAATCTCTTGCTTATTAAAGTTTAGTATCTTTTTTTTTTTGTTTTTGTTTTTACTGGAAGTGTGCTCCCTTTTATTTCCTCCATCAGAACGTAAAAATTTCCCAATTAAACCCTGAAAGGATTTGCTATCAATTACTTGTCTTCTTTTATGATGACCTTTGTAGTCCCAAAGATGATTTTTATTTTTTTCTTATCTTTTTTTTTTTTTAAACCCAATTGCACCCAATTCTTGAATTGGTATAGCAATAAAACTGGCCATGGAGCACCCTTGAGCAGCCTGCTTGATTTCTAACTTCCAA
>WHYT01017468.1:329890-372424 GCA_009806455.1 Tetrax tetrax | reverse complement strand
GCCTTTTTCAATGCCTGTTTGTGGGGCGGGGTGTGCGTGGGGGAGGCTTTTTTTTCTCAAGGTTGACTTCAAGCATGCACATCTGTAGGCTTTCAAATGACTAACTTCTGGGTTTGGTATCAAAAATAGTTTCCCTCTTTTTTCCCTTTTCTCTCTTCTGTGGCCCTTCATATTCTTTGCCTTCTACTTCAGAGTTTTCTTCACCTAATGTACAAAGAAAATTGCGATGTATATTTTCATGTAATTTGATTTTTGGAATTCTGTCACCTTCTGTAGTGAGTTCTTCCAAAATATAATTTTTTTCCAATAATAATGTGTCATAGTGGCTGTCTTGAGTATCTAAATAGGAAGGGCAACGCAGAGGGAGCACAACCTGAGTGTCTTCAACCACACAACATCTACAAACGCTTCAATTTGACATACTGTATTTAATGTTGAAATAATTAAAAAGCAAACAAAATACACAGTTTTCTTCATATTGTAACCATGTTTGGCCCTCCAGTAAGCGCATACTAATCATGAAGTAACAAGAGTCTTCCAAGTCTACCTGAAATACCTTTCTGCCAAAGAAACTTTATAAAAGAACTTGCACCCACTTGACTCTTTTCTGCTTTGTCACAGGTTTACCGCAGCTTTTAACAGCACAGAGTAACCCACTGAGAAAGCAAGAGTTCCAGTATTAGAGTCATCTCATAAGAAGCCTTCAGTACAAATTTGCTAGCTGGCTGCGCTTTAAGGTTGCTGTGCAACAAGGATATACCAAAAGACATACATTGGAGGTTTCTTGAGGGGTGGGCTGGGGTGGAAGGAGGTGACAGTTATTAGTGACAGTATAGTGATATGGGACAAAAAAGCCACTTAGTGAGTATGAGATGATTTACAAGTAGAAAGAAGTATTACTTCCTCCTGCAAGTGTTTAGCTATACATACATGTGTTTAATGTCACCATTTACCTATTTTGTAACTAATTATTTTGAGAAATCATTAAATTTGCTTTAATTTGGATAGCGTGCTCATGTGGGCAGGCAGTTGTGTGCAGTACTTCAGAGCTATTGGTGCCTAGGCACAGTAGCTGATTCTAGTTCACATTTGAGTGCTTGTCTAAAATTGCTTGAGAGGTGGTTTCTTGCCCACCAGCTGGCCACTCTTTTTCACTTATCGAAGAATTAGGACTGCAGAATCTAAGTGGCATGGCGCCATTCTTTCTATAAACAGAACACTGGGAAGAAGCTACTGTTCTTAAACCCAGCAGTGAACTTCTTCCCCCACAGGCTGCCCTTCCTTTTCCCTTTCCACAGTGTATCTGAAGAGCTGGCAGCAATTCAAGGTAATTCAGACTTGCTGCTTTCAGCAAGTTCAACAGTGTTCTCTGTTTTGTCTTCCTAAGTAACACACACAGTTCACAACTGACTCATCTGTAAACTTCTCAAAATAGTTTAAAGCTTTATTTTTCTTATGTGTTCTCCAGAAGAGCTGCTTGCTTGTTCTCTTAAGGGGTAGGCCTGGAAACGTTAGTCTTGCATCAGTGGCGTGGAAGAACACTTAATTCCACAGCAGTGTTGGTTCCCCATTTTGTAAAATATTAAAATATAAACCCGCTTCTGTTTGGCTTACCCAGATGGTTTGTGATGCCACACAACGTAGATATTCCAAAGGAAGGAGCGTTACGTGGGATGCTGTTCAGATGTACAAGCTGCAGGTTTGGCTAATGCCCGATGACTTAACGAAGGAGGCAGCTAAGGGTCTGATGCCAAGTGTCCAGGTTGTAGAAAGCTTCTGGCAGGTATGGAAATGGCCTATTTTAACTTTTCTGTGATCACAGTTGGCTTTCTTCTTCTTGCCCAACATGTGAAGGGGATCTGGCTATAAGGGTTATTGAAAAGACCAGAAAACTTGCTTAGCCTCAAGATAGTAACACCATTGAAGAGATGCAGTACGTACAAGTAGTGCTGGAGTACTTGTTGAACAGTCAACCAGCATTCTTACTCAGTTTCACTTTTACCAAGATCTTGTATCTAGTTTGCTTTATGCAGGTTGTTAGCGTACCGGATGATTAATTACACTTTTTCTAGTTCTCTGGAGGGTTGTAATTATGGCTGAGTTTTTGTGCTGTTTTTTCCCCCAAATACATAGTGGCCTGCTTTCTGGATAACACTACAACGCTGGAGGAAAAGGCAAAGAAAAGCATGGAATTTCAATAAATATCAAAATAGTATGGCCATCCTCATTCCTTTTTTTTATATTTCTCCATGCTGCCCCTATGCATCAGAAAAGATGTAAAAATCAGAAGGGCTGTTCAGCTGTCATTCTAAGATTCTTTCCTGCTGTGTTGCCTAGAAAATGCCTATTGAAACTAGATGACAATAAACGGAAAACGTTAATGCTGAAGCGATTATAAGTGTATTTTGGTTTTTTGGTAGGCCAATGGGGAGTGGACTTTTTATTGTGTCCATACCATCTGCTGCACTGCTCCTGGTACGGTGCCATCACAAGGCAAACAGGGAAGCACCACAAGTC
Organism: Tetrax tetrax; assembly: GCA_009806455.1. Taxonomy (NCBI): domain Eukaryota; kingdom Metazoa; phylum Chordata; class Aves; order Otidiformes; family Otididae; genus Tetrax; species Tetrax tetrax. The sequence goes on along the minus strand of WHYT01017468.1, from coordinate 369,907 downwards.
TTAAAATTTCTGCGTGTCTTCAGAAGCGCTTACGAGGGATTTCAAACCAAACCCAAAGGTGCTGGGTTCTAAAGAGAGGCTGTAATAAGATGGCTTCCTGCCCAGGCACATCCTCCACAAAAGATGAGATTGGTGATTCCCCAGATGAAAAACATAGAAGGAGTTTGGAATCCGATCTCTGTTGTTGCTCTGAAATTCAACTAAGACTAAATCTGATCAGGCAGTAATAACTGTTTCCTTGCTGTTACTCAAGATGATCAATAGCACCCGTAAAGCAAGGGTGTAAGTTAGCTGTGCCGCAGCCGTACACATTTGTGAACTGTGAAAAATGAGATGGCTCATGTTTCATATGTCTAGAAATGACAGTCTTTAGCTCTCCCTGGTCTGGGCCTAGCGCTGGGTTTGCTGTTTTGTTCAGCAGGTACAAAAAACTTAAGATATGAGGCAGAGCAACTTTTCAGAGATCACTTAATAATGGAGTCGGGAGAAAATTATGTCTGTAAAGCAATACTGGGCATAATGTGTTCAAACATTCATTTGAAATTTGCTCTTTAAAGCCAACAAAAAAATGGCTGTTGGATCAGCGTAGAATATTCCGGTGTTTCTGTTGTATCTAGGCAGGAAAGCTCACGAGCAATGAAAACAGTGGCGGGTGCGCTGTGTTCCACACGTGGCTTGAGAAACGGTCTTGTTCCTGTTCCTTGGTCACCTCCCGTCAACTCTCCACCGCACGTTTTGCCCACCGGGCACACATCCAGTTTCCAGGACGGCTGACTCCGAAACAACGGCAAGCGGTGCAGGGACTGAAATAACGATGATGTGCTAACAGCTGCGCCCCACAGGGACCCCATCAGACTGAAAACCCATGCTGGCTCTTCCGTTTGCTGTGCGGGAACCGGGCGAGCGGGAGAAGGCATTCTGTGCTGAAGCCAGCGCACGACGGCAGCTTGCGGTGCCGGAGCGAACGGGGCGGTTTTCTCCGCCGCCGTTTCGCGGCCATCGCGCCGCTCAGCAGCCGGCAGGGATCACCCGGGCTGGGCGCCTCAGCCAAGGCGGCCAACAGAAACCCCAGCCCGGGTAAAACCGGCCGCCCCCTGAGGGGCCGTTCCCCGGCCCGGGCGGGGAGGAGCCGCTCGTATAAAGCGGCGCGGTGCGGCCGGCGGCCCGGCGTGCCCGGGGCTCCCGCTGAGAGCAGGCGGCGGCCGCTAGCGGGGCGGTGCCGCTGCCGCGCTGTTCTCGCGAGAGCGCCCGGCTCGGGCTGGTGGGGCGGGCGGCGGCTCTCGCGAGAGCTGCGGGCCCGGCTCCAACATGGCGGAAGGTAAGGGGGGGAGCCCGGGCGAGGGGCCGGGCGGGGCCGCGGCCGCCGGGGTGGTTTCTCCGCTCGCAGGGGACCGGGGGCAGCCCTCACCGTGTGGGGATCCCGCCGCTCCTCTGTGCGGGACTGGCTCGGCCCTGCCCGCGGCGGGTGGGGCAGGCCTCTCCCGAGGTGAATGTGCGATGGCGGGGGGGCTCTGTCCTGCGCAGGGCCGTGGGTCGGCACCCCCGGGGGCACGGCGGGCTTGGCACGGGCGCCTTTGCCCCTCAAGGAGGGGGGATTTTTGGGGGTAGCAGTGGCTCCGGGCTGTGGTGGGTGCTGCGAGCCCGCCGGGGTGTCCCGCCGACCCCCTCCCCGCGCTCGGCCGGTGAGGCGGGAGCTGCGGGGGCGATGCCGCCGGCCCCGGGGCTGCCGGGCTGAGGGGAGCCCGGCGCGGTCAGTCGGAGTGGCTGTGCTGCAGCCTCCTGGTCACTTGCTGCTGGGAGCCCTTCTGCGAATTTGGGCTTTGAGGAGATCTGCGGAACCTCTAGGCTGTTTCGGTTGGAGGCTATCAGTTACACAATTTCAAAATTATTTTAACTGAGGTAATGAGATATGAAAAAAAAAAAAAACACTGGGATCTTTACAGTGCTGCTCCTTTCTGCAAGACAGAAGCTTCCTCTTTTCCTCTCTGGAGGAAACTGAGTCGGCAAACTGAGTTAAAATGCCCCAAGTTACAAAGGAAACGAAGGCTCTGACTCCCTCAGCCTTAAAAGCACAGCCTTGGACTCTTGAAGTGCAACTCTCAGGCAGTGGTAGAATTTTAAAACCACTTGTGGAAGATTAACTAGGATGTAGCAGATGCTGATCTTCTGGCATGCATCAGCTGAGAGGATGCTACAGTCAGGCTGGTTTAACAAATCCTTAGAGCAACTCCTAACTTTTTGTGTGCTGAAATATCATGGTTTCATATTTAGCTGCGCAGCCTATTAGGCTTGCTTTTAAGCCTTGGTGACCCAGCTCTGGTGGGTATTCGATGTCAAAAGTTGTCTTTAGGTGCTGAAACTTCCTCACTGAGACCCTCAAGGATGTGAGGCTCTGATTCAGGGTCCTGTGCTGCGGAATGAGCCTGCAGTTGATGCAGGTCCTGTTTTGGGTATCTGTATTTATCAAAGATGATTCCCTCATTCAAGTAATTATCTGATCTTTTGGCTAAAGAAAGTATATGGTCAATGAGTGAGCCAGCACAAACAGGAGCTGTAGCTCTTCCCAGTCAGTTCCTTATGAAATCTGGGTGGAGGGGCTTGTTTTATCCCTTCAAGCTGCAGCAACACTTCTTGAGTTAAGAACTGATGGCATTGGAGTTCTGTTCTCCCAGTACCAGCAGATACTAACTTGTATGCAGACATGTGTAAAAATTGTTGGATTAATGTTTGAGTCTAGAGCAGCAGGAAGTTTGTTGTAGTACTTTGGGATGGTTGTCAGGGTAAAGATCATAAGTGTGCAAAAAGGAGGAACAAGAAAGGAGTAACTTGTACGCCCCTGGGGAAGTGAGTGTCAGAATGTGGAGCAGTGGAAGGACCTGACTTGAGGGGGTAAGGAGACAATATATTTTTATGAAATATTTCACTCTGGTCCGCTTCGTAAGTAAATAAAAGCTTATCCACTTTTCTTCTGTGACTGCTCTTGGTGGGCGGGATAGACAGCACAGCAGGTTACACTAGACGCTCCCTCTAGTTTTTGGTACATGCTATCTGTCACCCCATTGCTTGTTGCCTCCCTGCTTATCTCTTTGGATTCAGCTATCTAGTTGCTCTCAAGTACTCTTGTGCCTTCTCCTGTAAGAAAATGGGAGTAGTTTTTTTTTCTGAAGTCCTCTTTAAAGTCTTTGTTATGGAACATAAACTTCTGCCAGTTTGAGATGCTGGTCTATCTGCCAGAATGCTGTTAACAAACACAGCTTTTATTTTTCTTGTCTGGCTATCTGTTAACTCTCTAGCTGGACTGTGGGCTCAGAAAAGGAGTCACTTTGTGTACACCTCTCCTGAACCTAGGCATCCTTCCCACTGATGCATGTGGGTTGATGTTTTGGCAGAGACTTACTGGTACCTTTTAGTGAGGCTGTCCTTTCAGTGTCTTGATGCAAGGATCTTCAGTCTTCTTTAGATGTGTGAATATATGCAGTAATTGTACTTTACGTATGACCATTCGCCTGTCTCCCAAGTAGAATGTGGGCCAGCAGTAATATGTGCTCTGTCAAAATGATTGCCAGCTTGAAGATACAATGGTCATTTTACATTGTTGTTTTTGTTTTTTTTTTTTAAAGTGATGACACTTCTCTTCCAAAATTGAGAACTGTTAAAAGTAAACCTGGGGTTGTGGTGCTGCTTGTTTAAATAGAGGTGGTCCTTCTACCTGAGATTGAGCAGGTTTCACTTTTGAAGCAATTCTTATTTTAAGCAACTCTTATTAACTCTTTAAATGAACAGTATACAGGCAAAACTGAGGCTTTGCTCTTTTTTTTTGCAGTGAATGTTGATTAACTGGACATTGAGGATGGCCTCAAATGTGCTGTAAGATCAGATGTTGTCCACGTGTGCAGTAGTGGCTGATACCCAGGTGGTGTGCGTGTTGTCGCGTAGAGATTCTTATTTTACAACTCTGGTAGTTCTTACAGTAAGCAGGTACCTATCAGTGCCTCTCGATGAGGTCGCGGGAAGCGTATGCTGTCAATTTGAAAAGATGATTTCTCAAAGTTTCGCTTCTTTGAGGCACTTCCACCCTGCAAGCAGCAGTAACAAGCTTGATGGTCAGGTATGCATAAAGCTTAAGCTGCCACTGTTTGGGGGTTTAAGGTGATTCTGCATTGTGTCCTATTGTCCTCAGAGTAGTTTGGAGCCAGTGAGCTGAGTTTGGTAAAAGGACAGTGTTTGAGATGTCACCCTCGGACACTGGTTCTTTATTCCCAGCTTCACGCTCTCATTGCTTGACTGGAAGATGCAGTATTTCTTTAAGATGATACATGCTGTGAGGTTCAGCAGGCAACTTCTTGTTCCTAGCATTAGAACTTGTACGGCCCCTGAATGTCTCGCTGTGTGAACAGTGGTGGTGTTCATACACTATTTTTTTGGTGTGGTTCTCAGTGTCTGTCTTTCAGTGATCACTCTTGTCTCCTACCAGACTTGCTCTCCTTACTGTAACAGTAGGCCTTGCTTTGTGCCACCCTTGTCATCTTCCTTATGAATCAGTCAGGAAGAGATGTGTCCTTCTAGTTCTAGGAATACTGACGTTGCATTTATCTTTAGAAAGAATAGAGCAGAACTTCAAACCCTCTTTGAGGGTTGGTGTGGTATTGGTAGCACAATTCTGAAATCCTAGTATAGTTCAGTAGAATAAGGGAAGTATCCCAAAGGAGATCATGTCTATTGACTTTTAAAGGATGAAGCTAAATAAAAGGCTGTTGAAGGAAGTACGCTGCCAAACTTGCTTAAGTAATATTAACTGAAGAGTAAAATATGGTAAATTACCTTCTGTTTATCCATTACAGTAGTTGTTAAGCTAAAAGACCTAGGAGGGAGCATTTGCTGCAGCAGTCCGTAGAGGAAAGGCTAAATGAGGCACTCTGCAGCTGAGCAGAGGAGGATGCGCTGCCCTGAGGAGCTGTGTTGGAGCAAGGCCAAGGTCAGCTATGCTGTTGAACTTTTCTACAGAAGCAAGAAGAAAACACTGGTCAATAAAGCTCAGTTTCTCATTGTTTGTAGTAGTGACTTCCATTTAGTAAATATTTGAGAAAAATTGTTGAACAATGAATTCCTGGCTGGTAGGGAGTAGTTTTGTAGGAACTTTCCCACTTAAAATAGTTCGTTAGCTTCCAAATTTATCCTTCCTGCCCCTTCTCATTTTAGGACTGGTTTTGGGTTTGTACCTTACTTGGAAAATCAAATGAATGATGGGGGGAAATCATCAATTAAGCACAGTAATTGATAGCTACATATACTTTGTGTAACTAATCCGTAGGTGAGTACTCATAAGTTGGACTGTGTTTGAGCCCTTGTGCAGATGTTTCCTTCCAGCGGTGGAGTAGAGGTTTTTCATGGGGTGGCCTGGGTTGAGTTCAGTGCACTAATTTACCACAGCATGTTGTGGAGTGACCATTTAAATATGCGATGGAAAAGTGGGCCGTACGACGGGATGGAAGTAGTTGCTGTTGCTGTGCTGCTCCTGAATTGAGATGGGCACCGTGGACCCGACTGCGCCGTGATGCCTTGTCAGTGCAGTGGAGGAGCGTGTGTGTGCCAGTAGTAACTAGAGATTTACATTTGATTGGCCTTTAAAACGTGGATTCTAGGGAGAATCTGTTTTCTACTCTGGCCATTTCTTAAGGAGTTTCTTAGCTGACTGTGAGAGGTTCTAAACAGGTCAGTTAAGTACTCTGAGGTAGATATGGTGCATCAGCAACTGTTCTGATGCTCACTTGTGGTTGATGCCTCAGCTGTAAAGTCAAACAGCGTCTTAACTGAACGAATGGATAAGAACTGTCCTCTACCCCACCGTAATTCCCAGAGTGATGGACTTCGGAGGTTTTAGAAAGCTTATGGCATTTCTGACTGGGCGGGATTCAGGAACTGGCTTTGTAAGTGGCTTCTGTCACTGTTCTGATTATTTTCAATGTGTTTATGGCTAGCAATGATGTAAAATAAAAGGTTTAATACTGGAGGTGAGATACTCAAGTGATGTGGAAGAGGAGAGACTCTTACTGGAGTCTCCCATGATTGAACTAGATGTGTAATGTGCTTGGGTTGTTACCCTCAGATGCATAACAGAGGTGTGCATGTTTTAACTTTGTAGTAACACTGTGTGCCTCTGCAGATGAGGTGGCCAAGCTGGAAAAGCACCTGATGCTTCTCCGCCAGGAGTACGTGAAGCTGCAGAAGAAACTAGCTGATACAGAAAGGAGATGCAACCTTCTGGCTGCTCAGGCTAACCAAGACAGTGCCAGTGACACCTTCATCAGTCGACTACTTGCCATTGTAGCTGAACTCTATCAGCAGGAGCAGTACAGGTAAGAAATCTTCCTTTGGAGAAAGGGGCATTACGGGAACCTTTGACAGCAGTAGGTTCTGGTGTTTCTCTACAGCCTGCTATGAGCAGGGGTCCTCAGTTGTGTTTGTAGTTGGAAGAGCATGCGAAGATCAGGTAGCATACTGAATCTAGTTCTTGAATTGAGAGCTCTAAGTAGAAGTCAATCTTCTGACTGACATATAAGACAAGTTTTTAAAAAACTGACCATTTTTACTGTCAACAGCAAAGCTTCCTTTGAACAGAACTAATTTTAAACTGTTCTACACATAGTTGGTGGATTAATTGCACTGTGTATCTTCTACCAACTGGAAAGCTCTCCTTTCTTGAAAGGATACGTCCTTGAAACCAGTTTTGTACTCCTGTTGTGTGTAAGGAAGCCTGATTAAATTGGCTTCTCTGGTTGTATGATGTAACAGGATTTAGACAGTGATACACGTGACTTAGTGGTATAAATGATATTGTATCTGTGAATCTCAACACAAAATTAGGTTTAATGATTTTTTAATTTTTTTTTTTTTTCCCCTGTAGGCACATTGAGGATCACCTTCAGTACTCTAGATCCCTTAACTGATTTAGTTCTGAGACTTCAATGGCACTTATCAATGTATTTGCTATTGGTGAAAGCAGTGCCAATATACTAAAGGAGTTCAGTCATGTAAGGGGATAATACATAGTTTTGGTTTAAATTTCCTTCCCCTAATATCTTTTCATGAGCCTCCCTGTAAAAAGCCTCTGTGCCTTGCAAAAGCTGCTTATAGCAAGCCGGGTAAAAGACTCGTGAGCTAGCATATGTCAGAAGAGCTGGATCACTTCAATTCTGTTCAGCTTTTGAGTTTTAAAGGCATAGAAGAGTGGTCTAGTTATAAAAGGAGAAAGGTAGCAAGTCCTAACACAAGTTTTGTTAAGTAACATCTCTGTATTTTGCACTTTAGTTTATAGCAGTGCTTTGGTTTAGAGAATGGTTTGGAAAATACACCTACACAGTCAGAACACTTACAGGCTATGGGATTTTAAAATAACGGGGCAGGTACTTTGTAACTGCAAAGGATGACCTGGTGTTAAAGGGGTCAGAGTGAAGTCTGAGTGTTTTTGACAGCTGGTCTCCTGAGAACCAAGGATTTTTTGAGTCTGCCTTGTACTCTGACTACTGTCAAATGTGGTTTGTTCTCTTGTGGTCTTGCCTGAAACCATTGTTGCTTAGCTGACAGTAGTAGTACGGACACTGCAATGTAAATACTGAACCTCGAGATTGCTGGATTTTTCTCTCTTCTACAGCAGTTCCCTTGCAGTTTATTTGAAAATGGTTAAAGAAACCCCAAACAAATCCCAAACACTTTCAATATTAATCCCTCAGTGCATTTCTCCCTAGAAAAATAAGAATTATGTCATTTGGCCATGTGTTCTACTTAACCAATTAAATATATTTTGACCCCTCAAACAACTTGAACCTAAATGTGGATACCAGGACATAAATACTATGAAGGTGCTGAATCCATATGTATCTAAGCATAGGGGAAGCTTTCATTATACATGTGTATGTTTTTTGGTGTTTTTTTTTTTTCTCTCTTATCAGTGATCTGAAGATAAAGGTTGGGGACAAGCACATCAGCGCTCACAAATTTGTCTTGGCGGCACGCAGTGATACGTGGAGTCTTGCCAACCTTGCCTCGACAGAGGAGCTGGATCTGTCAGGTCGGTTACTGCTTAGGAACATGAGGCTTAGGTTGTCTTTAGGATGGCTGATGAAAGGACCCGCTGGGAAAAGGTTCGTTGTGTACCTTTCGGACTACTCCTGTCCATAAAAAGCAGTGCTTAATCCATTAATTACAGAGCTCTGTCTCTGAAACATGGTAGTACACTTATGAACTTGGTGTTAGTGCTAGTTAAATCAATGACTGACCTTCTTTCTCTTTAATGAACAGGGGTTGAGAATGGTGGCCTGTTTGTCTTTTCTAAAGTCAACTAAACATAATGAAAAACAAATCTGTATGGAGGAGCTTGACTTCTTCCTTTCTAAGGACAGGGCTTTTTGAGGTAGTGTGCATAATTTCTCTGGAGTCTGTCATGGAAATACCTTGCTTCTTGTTAACAGTGTGTGTGTGGGAAATGAATACAAATACTGATGTGTTATTAAAAAGTTACTTGCTTTGGCACTCTGATACCTTTGCAAAATAGGTGAGGAAGAGAAGCTTTCTAAAATAGTGTTCTTTCTACAAGATGGTGTTTTGTTCTGCTCTAGCTGTTTCTTGCACGTACTTACACTGGGCAGTGTTTCTGCAGAATGAACCTCTTGACAGGCTTTTCTGTACTTAACAGTATAGAAGAGTCTTGTACAATTAATTTGTGAGCCATAAAAACAGGCATGAAGTTAAGCAGGTTTGCTGGCTGGCATGTTGAATATTAAGCATTGGCTTTGCCTCTGCACTTAATCTTATCATGAATCCTAAGTGCAGACAAACTGGAAAGAAGCAAGTCGCAGCAAGCTGGTTTTATGAGACAGCATAGGCTTTTTTGCAAAAGGATTTATGAATCTTTTTGCAGCCACAAGGAAACAGATGCCAAGGAGTTTTTAAATCGAGTGTTTTGCTAACAGAAGATTATTACCAAAAAGCTCTTAGGTTAATTGTAGTTTTGCCTCAAGTGGCAGTTCACAGCATTTCTATGTCCACATTTAAGCTAGTCTGAGAATCTCAAATGTAACTGCAGTCTTGCATGTTTAGCAACACAAATACTTCCTGTTATAGAATGATGCTTAAAATGAGTGCTAGTAAATGATACTTTCCACTGTGTAAAATTGATATTTTTTTTTTTTTTATAGAACTTGATAAATGGCACGGGGATTAGGTTATGAAGTAGTTGTGGCAGGCAACAAGCTGTTCCCTAAAAACTGTCATGATTTTCTTAAGAACTTGCAAGCTAAGAATGCCTGAATCCTGACTTCAAAATACAAGCAGTGTTTAAAATTGAGTGGTTTTTAAGAGTTCATGAATTCTGCAGTATTTTCTACTCTTTAAGTAGAGTAGAAAGAGAAGAACACAGATTCTCTTGTTGAGAGGGAGAAAACGAACTCTTATCTCTGCCAAGAGAGATAAGAGCTTGTATTACAGCTCAAGTAGGTTTTCTGATTACTTCAAGTTTGGCAAAAGATACTTGCCTTACTAAAACCTGCTGTTCCTTAGGAGGCGGTCTACATGCTATGCCAGGTACTGCCTGGTACTCTGCAAATAATCTGGGACAACCATCCATGTAAAGGAGTTGTTTTAGGATGGGGTATTTCGATGTCTTAAACTTGTAAGGTGTTGTTTTAAAAACAAACAAAACAGCTTAAGGAACTACTGTTATTTTTCTATATGAATGGTATTTTTTGTTATAATTGGTCTGATCTTAGGTTGTAGAGTAATTCTCATCTCCCTCCTTGTGAGTAGGATTGTCTCTCTATTTCTGACTGTGCCAAAGGTCCCTGGCCGTTTGGCTTCTGTATCTTGTGTCTTGTGGTGTAGGTTTCTATTTTTCTTGCTGTATAAAAATATCAGGCTTATGAGCAGTGCTGTAAACACCTGAAATTTAACCAGCTACTTAAACTGACTCTTTTACACCTTCCCAAGAAATGTTTCCTAGGGGTTTTAAGCCCTTTGTAGTCATTACCAAGGTGTAAGTACCTTTATTGGAATGCAACAGTTATAACATGGCTATGATATAACAGGAGCTTTTTTTGCTTATCAAATGTAGATGCGCATTTAGCCATGTGTGAGCGACGAAAGACGTTAAAGGGGCATCACTGGCCCCTGAACCTGCAATATTTGTGTAGGAGATGTTATAGGGCTCCCTTGCATTCTGCACAGTGTTCCGGTGGAAAAAAAGATTTTCCTGCGGGGTGCCCACATTGTTCAGCTTCTGACCAATTTTGCCTCTGTTTTCACACTTAGAGTGAACTAAAGCAGAGCAGTTTCAACAAGGCTATCTCTTTTTTTTTTCATGGTAGTTGTGACTAACAGTCAGAGGAATAGCAGCTACTTGACTGTCGGTTGTTCTTTGGGTATTTCATTAATCCCTGTTGCTCTCTGTACCAGATGCTGACCCAGAGGTAACCATGGCAATGCTGCGGTGGATCTACACAGATGAACTTGAGCTAAGAGAAGATGATATCTTCTTGACAGAGCTGATGAAACTAGCTAATAAATTTCAGCTCCAGCTGCTTAGGGAAAGGTGAGTCTTGGTAAATACAGTGAATCTTCTTGAACATATCAATCTTGTTTGAATAGAAATAAGATGATAGCTGCTGGCAATTGGATACAACTTTGCTTTTTCAAGGATTTGAGGTTTTCAGTAACACAGCATGACATTCAGTTGATCACAGGAACTGAAACCTTGCACTACAGTTAAACTGTAGCAGTTTTTCTCATAGCTTTTATGTTTACTTTCTAGTTCTTCTCCCAATCAAACTAATAATCCTCATTTGACATTAAGAGGAAGTAGAGGTTAGTATATTCGTAACAAGCTCGGGAGAATTGCAGGAAAGGAATTGTTAAAGAGAATGCTAGGAGTCATCAATGGCAACTAGGTTGCAGTATTAAAATACCACAGCTGAAAAACTTTTGGTTTAAATAGCTGTTCTTCTGTGCATCTTGGTGCCAACCTTCCTTCATAAAGATCGTTGATGTAACGGTATGATGCTTTGACATTTTGAGGATATTATTATTACACCATTCTAGTAGGGGCTAGATAGTTATCTTGAATGTAGAGAGAGCTCTAAATAAGCATTTAGAGTTAGTGAGAAGCTTGAATGTACAAACTGAAATCTCTTCAAGCTTCGTACAGCTTCAAAGCCTTGAATTGAGTCAAAGATAAAGTACCCTTTGATATAACAGTCCTTTGCCCAAGGAGTGTCTGGAGCTGTAGCAGTATATGGCACTCATAATCTATGATTTAAGTGTGACTGAACTTGAAGCAGACTAAATTGCTGTCAATTCTTCTGACGAAAGAGGCTGACATCTGTAAGGGCAATGCTAAAACTGCCTTCAAGCTTTGTACCAGCCTAAAACTGTCTTCATGTGGTTCTACCTAAACATTCCTCAGCTGATGTCTGGTCATGGTAGTCTAGTGACAAGTCCATGTACAGTTTGCTACTAGTAGTTATTAGATGTCTTGGTAGGTATCTGTACCTGGAGACAAGTATTTAATTTTTTTGGTCTTAATGTCTGCTTGGAGACAACTGGCATGTTTAACTTTGTCTTAATTTTGAGGTACTCAGGTTTTCTTCCCGTAAACTCAAACTAATAGCGTCATACATATAAAGATTTGACGGATCTGCTGTTGAAGCTTATCCCTTCTCTTTATTGAACAAATAACTGTATTTGGCATGTTTTTTTCAAGCTTTGGCACAAAAGCTGCTTATGATTGTTGTAGTACTTGTGAAGATAGACATCTTCCCTGCTCTGTAACAGTGAATAAACTGCAGTGTGTTCCCTTGGGAGAACTAGGACGTCTGTCTCCACTTGCAGGCTTCCTGCCATGTGTAGTGTTATCATGGGACCTTAGCTCAGATGAGTCTGCTCTTATGGAAACTGTCTTACAGGGCTTCTGATTAAAATATCTTTATGCTTCTTAGCCTTGTAGTAAAGCAAGGCCAAGCTGATTTCTAGGAAAAGGAGAGTATAGGACCCTGTTACAGCATGGGAGAGTGATTACAGTAAAGCTGCTGATTACTGAACACTGGCTTTCCTATTTTGACAGATGTGAAAAAGGAGTTATGTCACTAGTTAATGTCAGGAACTGCATTCGTTTCTATCAGACTGCTGAGGAGCTGAATGCCAGCACTCTTCTGAACTATTGTGCTGAGATAATTGCTAGTCACTGGGTAAGTACTGTCAGAAGGAAGCAAGAGGAGAAATGTTTGCAGAGTACTGGAACTTAATCAGTAGAATTTTGCTTGACTTATTGTACTGTCTAACCTCAGGAGTGTCTCTTGGCTAGTGTTCAAGCATTCCAGTTGGGATGGGGATTACATGGATTCCAGGTAACTGTCAGTGACTAAGGTGACTCATTATGCTGATCCTTGTATGTTTGCAAGGAGCAACAGTGTGGATAAAAAGCTGTCCCCTCTTGTGAGTGTAGGGGCTTCTTCTGAGGCAGGAGTGACTTTCCCTTCCCATATGTCTCAGTTATCTTTATAATATGTGCTTTTGATGCTGTGTGTTATTTGGTAATTATGAATTAGTATTGTAGATATTATGTTTGAAACAAAGCATGTTAAATGGCTCCTTCTCTAAGAAAAAAAAAAAATCTTCAGAGTTTCTGTTGTCTGCCTTAGTGTGAATGTCTTAACTAGGGGGAAGTAGCTTATAGCCTGAAGAGATGTTCTGTTCATTGGAAATACTTCACTCTAAAAAAAAAAAAAAAAAAATCTTACTTTTCTAAACATGACCCAAACCAAAGGGACTGTCTTCTAATAATCAAGAGGGTTGTTTATCAAATCTGGACTCTGAACTGGTTAGGAGTTCATCCATAGTTGTTCATCCCAGGGCTGCTTTTACTTCTAAAAATAATCCAAGGAAGCCAGGGAAGAGTTTTATCTTCTGTAACAAAGGGAGTGGCAAGGAGTTTTGCAATGGACTTGAAAGTTTCATTTGCTCTGATTTGTTATTTTGAGGAAAGTTTGATTAACTGTGTAATGGATTAGCCTTTACAATAAGACTTGTCAACAGCAGACTAGTGTGTGAGGATTTAGGTTATTCTAAATCCAAAATGCATCATCCAGATGTGGATGTTTCTTTGTTTGGCTAATGACAAAGCAGAGGAGAATGCTTTGATCTGAAAATATATATATATATAAAAAAATTATTGTATCTGAACCTGCAGTTCAGCCATTTTAACATTTTCCTGCTTCTGGCTCATGACTTTTGACACTGTATTCTCTCTGGAAATGAGGTTGTTTCTGTTTAGTCCACTGAGCACAAACTCACACATAAGGTCTTCATACTTCCAAGTTCCTGTTTACTTTTATTTGGAGTTTTTTCAAGTTCTGTGGAGTTGTCAGTCTTCAATAGTTGTAGGCCTTTTTGTCAGTCAACTTATTCTCTATCTGGACTTAAATTGCAGATTGACTTTTGAGACTAGATGTTAATCCACTCTAATGTCTAGTAAAATGCTGGTTTTCCATGTCTGTAGAAAAAAGGAAAGAAAAGTTTCACTAACTAATCTTGAAACTAAAATATAAGATGTAAAAGTTCATGAACGTTTCTTCCTAGTCTTAAAAGGCTATTTTGGATTGTTCCTGCTTGTTGTGGTGTTATCGAAGTGGAGCTTTTAACTGACCTTTTTTTGTGACCTTCATAACTACATTGTGCAATGCCTTGTTAATATATAAAATAGAAATATTGCTTACTCTTTCTTTTTTTATTCTTCTAGGATGATTTGCGTAAAGAAGACTTCAGTAGCATGAGTGCGCAGTTATTGTATAAAATGTTCAAGTCAAAGACAGAGTATCCTTTGCATAAGGCTATTAAAGTTGAGCGAGAAGATGTAGTCTTTTTGTATCTCATTGAAATGGACTCGCAGGTATAGTGAGACTTGATCTGTCTTCTAGAACTTGGTGTTTCAAATACCTAGTTTCTAACTACCAGTCTGAATTTTGTTACTAATTTTTGTCACTAATTCTTCTTTGCATGTTTATCATTGCCGTAGCTGCTATATGCATGTAATGGAGGTCTAGCAGTAAAGGCTCTGAAGATATAATTAGAAGTGTCACTTCTTGCATGCAACAGACTGTATCTAATAAAATTCAATACTCAGTATTGCTATGCATGTTTAAAGTTGAATGGTGTGATAGTCAACTTTGCTTCATGGCAGTTCAGTAAGCATAATTTATTTGAACAAAGGCTTTTCCTCTTCTGTTACATGTTTGAAGTAACAGGTATTTGTTTTGTTTGCATGAACACTAAACCAACTAAAAATAAGTTGTCCTCGGACAAGGGGGAAGGAAGAATGATCCAAATATTAATTACCAAGAATTATTCAGTTAGTCTTTTAAGATGCTTCAGATTCTAATTGGAAGCTGGGACTGTAGCAGTACCTACCACCCTTAGGTGCTAATTCAATTGGAATTTGAGTTATCTTAAAGCAATAATTGAATAATTTTTCCTGGCACTATGTTGAATATGCCTATCCTTTAACAGTGTACTAGTCTTGCTTCCTGTGAGATAAACCAGGCTTGCAAACAGAACTCCTGTTTTTTCATTGAATAGGCATTTGGGTAGACTTGCATGTGATGAGGCTAGTCTTCTGTTTGTTTTTCTGTGTAAGATGCACTTACCTAAATCCAAAGTAGCGCTTTCCATTAGAGCTGAAGGTCTAACATTGTGGTAGTTGGAACAGGCTGTTAAAATATTACATTGGGTTGGTGAGCATACCTCTAATGTCAGTTAACTGAATTTGTGTTGTAGCTTCCTGGGAAGCTCAATGAATTGGATCACAATGGAGATCTTGCTTTGGATCTAGCCCTCGCCCAAAGATTGGAGAGTATTGCAACTACGCTGGTCAACTACAAGGCTGATGTAGACAGGGCTGACAAGAGGGGCTGGAGTCTATTACATAAAGCCATCCAAAGAGGTAAGTGAATAGGATATGAAGCCTTGTTAACGTGCAGTTATTCCCACTGTGGGACATATATTCCAAAACCAATTCCTGTGTCACTTTGTAGTTGACACTTAGGTTAAAAAAAACCTGTAGTCAAGGATGAACTTTGTCCTATTTATTTTTTAAAACTTAAAACCAAACATATCATTATTTAGGGTCTGAAAGCTAGCCCACTGGCTGGTAAAGCTACGTGATATCCAGAACCAATCTAGTAGAGCATTATCTGCTAAAGGAGGAAATGTAGGGAGATACTGAGAATATTCTAATTCGACAACACAATGCTTTTCTGACAAATAGTTGAATCAAGCATGATAGCTTAGTCAAAAATAAAGATGGAGCCTTTTTCTAGACCTAGGTTGAATACAGCATATTCTTCTTTGTGTTTATGGTTAACAGAAAGGGTCCCTGTTACTGGACAGCAGTTTTAAGGGAGGAAAAATGGGCAATACCTCATAGGTATTGTAGTGCTACGAGTTAAAAGCATAAGTTTATTTCTAACAGCAAGCTTTTCTGGACTCTTGAAAGTAGTTTAAGTTTTGTGAGCTCAAAATACAGCTCCCAACTTCTTTCTTTAATCTTCTATGTATCTAAACAGGGTAATGCTCATGTCTGATCCTGTGAATGAAACTTCAGCAGCAGGAGTAGAGACCTTCTAGGCGTAGGTCAGTGTTGTGATGGCTGCAGCTCCCATAAGGCACTAGAAAGATTGCAGCAGGCTGCTCTTCATACGTAGCGCTAGCATTTGTCCTGTAGTTCTACTGTCTGCTTTCGGTCTAAGCCAGAGCTCTGAGAATGAATACTTGCTTTTCAGAGCAAAGGCAGTGTTATTACTTGGTTATGTAGAAACACTGAACAGATGACAGCTAACTTACATGCTTCTTGACTGATGCCCTGAAATAGTACCTTTTGTTCAAAAACTGCTTGTATGTGGGTCCCGCAATTTGTCCAATTATGCATTAAAGCAGCAGTGGGTTTATCTTGATAGAGGAACACTCAGTATCACCATAACAAATAAACTAGTTTCTGAACTTATCACATGTAACCTCTGGGCAAAACACTTTTTCCAAGGGGTTGTTATGAAATATTTTAATCCTAACTTTGCAGTGAAATGTTCTTGAAGCTGCCTATTGCTAAGGCATTCTAAAAGCAGACATTTGTGTTGGTGTGATTGTGTGGTATGAAAGGAAACCATGTGTATCCATTTTCTGTACTTGTATGAAGTATATAGGATTCCAGTGTATCCATAAATAACCTTATTTTCTTTCATAAAAGGAGATAAATTTGCTGCAAACTTTCTTATTAAAAATGGTGCCCGTGTGAATGCTGCTACACTGGGAGACCAGGAGACTCCTCTGCACCTTGTGGCATCGTACAGCCCCAAGAAGCATTCGCCGGATGTCATGGCAGAGATGGCACAGATAGCAGAGTCCCTCTTACAGGCAGGAGCCAACCCAAATATGCAAGACAACAAAGGAAGGTAAATACTGGGTGAAGTCAAGTCTGCTGCCACTTAAACAGGTACAGCCCACGAAGAACCTGCTCAGGTCTGTCAGCAAAGCCCAGGTGGTAACTGGAAGCGCAAAAGGTGAATTCAGTAATCCAGTTTGAGACTTGTGGGTAGCACTCAAAGCAGGAAGCTATGCAGGCTGAGTGGTATCCTGTCATGAGTATTTAAGCATAGCCCAACTATGCTTGAAGCTGAGGAGGGTTGCTTGTGTTAGAATACATGGCACACAATTAATTTGCCTTTATGGAATCACTGAACAGTAAAGCAAGCGAACTAAGATGACACATAGTATTCCTAAAAGGTACTTCTCTTTGAAGCCATCAGTGTAACTGAAATTATCTGAAAGAGCCAGTGTCTGCAGTGTGCTTATCTGAAGTGTAGGGCCTGTAAACTGCTCTAGAGGTTAGATTGGGCTGGCAAAAAGGTATGTAAAATGACACAGAAGACTTGAAGTATTTCAGCTACTTGGTTCTGATAGGTCAGGCTCTTCTGCTTTTTGCTTGAAGGTTGGCCCTTACATTAGTACAAAGAGTTGCTTACTACACAGTTAACTGCGATCATGTCCACTAAAAGGATAGATTGCTCTTTTTTTCAAGATGTGCTTGTGCCCTTCTGAAAGCAGAGACAAAAGTTAATCCTGTAAATCTGTAGGGGCATGTTGGGGACCATGGACACAATCTTAAGCGTCTCACTGATTACTGCTGTAACTGTACCTTGCTCCAATTGCAGGACACCATTACACGTGTCGGTTGTGGTCAGGAATGAGCCTGTATTCAGTCAGCTTCTCCAGTGCAAACAGTAAGTCTCGTTTAAATGTAAAACACACTGAGGTTTTTTGGTACGGTGAAGATACAAAAACTGGTTTAACAACTCTTCTATGCCTTGTTGCCTTATAATAAGGCTAGCAATAGGCTTGGGATGCAGAAGTGTAAAGGCTTTGCATAACTTAAGATGCTAGAATGCCAGAAGCCAAGTAGGTTTTTGCCCTACTGTAAAGAGGAAGCAAACTGCATCTCAAGTGTTTTTCAAGGAGGGGTGGGTGGAATAATGAGGCAGTAACTTTACTTACAGTGGAGCTAAAAGGAGTAACAAGATTATTAAAATGTCTGAATACATTCTTGAGTTCAAGTTGAGTTCTGCTTAAAGCTAATACAGGTGACTTCTTAGGGTGGTGAAGCAGAATACTTAATTTGACTCTGTTTCTTTGTAGTTGAATTTGCAGTTCTTGTACATAATTTACTCAAATACAAGAGGATTTGCCTCTTTGTTACATTTCGCAGGAGCCCAAATCTACCAGGGTCATGCCTCTCCTAGGAGCAGTGAGCTTAAATCAAGTAGTCACTAAAAGGCTGCTTGCTTGCTCCAGAGTATTCACAAATTCTCTGAAGTAACTGGAGCTACAGTAGGCTTCTTGGCAAGCAAAAGCTGTCAGTGAGGTATTAGATAAGCTAGTACAGCTGTTCAGACACTTGAAACTTAAGCTGCATTGGGGACCACTTTTTAAGGTATAAATTGGGGAACACTAACTCTTATTTTTAGACTAGACTTGGAGCTGAAGGATCATGAAGGAAGCACAGCTCTGTGGCTCGCAGTTCAGTACATCACTGTATCGTCTGATCAGTCTGTAAACCCTTTTGAGGATGCCCCTGTTGTAAATGGAACCTCATTTGATGAGAACAGTTTTGCAGCAAGGTTGATCCAGCGAGGCAGCAATACAGATGCTCCAGACACTGTAACAGGTAAATCAGAGGTTTGTATTTCTGTGTAGGTGGAAGGCTTATAAGTTAACTTCTTAATGCTAGCTGCACTCTGAGGAACTGAATGAGGTTTTAACAGCATTTGCTGCATAATAAATGGTAGGTGGTAGTAGCTTTACCCATATGTGAAACACTGACAAATCCCAAGCTGAGCTTGACTTGCAGGAAGTGACAGAAAATCTGGACTCCTTGCCAGGTCCTAACATCCTTTTTACAGTTTCAAAATGTGTAGTTGCTAAATGGTAGTGCATGTGACAGTCCAGTGTTGCAATGGGACAACTCATAGGTAGGATTTTCCTTGTTGGCTTCAAATTTTCAGGTTGTAAGGTAGTCGAGTGTGCTAGCACACTTACTAGTATCAAAGTGTGGTTGTGAATAGCACTCTAACAGTGTTTGTCATTTTTTTTTTTTAGGGAACTGCTTGCTTCAGAGGGCAGCTGGTGCAGGAAATGAGGCAGCTTCTCTCTTCCTAGCAACTCATGGAGCAAAAGTCAACCACCAAAACAAATGGGTAAAAGCAGAAACTTAGACCATAGTTTGAAAGTTTCCTTGTGTCTCTTCACAAATAAGATAGCAGAGCTCTCGTGTTGCTAACCATAGCTTAAAGCAAATTGGAACACTTGCAGAGCCTTCTGCAAGTTTTCAGGTATTTACTAGTGATCAGACAACTGTTGCATTCTCCTGACACTGTTCTTGCAGCATCACCAGTTGTTAACATGCTTTTAACACTTCCCTCAGTGCCTCTTGCAATAAAGTCCTTAATATAAGCTAACTCTTGTAGTTAGAAAATCGTAAGGAGCTTCAACTACTAGGACATAAGGTCTTCACACCAATCCTTGTGAGCATAGTTTAAAAGCTACTTCTCTTCTGGGTTCAATGTCTCAAGCTGTTAACCTAGTACTCTGTTTATTAAAGGGAGAAACACCACTGCATACAGCCTGTAGGCATGGCCTGGCAAACTTGACAGCAGAACTTCTGCAACAAGGAGCCAATCCAAACATCCAGACGGCAGAAGCAGTGCTTGGTCAGAAGGATACGTCTTCTCCAACAGCAGAGAATGTTTATCTGCAAACTCCCCTTCACATGGCTATTGCTTACAATCACCCGGATGTGGTGTCAGTCATCCTGGAACAAAAAGGTAAGTTGGTGTGTTTGTTTTGGTGTTTTTTTTTTTTTTTTTTTTTTTTTTTTTTTTTTTTTTTTTTCTCCCCTAGCTAATGCTCTTCATGCTACCAACAACTTACAAATTATTCCTGACTTTAGTCTAAAGGACTCGAGAGACCAGACTGTGCTGGGATTGGCTCTTTGGACAGGTATGTGCTTTCAAAACAAGATAAGAATTTACAAAGAGACAGAAGCTATGATGTGGTAAGATTTTTAAGACAAAACAGTAGGTGTGTGTTCATGTCCTGGCTTGTGCTGCTAGGGAGAAGCTGTCAAGGAGAGCTTTAAATGATTCTTCAGCTTCTAAAACTGACTGTTCACATCTGATTTACTGATCAATTTCTAGCTATACAGCTTCCTTTGTTCACTAGCAGGTGAAGTGAAGCAGCCTGGAGCTTCTTGCTCACAACTGTACTTGCAGTTCTGTGGAATTGTTCCACTGTGAACTCCCTGATAGGTCTCATATCAGATCACTGTTGTCTGTTCGTGGTTAACTCTGTTCTAGATGCTGGTTAATACTGTAGTGCTGACCTGTACAAAGGGAAGGTGAGCTGTTTTAAGTAGCTATTCAAGGGAATGGAACTTGAAATAATGATGCAGAAGGTGCTTTCTTGTCTGAAATGTGGAGGGTAATAGCTTGGGAAAACTAAATATTTTTGTTTGCAGCCAAGTGACATTTCAACAATATTGGGACATCAAAAGAAAGAGGAGATGTGGTCACTACTGAATCAATTTCAGTATGGTCCTGCTGAGCTGGAAACAGCAGCTGTATGGGGATGACTGCTCGTACTCTGGACTTAAGAGATGAAGCAGTGATGTTGCTCTGTGCAGGAGTGCTAGATGTCATCCCTATGTAACAGACAATGTTATTCTCCAGGCTTTTCACTTTCCTTTCTAATGAAAGGAAACCAAATTGTAGCTTTCTCTCTACCATTGCACTTATCTGCTTCTGAGACAAAGGGGGAAGAACTAAGTTAAACAGGGAATAGCTTATGAATGCAATAACTAAGTTAGTATGTTTTTTGGACAAAAGTCTGAAATGATATGAAGGATTAGGCTAGGGATGGTTACGGAGGGCTCTGCTACATTTAGGTTGACAGAACAGATGTGTGAGCTCTGCTGTGTACCAGACCATATCTTGTGTCTTTACGCAAGACCAAAAGGACTCAGTCATCTGTATTCTGTAAATGAATATTCAAGCTGGATAGAGTCATGGGTTGGTTTAGCTCATGTCTGTAAATTTTAATAGGCTCTAGCATTGATTTAGTGCATCTCTTACTGTAATTACTGAAAACTGATAAACAAAGCTTCAAGCTTTTAATCTTCAGTGTGTCTCTTGTAGAACTGAAGGTAAAATGCTAATGAGCTTTAACTCTTCAGGCATGCACACAATAGCAGCTCAGCTGCTTGGATCTGGGGCGTCCATCAATGACACGATGTCGGACGGACAGACTCTACTACATATGGCGATACAGAGACAAGACAGTAAGAGTGCACTCTTTTTGCTGGAGCATCAAGCAGATATAAATGTCAGGTAAGATCTTAACTGATACAAACTCAACTGGATATGTATTTAGGAGCAGGTAGTGATGACTATCTTTGTATGATGGCTTGAAGTTGGTTTCAAATCTTGATCTGTGCATAGTTATGGCTGAGGGATTACATATGTGAGCTTAGAACTACCTATAGCTCCATTGGTTGGTGCCTCCTCTTGAGGCTGCAGAGGGAGGTGCCACTTAATTCTGGGTAGAACAGAATCTTCTTTAACAGACTCTCAAGTCCTAGAGGTGTGGTACTGAACTTCTATAGCCTCTTCTAGTAGCCAGCTTGTTGAAGCTGCATGTTTTCTAACCATCTAAACTAATTAGATTTAGCTCTAGCAACAAGATTTCGATAAACTCACCTCCTGAGTATCTTTCAGACAAGCTGATACTAGACTGAACAAAATATTTATTTGCTTACATGACTGACAGGCTGTCTTTGAAATCTGGTGAGCTATAACATAATGAGTGTCATGGACACAAATTGTCTAATACTGCTGTTATAACTTAATTTTTTTTTTTAACAGTTGGTATTTCTGACTTGCGTTTGAAGTGGTACCACAGTACAGAGCTCCTCACTTCTGTGGCAGTAGCCTTGCGCTGAAGGCACTCTGTGCAAATAGTGTCTGCACTCAAGGAAATGACAGTGTCTCTGAGCTAAGAACACTAACATGCTTTTAAAACTTTAGAAATCAATCACTTGGTCCTAAAGGGGGAAGGAAAGAAAGGTAAATTGCATAGCTGTGATAAAAAACTAACATAGTGCATTTGCTTGCCTGTAGAGATATGGTTTTACCACAGCAAAAAGACACACATGAGGAGATCATTCTTGGCTTTGCCAATAAACTACTGTAACACGAGGCCTAACTTGATAATGCAGTCGTAACACACTTCAAACTGTACCTGTTGCAGAACGCAGGATGGAGAGACTGCCTTACAGCTAGCTATAAAAAACCAGCTCCCTCTTGTGGTTGATGCTATTTGTACCAGAGGAGCAGATATGTCTGTGCCGGATGAGAAAGGAAATCCTCCTTTATGGCTTGCCCTAGAAAATAACCTGGAAGATATCGCATCGACTCTGGTAAGACTGTTAGTTGACATAATTTAGTCTCACTTTTGTGCATCTGGCTAGCAACAAAGGGCTCATCAGCAAAACAAAAATCAGTGCATGAAAAGAATAGAGTAGTCATAACCACTGTCATAACTTCTAGAGGTTTTTTTTCACCAGAAGTTCCTTTTTTTTTGGGAAGTCTTTTATAAACACTGTAGTCTGTGTAGCCAAGTATCTTGTAGCCACTGTAAGAAAAGCATAAAATATCCTATCTGGATTCCTGATTCTGGGAAGGGTAAGGATCTACTAAAAACATCAGTCTGTAGCATACCAGACTTGTGTAATGATCCACTTCCTGAATAAAACTGGACACCCATTTGTATATTTTAGAGTATGTGCTGGTTTTTATTGCATCTTAAAGTTCCATCAAGAGGGTCTTTAAAGGCTTATATTTATTTTAAGACTATTTACTTTCAGGCATAGGTGATCTAGCAGGAGACACAAGTAGACCTCCTTACATCTCCTTCATAAGGAAGTTACTTGAAAGCTTTGTCTCTGATATCCAGTTATTGTCTGCTAGAGACAAATACTTAAAAGCTGTGCTGATGGCTGGAGAAATACATCTTGTAACTGTACTTCACTGTTTGTGCTGGTATTGGATGAGAATCTTTCTGGAGGCAACACTGGAACTACTCATGTATAAACCTTATAAATAGCTTGTAAAGTGGAGTGGAACAAGTCTTAAAGTGCCACATTTCTTGAGTAAGTAGTTCTGTAGGAGAATACAAGTATTAGAAATACAGTTCCTGAAAAACATCTGTTTAGCTGAACGTGCAGGTAAATGGGTCAGACCTTCAAAGGCAATGCCTGCTGATGCTACTTGACTGGCTTTAGGTGCTTGCTGTTGCTGAAAGTGAGAACAGGTACCCAAACTGGCTTAAGACTTGTCTGTTCAGAGTACATGGGTTATTATCTGAATTGTTGGTAAACACTACCTAATTAAGTGTTACATAGTAGACCAATAAAATATTGGTCTGGAAAACATTAAAATAGCTTCCTGAAATTCAGTGACTGTCACAAGAATAGACAAGGCATCTCAAATTCTACCTCGATGGGGTAATGTTTCAGAAGCACTAGTCAAGGACTATATAAAGTAGTAGGAGCCTGCTGGAGACAAAAAAAACCAAAACTTCACTGCCTCATTGTGCTTCCCCTTACAGGTTAGGCATGGCTGTGATTCAACCTGTTGGGGTTCAGGACCGAGTGGCTGCTTACAAACTCTTCTTCATAGAGCTATTGATGAAAACAGTGAACAAATAGCGTGCTTTCTTATTCGCAGGTCAGAACCGCTTCTAGAATACAAACCTTCTAATGTGCATGTACATATTTTCCTGGCATAAATTAATTGAATGCTATTTCAAGCTAGTAACAGGTATTTGCTTCATTACACTTTTGGTGGCTGAATGGCGCTTACAGAAGTCTAATCTTAGACACGTTCTGTTACCTGTATTAGCGTCGTGTTCTTAAGGACAAGAATCAAACTAAAACTAGGAACTTGTGCTGATGTAGAATGTGTCAGTAGCTGCTGAATCAGCTCTTGTAAACTTTTTTCTGACCCTTGTTTGGAACTGTTTAAATCTGGAATGTGATAAATTGACTGTATTGTGTTTGTTTTAGTGGTTGTGATGTGAATAGTCCCAGAAAGCCAGGCCCGAATGGAGAAGGAGAAGAGGAAGCTCATGATGGACAGACACCCCTACACTTGGCAGCCTGCTGGGGACTAGAAGAGGTGATCCAGTGCCTTTTGGAGTTTGGTGCCAATGTCAATGCTCAGGTATGTAGTGAAATTGTGCATGGCTTCTTTTAAGTTGATTCTTTGCCTCTAATGTAGTGAAAAAACTTTCCTCTGAGCTGTGTGTTTTGCTTGATAGGAAAAACAACATCCCGATATTATGGCTGAGCCAATGTGATGACTGTTTTTTCTTTCCTGTCCCTTGTTACCAGATCTAGTGCTTAGCTGCCCATATGACTAGTTAATTCAGGAAGCTATACTGAGGGAAAATAATGATACAGAAAACTTGTTGCAGTGTTAGTTTTCTGAGGTAGTGATTGGAATTAAAGTCTTCTGGTTCCTAGTGTGAACTAAAGGCCAAGAGCAATGCTGTATTCTGCTGTAGCTAATCATTAGATTAGCTTTAGTGTAAAACTCCAGAGTACTCCACTTTGTTAATATGTTAGGTGTTGTCACGTAATCAATGAAGGAACTTTCAAGTGTTTAGCTTCCAGAAAACTTAGCAGTAGGGCTAAGGGAAGCTAGGGAAAGATCTGTCATGCTGAATCTGTGGAAATACTTCAGACTTGTATGCTGTAGTCTGTACATCATTCTTTCAGATAAAAATTGAGTTCTACAAATTGTTAATACTATAAAGTAGTAACATCAAATACCTCAAACTAATGTTAGTTTGAAACCATTCTCTTGGAATGCATAGTTATGGTCTTGAATGCTCATTTCTGCCCCCAAAATGTCTGACTATGAGCAATGTTATTCTGAGCTACTTAAATGGCTATATAGCACAGGATTGAGGTCAGCCTACTTGGAGAAACAGGTAGCAATTTGCTTCACTTGCACTGCGGATTTGAGCTCCCACCTCGACTGTTTGGTGTCCCAGCCAAAGGCAGCTGGGACAAAACTAAATTACACAGAACTAAATTAATAAGTTTCCACTGCTTTTCAGAGTTATGAAGGATTTGTGTATTAATGAATCTTCATATAACAAACTTCTGGCTTCCTTCTAGGATGCAGAAGGAAGAACTCCAATCCATGTTGCCATTAGCAACCAGCATAATGTTATCATTCAGCTTATGATTTCACATCCCGATATTAAGCTAAATGTACGTGACAGGCAAGGAATGACTCCCTTTGCATGTGCTATGACGTATAAAAATAACAAAGCAGCTGAAGCAATTTTGAAGAGGGAGCCAGGAGCTGCTGAACAGGTAAGCTGGGAGTATCCAAAGCATGCTGCTCTTACTGCACTAGTCTGTGGTAACGGGTGTTCCACAAGCAAATTCTGTTTTATCCTTTTGTGGCTTTACATGCAAACATATTTCAAGATGCCACTTTTTTGTAGCAGGATGTATTAGGAAACCGTAGGTGTGTATGTGCTGGGTGTAAGTAAGAATATCAAGTGTTAGTGTCTCATCAAACATTACCTCATCTTGTCAGTACTAAATTGAGGTACAGGCATATGTGGGTATAAGGAGAAGGTTCTAACTCTGCTCTTGTCTTGTCCTGGACTAGTACAAGAATAATCTATTACCTAGCTTTCCTAAATCTATCCAAAATAGAAACCCTGACCTAAAATAACTGAATAATAGATGATGTGCTGCACTGCTGAACTATAAAACTTCCAACTGTATCTTCAGGCTTCTGGTGTGACACTTCAGGCAGCTGTTCAGGAGTTTCTTCCTACCCTATGTAAGTTTAATTATTAGTAAAGTATTTGAGTGCTTAGAGAGCTCTTTAATATATCTAAAATGTGGTTACATACAGAGCCAGTTCTAAATATGCTTTAACATCAGCTTCAAGGCAGAGATGAACAACATGGTATTAAACAAAAAAATGAATACACTTTGCATCAGTGTGGCAGGATTGCATGTTGCTTCCTTCTCTGGTTTTAACTGCCACGTTGACTCAAGTTTGTTTAATTAAACTGAGTTTGTCATTAACTGCTGCTCAGTACTTACTACAACAGCTGTTAACCTTTTGTCTGTCGTAATACTCTCCAGTGTGTGGTCAAGAAATAATAAAGTTACAAAGTAGAAATAAAGTAGTCTGAAGCAGACTAGAGTGAGCAGTTGCAGCTGATAACTTCTCAGTTCAGTTTATTTGATCGTCACATCTATCAGGTCTCTAATGTCAAGCAGTGAAAGGAACAAGACTACAGTTCACCTCAAGTAGAGGGAGCAAGTATCTCTTGGAGAAAATATGTCCTACTACATAACAACTTGCTGTTCTACAGAAATAATGGAGTTCCTTTCACGTGCCCTTTCTGTCACAGGTTGATAATAAAGGTCGGAATTTCCTACACGTGGCTGTTCAGAACTCGGACATTGAGAGCGTGCTGTTCCTGATAAGTGTACAGGCTAATGTGAACTCTCGGGTCCAGGATGCCTCTAAACTAACACCTCTCCACCTGGCTGTACAAGCTGGCTCAGAAATCATTGTGCGTAATCTGGTATGTACTGGAGAGTCATTTTTCCTCTAATTAAAAATGCACACTCTGCCTTAATGCACATTGCCTGTAGGCTGGAGAGGTCAGCTGAAGGTGATGCCACTTTTTCTGAAACAAAACTCAGACTTGCATAAAGTTCCCTTAGCTTGTAGTGTTAGCTGAGATGCTTTGGTAGCCTTCATATGAGCATATTGGGTTTGCAGCAATCACTAGGTAGCGTGGCTCACTTCAAAGGAAGAAGCTTATCTTGCACTTTCTGCAGAAAACATCTTTGAATGTGTTCCTTCTTGCATCTTCACAGCTGCTGGCAGGTGCCCAGGTGAATGAACTGACTAAGCATCGTCAGACTGCTCTTCACTTAGCAGCCCAGCAGGATTTGCCCACAATTTGTTCAGTCCTTCTGGAGAATGGAGTAGACTTTGCAGCTGTAGATGAAAATGGAAATAACGGTAAACATCTGAAGATTTACAAGTAGATGTAAACACTTCAGTAGGTCTGTTAATAGTATTTCCTGGTGGGAGTGACAGCCTGCTGAATGGGCTCACTCTTCAAAAATGAGAAGGAGAAGGGAAGTCCAAGAAATCAAAGCTGGTGGAAGGAGTTTTGGAGAGGGAAGGTGGTGGGGGGGGGAAGTGGAAGGGGAGTGCTTAATGTTACCAGGATGTAATTACTGCTGACACAAACTGCTTTAGATTCCTGAAGTTTCTCTTCTGCTTTTCAGCTCTTCATCTGGCAGTGATGCATGGCCGTCTAAACAATATCCGGGTCCTGCTCACAGAGTGCAATGTAGATGCAGAAGCCTTTAATATTAGGTGAGTGGTATAGACTTAACAGACTAAAAGAGCCACAATATACTACAAAATGTGTGTTGATATGACTAGATGGAAAAAAAAAAACAACCAGTGATTGGGCTTGGATTGAATTATTTCTACGCTTATTTTACAATGAAGACTGCAGAGCATACTGTGTCTAAATTATGTGGAAATTATGTATACCAGGAAAAGGAAATTAAAGTAGGCAGTTGTGTATGATGTACTGAGTTACTTTTGTTCAGAATTAAAGAATGCTACACCTAACTTGAAAACAGAGAGCTGGATGAGTAACTGTAGTAGCAAGCAGACTTTGATCAGGATGGCAAACTCTTTTCCCCAGAGGCCAGTCACCAATGCACATTTTGGGACAATATGGGAAAGATAATGCAGCAGCCATCTGTGACCTCTTCTTGGAGTGTATGCCCGAATACCCTCTAGACAAACCTGATGCTGAAGGAAACACGGGTAAGTGAGATTCAACAGCTGTTAAACTTGAAAGTCACTTAAGACATATTAATGGTATGTCACTTTTGAAGCTGGAATAATTGGCAGTAGTGTGTTAAATGCAGTAAGGTGCAAACTTAAGAGCTGAAGATCCTAGTCTGGACTGAGGGTAACAGAAGACCTACCACTCTGTTAGCAGGGAAGTGTCTGGCTTTTATTTTTCAGTGCTCCTGTTGGCTTACATGAAGGGAAATGCAAACTTGTGTCGTGCAATAGTGAGAGCTGGGGCTCGTCTTGGAGTTAACAATAATCAAGGAGTCAATATCTTCAACTACCAAGTTGCTACAAAACAGCTTCTCTTTAGACTGCTGGGTGAGTACTACTTGCTACAGTTGGAAAGTGTTTGTAGCTTACGCTTCTGAGGCGTCTTGGTGGGGGAAAGAACTCTGGACGTCTGTGCTAGATGACAGTCATTCCAGAGGGGCTGAACTTCTTCATGTTCTCCCACTTTAAATGAGAGGTAAAATAGTAGTTTTTCTCGTGATCAGCTGGAAAGCTGCCCAATGCAGGCCTGTCAGACTTGAATATTTCTTCTTCCTGGAAGGATAGACACGGAGAATTCTAGCTGATGTAATAGTCTAATGTAACTTAAAACCTAGATACTGCTTTTTAACGTGTGCCGTATAGTCGCTGTGGATAATGTGATGTTGATGAAAGCAACTATACACTGTCTACAAAAAGACCGCAGCTGCAGCAGGAGTTGTTAAATTCTGGGACCTAAAACTCAAACCTCCTTAATGTTATCATGTAGTCAAGAGGTGACTGAGCCCATTTTGCCTTTACATTTTTGCCCCTTACAGATATGTTGACAAAAGAACCTCCCTGGTGTGATGGCTCCAACTGCTATGAATGTACTGCCAAATTTGGAGTCACGACAAGAAAGCATCACTGGTAATATGACACATCTTGCTGTGCTTACATGCAAATGGATTCCTCTTCCAAATGTAGCTAGGCTTGTTCCTTCTGGTGGTTTAGGAAACCTCCGTGTTAACGTAGGTGTATAACCAGTAATCCAGCTGAAACATTCCACCCTGTCCTCGTTGTTAGATCAGTAACTTATGGCCTGATTAAAACTGTATTTTAAGCAGTTTGTGCATTTTAATATTCCAGTTTGTGGAAAATGAGAATGCATGTCAAAGATCTAGTAGTGAAACAGAGGATTTAGGTGCTCATTTTCAGTAATGAGCCTGAGTTGCTCTGAAACAGATGATATATTTGGGCAGCCACTGCCAGCTTAGATTAGGGGTGCTGTTTGTGATGTGGAAATGACTGAAGATGCTGACATCAGTTGCTCTTCTGTAGCCATGAGTTGCCTTTTCTTAACTAGACTGAACTTCTACAAAATATGCTGAGTTGGATAGATGTTAAGCTAAGATTTTTCTCTTGGCACAAGTAAGACTGCCCAGTGTTGTGAGAAACTGCACATGCATCAGTTGAAGTAGCGCTCGGTGACTGACTAGCGTAGAAGCAGCATGCATTTTTGGGATTAGTATTCAATTATTACAGGAGAGATATCAGAAGATACAAGAAAAATGTAGCATTTCAATTGCTACTCTACCTTTTTAGTGATATTATCCTTGACAAAGAATCACAAGCAGTAAAACCCTGGTGTTCACTATAAGTTAAATCACTTTTTCTCCCACCTCTCTTCTATCAACAGCCGACACTGTGGACGCCTGCTCTGCCATAAGTGCTCAACAAAGGAGATTCCTATCATAAAATTTGATCTGAACAAGCCAGTTCGAGTTTGCAACATCTGCTTTGATGTCCTGACTCTGGGAGGCGTCTCCTAGTACGCTGTGGAAGTAAAGGGATTCGCAGCCAGTGCTCCTGACAGCAGCTCTGCTTACAAGCCCTCTGGATCGGGAAGAGGAGGCCTATACCTGCCTTCTGCAATAGACTGAACTAATTAAGGACCCTGTTACGATACATTCTGGTATAAATGACTCTGTATGGCTGTAAATGTATTGGGCTGTGATAGACTTCACTAGGAATCTGAGTGGATCGTTGAAACCAAGTGACGAAAGAATTTAGACCCTCTTCTAGTTGCAGTGGGGTATGGAAGCTAAAATTGTTAGGTTGGTGTTTGAATCTACATAAAACAGGTCTGTCCTTGACATGGTGCTTCGCACTGAGCAACTCTATTAAGTCCTGTGGCTTCCAGGCTGCTTAGTAGAGATGGCATTAAGTTTCAGGGTAACCAGGTATCTTTCTTGGCTTTGTCTTAAAGATAAATGTTCCCTTTCTCTAGAGAAGACTTCTTGTGAAGCTAGACTGAGCTGTTGCAACCACTGTTCATTTCAAGAAACTCTTAAAAAAACGGCGGTAGTTCTAAGCATAGCTCAAGAATTGTGGCCTTACAACAGAAAGCTTTACCACATCTGATGCAGAGCAGTCAGAATTGCAGATCCACATCTTGGTACCTCCTCAGTAGATGTCTCGTTAGCTTTAGCATGTTCAAGAGAGGTGCAAGATTATTTTAGCCAGTAAATACTCTTGCTCGTACCTGCTAGAGGTGTCAGTGTTTGTTGCACTCTCAGATTTATGTTGCTAGTCCTTCCAGTTCATGGAACTTGTATAAATGAACACAAGTCCGCTGAAAGGCCTAAGCAGATGCTAAATGGAGAAACACTAAAACTGGTGGAGCAGTCTAACTCGCAATACAGCAATAAATGCTGAAGTGCATTATCAGTCCCGTGAGGGAGAGTAGCGCTTTCCTTTGGTTTAAAGACCCTGGTTAACTGCTGCAGGAGGGTCAGTAACCCTACCAGTGTAGAACGTGCTGCACCTTTAGACATTAAATTTGGGTCCAGTTTCAGCAGGATTGCTGGTGAGTGGGAGTGTATTTGGAGGCTTCCTGTTAACATTAAGCCTCTGGCCTTGAAGGAAGGATTCTGAACTGGCAGTGTGGTGCCAGGCCTTTTAAGCTGCAGTATTTTCATCTAGGCTGGTTGTGCTCTCTTAAACATGCTGAATCTGTGAAAATCCAACACCACATTGTCTAGGTAAACAGGAAACTACTTTACTGATCGGCAGCGTTATGGTTTGGTGGGCCAAGGCTTCAGTCAGAAAAAAATGTGTACTTAAGCAAAGCTACATGCCGTGTTAAGGCTGTTTTCATCCCAAGAGGTGAACCTAGTTTAGAGTCAACTCAGCATTCCTTGTCTCTACTCCATGAACTGGTGTGCATTTATTTAATGACTGTTATCTCCAGTGTACAGTATGGACAAGACGGTGACACATTCCCCTGGTCGGAACGGTGACTTGTCAGTCTTAGAGTAAGATGAGATGATAAGCTAGACTGCTGCTTTTATGGACACTTGCTCGAGGTTTTTCTCAAACTTGTACAGGAGGAGAAGGATGGGAGAGGGTGTAATTGCTGACATTTGCACAATTAATTTTGCATCGAGTCTCACTTGGTCTGCACTTTTATCTTCCAATACGCATATATTTTAACTGGAATCTCACCCTGGTAACACTAGAGAAGAATAATGGATGATAATACAAACTTGCCTCACTGCTTAATGTCTGCTGCTGTTGTGTTCCAGCAAATGCCCTGGGTAACAGAACTGGTCTTTGTAACAGTTACTAATACAAATGGTGCATCTCTGGCACAGTATTTTGGATGAATGAGGTGGAAAATAATGGTGTCTAAAGCATTTAACTGTGAGCTACAGTTTGGTTTTTTGAGTGACATGGATGATGGAAAACATTGTACTTTGAGTCCATTGCTTTCTGATGTTTCACAGTATCACTGGTTGTGAGTCTGTAGCAGTGAAAGGTAACAAGGATGGAGAGAAAGTGCATTTGGTGAAAGTCTTGACTATAGCATATCCCATGTTGACTTCCTTCTTGGTTTGGAGCTGCAGTGCTGTGGAGTGGTAAGTGTGTGCTCAGAACACTGAAGAATGGTGGTAGAAGAGTGTTCTTCCAGTGCCACAACCTGTGGACTTCAACTCAATTGGTAAACTGCACAACACGTAATTACTGAAGCATTTCAACATCACTTTTTCAGTGACTTCTCTAATGGAGGGGGCAAGGGAACAGGGAGCTTGGTTCTAACAGAATAATCAACCTTTTAAATTATTAAAAATGTAAATTTTTGTGAAAATTCAGCTTAATGGCAAGTTTAATGCTGGCTAGTTGCTCTTTTTAAAAGTAGAATATTAATTACAACTGCCTGAAACTCTGGGAAGGATCTGGGAAACCATATGTAATGCTCCTAGTTTGCTGTTTACAGCCAATACTGTGCCAGCTTTCTCACTGAAGTCTGAAAGGAAAGTTAAGGTGATTGATAAACTAATGTACAGCCTGAAGTGTTCATTAAATTTAAAGCAACTAAATTCAGCTAATTTGATCATTTCAAAGTGCCTTTGAGATAGTTTCCTTCCAGCCAACTGTAGATAGCTTTCTGCCAGAGACAAAGCAGAAAAGCTCACAACTTGAACCAAAACCCAAGTTAGTTCTCCTCTAGTTCTTCAACTAAAGAAGTTGGCCCCACTAAACAACTGATGGGGCTCAGTCCTTCATGCACTCTGCCTACTATTGGTCTGAACTCTGACTTGTGAGATTTTGGGGGAGTTTTGCTGGCAATGCTCCACTGCAGGGTACAAATGGGAATGGCGTTTGATAATGTTGTAGTGGTCAACACATTTCTAACTCCTTAAACAACAGCTCTTCCTTTTTGTAGCATGCTACAGTTGTGACCAAAAACCCCACTCCTCTTACCCCTGCTGTCTTCAAGTGGTATCTATTAACTTGAGACTCGAGTCTGCCAAGCCTTGAACAAAAGGGCGTGTGGAAAACTAACTTCTGTCCCTGGGAAGTGATGCTGTCAAACCAGGCTTCAGGCACTTCAGGGGGCTGCATGGGCAGTCTGTGGTGGTTCATACTGTAGCTTTTTGTTCTGAGACTGGATTCCTTTTGGTTGCTGTCATCTAGCACTCTTCCACAAGCACAAAAAGTAGTCTGGCTTCAGTTATAATTTGTGTATCTGCAAAAGGTGCAGTCACTGTTTCACACCACTAAGTGGAGTGAGAACGTCAGTGTTGAAGGTACTAACAGAGCATAGCAAGTTGCTTGCTAAAAGCTGACAAATGCCTTAATGACTTCCTGTGCTGGAGATCTGTGGCTTGTACAACTTCTCACGTAGTGCTTATAAATTAACACGTAATAATACGGGAGGCCAAGGCTGGATTTTTTTTTGTAGATCAAATGTTAATAGGCAAGTCCTCTTTTTCCTGTAACCAGCAGAGTTGGGTACTGCAGCAAACTTGTCTTTAGAAAATCAAAGCTTGTACAAGTGATAAAGTAACTCTGAACCTTCTAATACCCTCTGTGAAATAGAAAAGGAAGTCTTAGAACAATGGCATTTTATCTGCAATGTTTGTCTGGAGTCATTGTAAAAAATGTATTTTTCCAATATGCATTACTTTGTTGTGTAATGATTCTACTTGTAATAAAATACGTAACTATATAATGCATTGTGAGGTGGAAACCTTGATCAGAAAGTATTGTCTCCTGTAAAGACAGCTGTCCTTTACAGGCAACAAGGAGAACTAAGGATACGACATCCACTTGGGCACAAGAACTTCCTTCTTGTTCTGAAATTATTCCAGGTACTCATTTTAATGCTGTGCAACTGCTACAACTGTTCTTTTGGCTGATAAGGTCTGGGGTTCCGGTTTATACCGCATAGTCATGCTGAATGCCTTACACTGGACTATCTATAATCATTCTTATGAAACAATCCTTGCTTTGTACAGGCCACAGCTGGTTCATGGAATACATCAGCGCTCAGCTCGGATCCATTTTAAAGGGGCAAGCTGAGCCGCGGTGACCCAAGGTAACCAACTAGCCGTGCATGTGCTGCGTGCTGGCAGGCAGCCTGGCCTCCTGGGAGAGCATACACCTGCTGCAGCGTGGCTTCAGGAGAACTTCAGTGCAATAGCAAAACCGACCAAAACACCTTGGTGAGATTGTGATGCATTGGTCTTTTATTAATAAAAACTTACTGAAGTACAGATGAATGCTGAGCTTTATTAGAGCACTGTCTATGTTGGCTTGACCCCTGTGTAGCTATCACTGGTTTCTTCCCACCCTTTTCTACCATGGGAGAATCCAGCTGAGCTTTGAATTAGAATGAAAACAAGATAATTGTGGAGTGCTTCAGCTCCATGAGGGAGTCTCCTTGTTTGCTTTAATAGATTACTTATTCCTAGTGCAAGACAAACTTCCCCTTTCCCTCCAGTGTTTCCGAACACTAAACTGAGGAATAAGCTGTGAATGGGTTTCCAACCAACTTTAACTTAAAACGCTATCCCATCTTGCCTTCCTGCAGCAGCTTATTTGATTTTTGTGTAAGATTTGTTAAGATCAAAAGCATCCCCTAAGCATTTCGGCATTATTTGCTTAGTGCTCAAGATGAAACTTGCTTAAAAGTTACATAGCTGATACATCTTCACCAGGACTCCAACTTGAGACAGTGACTTGCCCTTAACGCTACTTTTTACAGTACTTAATAATCTAGAATTTGCTGCAACTTTTATATAGCTTTAAGGTGCTATGCTAGACACTTGCTTATCACTTTTGGGGATGGTTTGACCTTTAAATGCAAGTTCTTCTTTTAGAAATGTCTGTCTTTTTTTATTTTTTTTTAATTAAATTAAATTACCTTTTGACAGTTAGTGTCCACTAAGTTGTTGAGTCAATGAAGCACCGTTTTGCAGCTCTTCCCTGCAGATTTTACACAGCTTTATCTTTAGGATTGAGATGTGATGTGTATCCCACATCACTCCCAAAGATGGCACAAGCTCATGGCTGAGTTCCAGTTCCAAATGTGTGACGGCTCTGCTGCCACTCAGCTACCTCCAGAACTTCCACTGATGAAGAGGGTCTTAGAGGACTTCTCTTGAAGATTATGGTGGGAAAGAAACACAACAGCACCAGGTGGAAAAAAAAAAAACCAAACCAAAAAACCAACACAAACCCCCAAACATTTATTGCAACTGCCATGTATGCCGGCGTTTAAATTGCTGCACAGCTCCCCTCCACCGTGGCTGTGGCCTCACCTAAACATGACAGGTGCCAAGTGCTGTAGTATGTCCTCAGGCACTGCAATGAACTCATATTACTGCATTTTGCCAGCTGTGATAAAATATGTATGGACTTTAAACGAGCTGGGCCGTGCCAGGATACCTCCCAGCTCAGGCTCTAGTCTGATGGACGTGTTCCAGACGGGAGGAGGTCACATACCAGCCTGGAACCAGGAGGCAGCTTACAGCAGGGTGGTTGTGTTGCCATGTAGCTTTTGTTTTAAAACTGACCCGAGTAGTTTGACAATAGTGAATCCCAGGAGCGGGACAGCGAGGTTAATACAGAACCGTGCTCCTCGTACGTGGCTTGCACGCTATCTCGTACAAACACGACAGGAGGAAATACAGCTCTGACCTTTGCCTTCTGTACTCCAAGAATCTGATAAAGCTTGTGGATAACTAAACTACACAAGTTCCAGGATACCTCCTACCTTAATGGTAGGAGAAATTCAGGCTTCTCCCTGCTACCTTTGAACTCTTGGGAGTGAAAGAGGTGGCTGGGAAGGAGCATTAGCACTGCAGTGCCGGACGCAGAGCTCCAGCACGGAGGACTGTGCGTAAACTGAGGTCAGTGATGCTGCAGCAGCTCTTGTGCGTTACCTTGCTGCCCTGACACACAACAATTGTTGTGTTCACTGCACCTGCCACTGTGCACACAAGCATCTATTTCCTCATCACACAAGAAATCAGGTGTTTTAATATAATTCAGGCTGTGCATCTTACAGTTTGTTGCTCGATGTAAAAATACCATAGGAATAAATCACTCAAAGTATCCCACTGCTGATTTTTCTGTCACTGACTTAGCTAAGGTGTTTCCTCTTCCTCTCATCTCCAGACATCAAACAAGAGTCACCAGTAACCTTAGATTGTTATTGCTCCCGTTGCACGGACAGAAGGGAATGGAGCTGGAGCTGCCCACCCAAAGTGCAGTTTTGCTGTAGGACTCTAGGCCCCCCTTGGATCCAGCGCTGGGAATCACGCCGGTAGGACGCACTGCTGGGCCAGCGGATGGCAGCCGTCGTATTCCCGCAGGTGAGGGTTATCCAGATCGCCTCTGTCGCCGTGCTGGCTGGAGCGTGGCTGGCCCCACGCGGGACCGGTAGTCCTCACGCACACACAGTGACTCCCCTTCTCACCAGGCTGGTACAGCTTCCGGGGCACTCCAGTCCAGTCTCTGTTCACTCCCCCACTAAGAGTGGAAAATGAAAATAAATTGCAATTCAAACCTGTGAAAATGCTTCCAGTGAATAGAGAATCCCTAGAAAAAAAAAACAAGACAATCTGGGGGAGTTAGAACTAACAATACACTCACTGAAATAAGACTTTGCTCCCAATAGCCAACATCCTACAGTTTTCCGATACCTTTTTATTGGCTGTGCTTCAGAAACCTGCGGCTGAACCTGGCTTCATCAGTGCTGCTACATGCTCTCAGCCTTCTGGGAGCAACCAACTTCTGCTTCCCACGTTTCTATTGCTGGAAAAGGAATCATAGCCTCACGCAGCACAGCATGTCTAACGGCAAAATGCCTCTTTTGGGGATAGCTAATTGCTCACAGATAACCACACGCCTTTTTCTGTGCCAGTGATTTTGAGAACTAGAGCAAAAGGAAAAAAAATTAAAAAGTCTATTACTTCCGCAATGACTTCATAGTGTCTTTTTATGGGCCAAATCCTGCCTGCTCCTCTAACTGCTGTGTTTTTTAAGCTTGTAAAAACTCCTACACGAGAGACTGCCACACAGCACCCAGCCCCAAAGCTGCACCCAAGCTCATTTATGCGCAGAAGGGGATCCCCCAAGCTACACAGTCCTACTGGTGTCCCGAAATGAAACCTAAGCATTCTGCAATGTGGTTCATGAAATCATTTAATCTTAAAACAAAATAATCCCTAACCTGAGAGAGTAGCACAACTAAATAGGCCAAGTAGGAAATGACCATTCAAAGCTCAACCTTATTTTTATGTGGTTTTAAGTAAAAACTGTTGTGGTGGTAGCCTTGTGAGACAGGCTGTGGAACTGAAAAACATGAGCTAAATCCTTGGATTCCCGAGAGGTGAGAAAACCTGCCTGAACGCAGCACGCAGCCCTAGCGGGATTTCTGTCCTCTTCCCCCCACAACAGGAGGGGTTGCACATGTGGCAACTTCTGAAACCTGATTTTGATTCCAGTGGGAAAAAAGAAGTAAAGCCTGAGAAGTAAAATTCCTAAAAGTATTCATGATTGGGATGAAACTTTATTTTCTTTTTAGCCACTGAGCAGGTCAGTGAGCAAAGCTCCCCTCCACTACCTCACACTGGAGAACATTTTTGCTTGCCCAATCTACCCATCTGTGGAACTCCAGACCGGGTGGAGGCTATGGGTGGTCACTGGACTGCAGAAAAAATCCAGTGACTCTGATTCACACAGCAGCAGCGGCTCAACCCGGCACAGCGCAGAACGGCACCACTTGCTCCTTGCAGGCTGGCTCTGCCTCTGTCAGAAAGCACAGCCTGAGGAACGCAGACAGGGGAAGGGACCGTGCCCCTGTATTCCAGCCACGCCAGCCGAGAAGTCGGCAGACCTCACCCACAGACGGTGGCTGCAGGAGCCAGGACATCTTCCTACGCCGCTCCTGTGAGGAGAGGCAACAGCAAAGGGCCCAAAAAAAACGGCAGAAATGCTCTGCTCCCAAGGGTCCAAGCACGATGGCAGGAAGGCAGAGTTTACCTCTGTCTGGAGCACCAGAATCGGCTGCCCTTAGCAGAGCTCCATTCAGAGTTGCAGGGTGGAAACTGCTGCTTCCTCTGTTCGCTTTCTGCTCTGAACTTCTGAGCTTCCTCAATCGCAGCCTCAGCCTGCCTCAAGGCTTCTGTCGGTGCCCCATTTTCATCATAGAATGTGCCCACCAGTTTCCCTGGGAGAGAAGATGATGATCAATTAAGACCGCAGTGTTTTCAGGCAAGGAAAATAAATAGTTCTGGTGTTTTTATTTTAATTTTGTTATTTAAAGAAAAAAAAATAGGATCTTGCCACAGCCCAATTTTAAAATAGAATGGAGCTTACATCCCTTCTATTCCTGGATCACAGAGCAATGTACCCATATTCATAAATCCATGCAGGACAAGCTCAGGCACAGCCTCATTAAAGATCACAAAGTCAATGGCACTTTGAGCTGCAGAACCCAAAAGTCTTTCCCGCCCATGCACCTCATTCCCCAGAATAGTTTCCCTCCACGGCTGCTCTTACAGTCTCCCAAGTCCTGCTAATTTCAGTACTCACAGTGCTGGCTTCATGCCTTTTGCTCAGCAGAGATGAATAAAAGCAGGGCAGAGAGCTGCAGCTGGCAGCCCAGGGCAGGAAAACTGTTAAGCTTCACCTTAGAAGACAGCAGACCTCCAACCAGGTCTGATTTAGCAGCAGCTCCAGCTGATCACTGACAGTGACAACATGTCCACCTGCAGCGCTGGTGGACACGTCATAGATGAATCACAGAACAGTTTGGGTTGGAAGGGACCTTAAAGCCCATCCTGTTCCAACCCCCTGCCCTGGGCAGGGACACCTTTCACCAGACCAAGTCGCTCAGGGCCCCATCCAACCTGGCCTTGAACACTGCCAGGGACGGGGCATCCACCGCCTCTCTGGGCAACCTGGGCCAGTGCTCCACCACCCTCATTGTAAAAATTTTTTTCCTGATATCTAATCTGAATCTACCTCCCTCTGTTTTGAAACCATTACTCCTCATCCTGTCACACCAGGCCCTGCTGAACAGTCTCTCCCACCTTTCCTGCAGCCCCCTTTGGGCACTGGGAGCCGCTCTCAGCTCTCCCCGGAGCCTCCTCTTCTCCAGGCTGAACAGCCCCAGCTCTCCCAGCCTGGCCTCACAGCAGAGCTGCTCCAGCCCTCTGGAAACCCGGCAGTTGGCAATGTGGCGCTGCACAGTGCCGCATCCCCCGGCCTTCCACAGCCCAGCTGCAGGCCTGCCCTCGCCCAGCCGCTCTCCTCCGCACACCCTTCCCCTGCACGCAGGGTCACCCCGTCAGACCCACCTACCCACGGGATGGTAGCTGTCGCTGTAGAAGGAGAGCCAGCTCTGGATGGTGAGCATCTCGCCGGGCGACAGCGCCGAGACGTCGTCCACCAGCCCCGCCTGGGTGAAGTCGCCGGTGGCAAACGCTCTGGTGGCATCTCTCCCTGCGGGGCAAGTAGGCCCTGAGCATCGGCCAGGCCCTGCGCATCGGCCAGGCCCGGCCAGACCCCAACCCAGGGCCCCCGGAGGCCCCCTCCCGCCCCACCGCAGGTACCTGCCAGGCCGCTGTAGGCACCTCCCGGGCCGTAGTGCTTGCGGCCACGCTCTACGTCGAAGACGCGGCCCAACACGGCGAGGTAAAGGCCGGGCTCGCCCTCCGCCCCGCGGTACCGGGCCAGCTCGGCGGCGCTCAGCAGGCGGCCGCGGGCCGGCAGCAGCCAGCGGCGGGGATCGAACCCGCGGCCCAGCAGCCAGGCGGCCGCCAGGCCCAGCAGCGCCGCCGCCGCCGCGCCCCGCCGCATGGGGCCGCGCCACCCGGGTCACGTGCCCGCCACGAACGCGCCCGATCCCCGCTTTCCTTTCTTTCACGACACTTTCCTCGCCGCACGGCAGCGTGGCGGCGGCGGCTGACATACGGCGGTGTGGCCAAGCGCGGTGTCCGGGCTGGGGACGGGCACGGGATGACGATCTCGCTTTACGGCGAGCGCGGCGCGGCGCGGCCGCACACGGTGCCTTTCCGGGGCGGGGCGGGATTTTGCGGCGCCGGGTGTCGCTTGGCGGCAGTGTGGCGCGGCCGCCGCCGGCCGGGAGCTGACAGGTGCGGCGGGCCGGGAAGTTGCTGACTAAGCCGGGCCGGGCCGGGCCGGGCGGAGCCGGGGCGGCGGCGGCGGCGGCGGCGGCCGGAGGAGGAAGAGGGAGAGAAGGGGAAGCGGCTCCGCCGAGCGTCGGCGCCTCCGAGGGGGTCTCATGGGGACGGCGGCGAGTCACAGCAGCGAGGAGGAGGAGGAAGGCGCCGAGGAAGGCATGGAGGGGGCGGCCGTCGCGCCTCAACCCGGCGCTCCCTTCCCTCCCGGCGCCTCCACCAGCCCGGCGCCGCCGCTGCCCCCGGCCGAGGTGCTGCTGGAGCAGGCCCGGCTGCGGGAAGCCACGGCGCGGCTGCGGGAAGCGGCGCTGCCCGAGTCGCTGGTGTCGCGGCACCACAGCGCGCTGGTGCGCTGGCTGGAGGAGCGGCTGAGCCGCGGCGACGAGGCCGTCAGCCTGGAGCAGTTCTGCGAGGTGCTGGAGAGCATCTCCCACCTGGCAGCCTGCTCCCGAGGCGAGAGCGAGGAGGTGAGGAGG
>WHYT01017468.1:315072-329870 GCA_009806455.1 Tetrax tetrax | reverse complement strand
GTTTTCCCTCGGCGTGGGCGAGGGGCCCGAGCAGCGTGGCCATTGACACGGCCACGGAGACCCCGGACGCCCCTTCCTCGTAACTGGGGCAAGGCCAGACCTGGGGCTTCTGCAGCGAGGTTAAAAAAAGCGGCTGTCGCTACTGACAGGCAGGCTGCTAACTTGTAGGTACCTTTTTCAAAAAATTATGCCTGTGTTCAGTCATCATGGCCAGCAACCACTTTTGAATAAAATGGTTATTTCAGCAATATTTCTGCTCTTGCTGCTGCTAGTGCATCTGGTGGTAGCACAGGTAGGAAACTGTACAAATAATTCCTCCGAGATAGTTCTTAACGGTATCAGTAAGTCAGAGTTTAGTGGACTTAATTTTATTGTTGCTTTTCAAAAGCAGCAGTGAAATTGTCAAGTATGTCACTGCTATCCCATTACTTACTATAAAGTAAGAGTTTTGGAAAACTTGTAAGAAAGTAGCATAACAGAGTTCCCCCTCCACAGAGAGAAGTTTTTAAGTTAATGCTTTAATGGCAGAAGAGACTCCAGTTTCCTTTCTGCTATAGGAAGGGATATGGGGAATTTAACATCTAGAACATTTAAACTTTAGCTTTACTCTCTAGCTAGCATTTATAGAATACCCCGTTGGGAATTTCACATTCAGTTGAGAAAGTGCTTGTGTCTGAATTTCTTACTCAGTTTATGGGCCTCACCAGTAACTTCCGTCTGTCTTTGTATTGCTCCTGAGTAGTAAAATAACCTGGTAAACTGTTAAATCACACATAACGCTCCTTGAAATCAGTGCAGACATGTCAGCAAGGCTGCTGGCGACTGGGAAGAGATGGGTTTGTGGTACAGATAGGTATGTTTATACCAGGCTGTTTTAAGTAGCTGGCTAAAATACTGCCTCCATTTCCAGCTCTTTGACAAGAGCCAAGGAAGAACACTTCTTCATTTGTAATGACAGTAAAAGTGAAATTAGTACATTGGGTTTCTTTCTGTTCATACAAACAGCTGAGCTTTGTGGGCTGCAGAAATATTTTCAGGGTTGTCTGTCTCGCTCACTCCTCCCCAGTGGGAGGGGGGAGAGAATCAGAGGGGTAAAGGGGGAAAACTCGTGGGTTGAGATAAAGACAGTTTAATAGGTAAAGCAAGAGCCACACACAAGCAAAGCAGGGAGGTGTTCAGCCATCTCCAGGAAAGCAGGGCTCCATCACACATAACAGTTGCTTGGGAAGACAAACGCCATCACTCCGAACGCGCTTCCCTTCCTCCTCCTTCCCCCAGGTTTATTTGCTGAGCTCGGTGTCACAGGGTGTGGGACATCCCTTTGGCCAGCTGGGCTCAGCTGTCCCAGCTCTGTCCCCTCCCAGCTCCTTGTGCCCCCAGCGCGCTCGCTGGTGGGTGTGTGAGAGGCAGAAAAGGCCCCGACTGTGTGTGAGCACTGCTCAGCCGTAACCGAGACATCCCGGTGTTACCAGCGCTGTTCTCAGCACAAATCCAAGCCACAGCCCAGTGCCAGCTACTGTGAAGACATTAACTCTGTCCCAGCCCAAACCAGCACAGTCTGTATTGCACATCCCCCGTCTGCATGAAGAATATAGGTTTGGGTTTGCTTGTTTTTTTTTTTTTTTCCCCCTGCTCTGGGGAGTGGGGGAAAAACCTTGTCAAAGGATTTATCATGCTACGGATGTGCGGTCACATCTAGTCTGTCCTGCGAAGATGAGACGTTAGGAATTCCGTGGAAAACCTTGATGTCATTGTTTCTGTAACTGGCACTAGCCCATGGGCTGTGGTACGTTAGATTCCAGGATGGATTTTACACTGATGAGAAGTTACTTTGTGGGTGGCAGGTCAATGGGTTTTGCTTTTTGATATTAACAGAGTCCTGCCTCACATAGACTGAGTTTTGATCTGTCCGTGAAGTTTCGCTCTTAGTGTGGGGTTTGTGAACCACAAAATGAACCTGTGTTTAAATGCAGCATCTATTTTCTAGATAAACTGAACCTCTGAGTCCTTTTTAATTCATTAGTGCTTCAGCAGCTATCATATCCCAATTTCACTTGAAACATCAATGCTTCAGTTCTTCTGAGAGCAAAGTATGAAAGACAGAGTTTTCCCAAGGCACACGTCAGTTATTCTGTCATGCTCTCCAACTCCTGAGCTGCCTGTGAGATGAGTGGTGATTTTTCCACGTGCCACGTTTCCTGGTGATCACCTTAGCTGTCGTTTCCCAGGAAAGATGTTTCTTTTAGGTTTTTTTTCATTTTCAGGCTTGAACTGGGTAGGAAGTGTGTGGAGTCCATGCTTTTATTGAGGAGCAGAATGCAGCTGAGTTGTGGTGAAGCTGTTACTGTATTTGGACCGTGTCCCAACATCTCAAAAGCTCCGAGTACAAGTTTGCATATTAGTTTGGTTTTGGTTTTTTTTTTTTCCTTTGGTTATACCCCCAGTGCACAGGGCAGCTTGTCTGAGCAGTGATAATTGTGTGTGTTTTTTGTCAAATATAGAGTTTAAGTTATACTGAACAGTCAAAAATGAATTTTAGACTTCTATGGTCGGTGCAATCTACTGAGATCATAGCTTTAAAATGAAGTAAAAAAATACTGCCTTGAGATGCAAAGAAATTATCTGTGGTAATCTCTCCTTACATGAAAGTATAAGAAACTGGTTTAAAGCAGCTATCAGCAGATCCACCCGTGTTGTTTTGTGTGTGGTTTGTTTTCACTAGTAACATCCCAAAACTTGCTCGCTTGTTCACTTCATATTTTAGTAATTGCAGAGTTTGACTTCAAATATGAGGAGAAAAAAGTCAGAAGGGCAAGAACGGCGTGGTACGAAACCGTATTAAATTGTGTTGGCAGCTGGGTTGTTTGTTAAAATGAATCCGCTCTGTAGCGTTGTCCTCAAGCAAAGGGCTTAGGTTTTTTGCTTCAGTATCTACCTGATGCCCAGCACCCGTCATCCGTACTGGCTGTGGTACCTACTGGGTGCCCAGCACTGGTCCTCTTTGCTACCAAGAGTAATTTTTTTAAAGGTGATCACTGTCAGGATAAGAGTTTATAAACCTGCTCAGCTAACATTCAGCTCCGTGCTTTCATCAGCTGAAGTCCAGCATTTCAATCCTGTTGTCTGCTGAGGACTTTGCTCTCATTTAAGTGGCGTAATTGTGCCACGGTTAATTGGCAGGTTGTTTTGATCTAATCACTGACCATTATTTCGCTCTAGGATAGTCCTTTTAATGGTACCTCACAGTTGATAAGCAGGGAGCAAACCTCGAGGTTCAAGCACAAGGTTCCCCCTGGAGAGCAGTGGTTTCTTAGCCCGTCAGACGCGTGTGAGGTGATGTGTTCTCAGGGGCCACGTTCACTCCGCTGTGCGGTTGAACTTGAAATACCAAGTTCAGGGCTGGGAAACCCAAGTCTTGCTTGTAATCTTTTGTCAGTGCATTCCTGATGTATATGGGAAAAAAAAAAAAGGTTCCTGAAATAATACATTTCTTTTTGGGGTACATTTGATTTTTTTTTTTTTTTTCTAACAGTTAAACAGAAGTTTGTTTCAAAATTAAATACGATTTTGAAAAT
Organism: Tetrax tetrax; assembly: GCA_009806455.1. Lineage (NCBI taxonomy): Eukaryota > Metazoa > Chordata > Aves > Otidiformes > Otididae > Tetrax > Tetrax tetrax. The sequence continues at coordinate 326,295 of WHYT01017468.1, read as the reverse complement.
ATAGCTGGTTTTTAACAGTAGTGTGTCACTGGATCCCGAGTTCTCCGAAGTGGCTAGTTAAAAAAACAAACAAACAAACGTTTATGAGGTGGTTTTTGTTTTATAGGCTTAGCTGAATAAAAATACCTTGTACTGTTGTTAGTACAGAGATGTGAAATGCAGAGCTGTGTGAGTTACATTTTATACATGCTCAACACAACTTTTAAAATTAAAGATATAAAAAAATTTATATTAGGGTCAAAGTTAATAAAGCTGCCAGTGGTTGCCTTCCGTAAGAAAAAAAATATTTCTAACTCTCTCTGTTGTTTTCACAAATACTTTGGCAAGCTATGGTATTTTGTGTAGGGGCGGTATATGGCGGGAAAGATGCATTTAAAAATAGTCTGGTTCTAAGGACACTTTCTCAAAGAAAATATTTAGAGAATTGGAGTGCATTCGGTGTGAGACGGATGCAGCAGTAATGAGTAGTGGGTGGTATGGTTTTAATGGAAGAGCTTTTCTAGTGTTCTTCTGTGAGCACCTTCTTCGTAGTCCCAGCTGCTGGCGAGTGGATGCTGCTGATTCACTGGTACAGATGATGCGCTGTCTCCGCCGAAGCAGAGCTACAGTTGACTTGTAGGAAGGCGGTGCAAATGCCGTAAAACTGGCTAAAGGCTGCAGATTTCCAGTCAGGCTATTTCCTGTTGTCATGAATTCAGTACTTTGGAAAACTGATTCTTTTGACTTTTGTTTAATGGTGTTACAGTGTTTGCTGCTACAGTTTCTATGAAATTCCTCAAATTTCTGCTTGAAGTAAATATGCTGAAATAAGTTTTCCTTTTTTATTCCTCTTCAGGCCTTTGCACAATTTGATGCTGAAGGAGATGGCACCGTAGATGTGGAGAATATGTTGGAGGCTCTCAGGAATTCTAGTGGAGCTAATCTCCAAGGGGAGCTTAGCCATGTAATCAGGCAACTGCAAGCTTGTTCGCTAGTTCCAGGTATGAGAACAGAGTGACAGAACAAATGGTTTGCTAAGTCCTGCCCTGTATAAGGAGTGCTGCTTCAATAAATTGCGTTGATAGTGTTGCTTCTCTTAATCTTATCAAAACCGTGCTCCGAGTCATTCTCGCTTCTTTAGTATCAAACAAGTGAAGTTGCTGTAAATTAAAAATTTCCCGTAATTACATCCAGCTAACTTCTTTTGTAAATAGCCAGTATTTTCTTCTCTGTGTGACTGGGGAGCTTCCTGTCCTTGTTGGGTTTATCTCACAGACAGAAAACAGTTCCTTGCAAAATTTTGGTGGGTCCCTGACTCATGCAGTCTTGTACTACGTAACTGGAGGAATAAATCCTCCATTGAGTCTGTTTCAGGTGATGAGTCATATACTTTATTATTATTATATTGCTGTTTAGCATTTAAAATACTGCCAAAACAGAATTCACATTTTATAGCATATAGTTTGGAAAGTGTCAGTTTCCAGAGTTTGATTTCTGGGATAAGTATCTGTTACTGGCTTTCCTTCCAAGCTTTTGACAGTAAGTGGCTAAAGGGGATTTGCCGTAGAGGATCAGACAAGAAGTGTTAGAATTGGCCAGCTGACAAGTCAGTGCTTACGGGGTGGTATTCCGTGTGTCTAAATGCACTGTGATTCAGAGTACCACGTTAAGGAGCTGAATTTCTTACAAAGTTGGTGGAAAGCATTAGGCACCTCTGTGGGAATAACCCACGACGCCAAAGTGAGATGCTTGGCGTGGCTCAAGGTGAGTGATGGTTCCGATATTGACTCTCATGCTTAACTTGAATTTAACTGGTAATAAGATGTAGACGGGGAAATGATGACCTGGTCAAGTCAGATATTGCAACAAAGATAGAAATAATGTCTCTTTTTAGGTTTTATTGATATATTTTCTGAATCAAAAGAGGGTCTTGGTCTTCATGCTTCAATGATACTGAGATTCCTGCACCGGAATAGAATTTCTAGTACTGCCATCCCTTACCCAGTGTTGGAGTACTTCAACAACATCTGTACTATGCGATCATCTGTACTGAAGGATTCTTTAGATCGACTTCTCCTAAAAGAGAGAGGTATGTAATATCTTTCTGTTTTTTTCAGGATGGTAGTGATAACTGTAACATGAAGATGAAATAGAAAACTTTCTTTTCTGTTTATTCTTTAACAGACGTGATTTTTTTGAAGTTGATCTCCATGCTTATGTGGGATTTTAAAAAATGTTTTGAGGCATGTAAATTGATTTCCTAACTGCCTAGCAATATGAGTAACATGCTGGGATGTTTTTCATCTTTCTTCTGACCTATTTCAAAACAATGGTTACTGACTTATGAGATCCTCTGTTCAGTCAAATACCTCTACTAGTTGCTGGAAACTTGGTTTCCAGGTGAAGGTGAATGTTTTCCTGAAGCTGACTGTTCAGTATTTAAAAATAATTTATTGTTTTAGGGTGGAGGTAGTGAATCTTTTATTGTGTTTCAGATAGGATTGTCCTGGTGGCCTCCCTAGAGGGAGGGCTCCTTTTCATCGCAGCTTGACTTGACATTTTCAGATCTCTGCACTTCTGTTGAAATGTATAAAGTTACTTGGGGAAACAGTCTGCTTTGTCCCTTCCATAGAATGCTGAAATGAGGTTTTCTCCGTCGTATTTTACCTTTTAGTCTCATTTGTTTGTATTTTGGCATCGTAATAATAAAGCACGGATGAGGCCAGTAATGCAAGGAGGAGATAAAGTCTGTTGAACTCCAGGAAAAGTAGGTGCTTTTGTACTGCAAGTGGTAGATGGAGATTATTGTGATTTTATCTGAAAGGAAACTTTGCTGTCTTCTAGATTCTGTCAGAAACTCCTTCAGGAGCTGTGTTTGGTGCCAACAAGTCCACTTATATGAGATAATTATTATAAAGTTATAACAATTCTCAAAACCAAGCGAAAGTGTAATGTTCTGAGTGATTTATTTTCTTTGCAGAATACCCCAGTGACTTGAATGGTAATCAGGAGTCGGACAAACTGAAGTCTGTCACAAAGTGCTATACTCACATAGAAGCCTCATCCAATTCTGCCGATATTGACAAGATGACAAACGGAGAAACGACATCCTTCTGGCAGTCGGACGGCAGCGCGCGCTCCCACTGGATACGGTGAGCGACACAGCAGCATGCAGCTGAGTTTTGGGATAGTTAGGTTTTACAGCCAGTGAGGTGTAATTTAAAAAAAAAATATATATATAGTTGAAAGATGAAGTCATTTATCTCTGCGTAAAGTTTAAAGGCCTAACCAGCAAGCGTTCACCTGTAAAATGCAGGCATCTTCCATGCTGACGCTACCCTTGTTTTGTAGCTAAGCCTTCCAAACTGTGTTACAGGTGCAGTGGTTAGTACTTGAATAAAAGGACTTTGCCACTGTCTGGAAAATTCCTGCTCCATGGAACAGAAATGTTTAGTGGGTTTTTTGGGTAGTAGACCTAGGAATATACACTGAAAAAAAAACCAAAACCCAAACGACAGTCATTTTGGTCATTATTGACACTACATTTTTATTCCTGAGGAATGAATTCTCAGTTGAAAAAGCGAAGAATAGAAAATTCTACAGCCTTACTGCCAGAAGTGATTGTCTTTTAAGTCACTTACAAGTTTTCTAACTCGGCCACTGTGATACAGGGTTGGTAACACCTTCTGAAGAGTTAGGTAATTTCCAGTGGGCTTATTTGTGTTTGTAGAAGTGGGAACTGAGCGAAGCTTAGCTAAAAGTGAAGTGTTTGACTTGACTTTTCTTTGCAAGAACTGTTTTATCTTCTTTGCTTTGCAGTTTAAAGATGAAACCAGATGTTGTTTTGAGACACCTGTCCATTGCGGTGGCAGCCAGCGACCAGAGTTACATGCCACAACAAGTTACAGTGGCAGTGGGAAGGAATGCCAGCAGTCTCCAGGAGGTCCGAGATGTTCACATTCCAAGCAATATCACTGGCTACGTAACACTGTTGGAAAACGCTAACATTAGTCAGATGTGTGAGTCAATAAAGATCCCCTTGGAATATTGTTTTGTTACTGTTTTGAAGGTGAAAGGCTGGGTAGATCATAGAATAAAGTGTTGAAGTGTCAGTCATTAGAGGAGAAACTTTTGACCTCATTCTTGGGTCAGATGAATTGTTTTAATTGGAGTTTAATTTCTATCCTATAAGAGAGTCTTCTGAGTCTCATGGCATCTGTCTGTAACTTGGGCTAAGGGTTGAAGAGCTAGAATGACTAAAGATGCAGTTTTAGCCTCTCAATTTGAAGACATTGGTCAATTTTAAGATATCTGTGCTCGTAGAGTGAAAGCATACGTTGGATACTATTATCTAGCAAAAAATCATCTTGTAGCACTTTTTTTTTTTTTTTGTAGCAGAACTATGACTTTTGTAAAGCAGGTTTTATGCTAAGGATTTTTCAGCAGTGTTATTTTTAAGTCTGGTAGATCTGTGAGTGCTATATTGGAATCAATTAGAGGAAAGCTGCTCCTTCCTAAGATGATTTCAGCAGCTTCAGAAATTTTGTCCTTTCAGTCCAAATTTCATTAAGATGAACTTTCACTGCCACAGAAGGGAGCAGCAAGGATATTGTTCCTCAAAAGTAACTGGGAGAATGTTATCTATGCAGAATGGTGAAGAACTTACCTGAAAATATCTATGTGACTTAAAAATTTGGTTTTAGGCTTTTTAGACTTTTTTTTTTTTTTTTTTTAGGCTTTACTCTTTTTCCCCATCTTCTCCACTACCACTCCCAAGACACTTCCTATGTATGTAGGTAAAAAGGTACTGGTGAAATAATCTATAATCTAGTTTCCACTTTCAGGGTCTCTTACTACTTTTTTCCTAATTTCTAGCTGTACAATAGGTAATGGATCACATAGGCCATTCAGAGGCTGCGTTTTCCAAATCTTAGGGTGCGCAGTGAAGACACAAGTGTATAGTTGTCTATGTGTGGGAGTACTGTTTACATATCTGCTGCTGTTTTTTCAAGAAGTTTTGCAGTAATTATTGCTTTAAATAGCTGGATTTTTCTAGATCCAGTCCAGCAGAACAAATGGGAGAAAAATTTCTATTTTGTGTTTTGACAGATGTACAGATAAACATCAAGCGTTGCCTTAGTGATGGATGTGACACCAGAATCCATGGACTCAGGGCCATCGGTTATCAAAGAGTGAAGAAGGTGGGCGTCTCTGTGTGCGATGCTTCGGCTATCTGGTACTGGTCTCTGCTGACCTCTCTGGTAACAGCTTCCATGGAAACAAATCCAGCATTTGTTCACACTATTTTACAGAATACTCAGTAAGTACCAAGCTTCCACGGTGTGTGAATTATTTTATTATTTATTTTAATTTTTTTTCTAAATACTTCCAGCTTCAGTAAACTAATCTATCTTGTGTAACTGGTTTCCACTCCCTCGATTAAGGTGTTTAAACATCTTTTCAGGTATCATGCTGTTTAAAGCTTGGTATTTCTTTTATCCATTGGCACATACTGGAACCAGTTATAATTCTCCTAGCTGTTGTATCTAATCTAGTTGTTAAGCCATGACTGAACTTTCAGTGAAAAGTAAGGTTTTTTTACCTCCTTTGACTTGTAATTATTTTGAGAAGCCTAAAATGAATTAATTTTCTTTTTAAATGTTATTGGTTATAAGTAGTGGACACCTTACACTTGTGAATGGAACTTAATTTGTTTAATTTTCAACAAATTTTTGCTTGTGTAATGCCTTGTCACGCATGACATGGGGATATAGTCGGGTATGCGCAGTATCCGTGTGCAGATGTCTGCTCGTGGTGACTGGCCATTTTCTGTGTAACGTTTCCTTGTCTGACTGCCAAACACTGTTTGATGACTTGAAGGATTGGAATCCTAATAAAATCGCTACACGCCCATGTCAACTTTTATAGAGCTGAGTTAGCATGATGCCACCATGCTTGAGAACACCCCTGTCATTAGGTTAATGAATACTGTAGGCTAAAGTCCATTAAGCCTATCCTTAATTTGAGTCATCTGTGAAACCTCTTTAGGGTTTAGATAACTTTATATGTCTGAGAAAGGTTCATAGTTCCAAGCTTTACTAAAACTGAGAGCCTTCAGTCTTGCTATGGTTTAGTTATTTATTAAGAGTATAACATGGATCCTGAGCTAATAAAGCCTAAAAAAGTGATGAAGGAGAAATCTTGACTGAAAATATGCATTCAGGAATTACAAATTCAGTGTTTGGAATTATAAAGTGAAACCCAAACTTTACTGTTGGATAGAATGACTTCGATGAAATCAGTTAAGAATTCCTATTTTCAGGGGTTATTACATTATCTTAGGAAATCAAACAAAAATCTGAGCTAACGAGTTCCTCTCTTAGTTTCTGTAATAATTCTGAAAGAATTTGAAAGCAATTTTCCCTTTATTAATGGGCTCTTGCTCAATTCTAGAACTATTTAAAATGGAGCAATACTGTCACAGGTTTTATTCAAAACCCCTTGATTTATTTCTCTCATCAAATTTGAGATTGAGGCTGAGATTCAAGAGCTGTCATTGAACTTTCTCCACCTAGAATGCAGTGTGGTTTTTAACTTTTGAACAGACTCTCTGTGTAAATAGATCTTCTGCATTCAGAATCTATTTGTAGAGAGCTGCTTGTAAAAACCATGAAGATTCAAATGTCTAAATCATTTTAGAAGGCTGTTTTCTCAGATTCTGTCTGTTTTTCTGATGTTACGTTCTGTCTTTTTACTAGGAAAGCACTGCAACACATGCCACCTCTGTCCCTAACACCAGGTTCTACAGATTTTTCAAGCTTCTTATCTCCAAATGTTTTGGAAGAAGTTGATAGCTTCCTTATAAGAATAACAAGGTGAGATTGATGTATTTTGATGTAGTAGATAAGAGTTTAGAAGAATTGGTATAGTGACCATATCTCATTTTTGTTCACCTGCTGCTTTTTAGTATCTTGAAAAGTTCAAAGACATTAAGAAACAGGCACCTTAGATTTTTCCATGTGAGCATTATTTGTCTTTATTTGAAAACAAAATGTCCTGAGTTTTCTTTTCATGCTGTTGTTTTTTTCCCTCCCCAGTTCTTGTGCTACTCCAGAGGTTGAGCTTACACTCTTGGCCTTTGCCTTAGCCAGGGGCAGCGTCGCTAAGGTGCTGAGTTCCCTTTGCACAATCACTGATCATCTGGACACTCCGTACAAGGCTTCGTCACTTATTGCTTCCATGGCAGCAGTTAGACAGAACCTGCTGTATAAATACGGTAAATGAATGATTGTTGGATCCTTTCCTGGACGTACTTAAGACATTATGCAGCTTTCTGAGTGGTTTTACTTTTTCTGCCGGGGTTTAAAATGATGCAAGGCAACAGCTGATACCAAGAAGATAGCCTGTGCAGCTGAGCTGCCCTAAAAGCTGATGATTAGATCAGCTTTCTGTGATCGAGGAATTGAACCAGGTGGTATCATCTTGAGTGGGAAAACATGAACTTTGTAGATAGTGGCCCCTCTATCAAGTTGGCGATAGTGTTTGTATTGTGTAAAAGACAAATGACACCAGATAATTTTGTTTTTCCAATAATACACTTAACTTTTTTGTATGTTTAGCCTCAGTAAGTGGTCTCTCTTGCAGACATATGCATGTGCACAATTTTATGATGCGTTCTAAATGTAATTATAGTTCTTTATTTTCACTTTTATAAATTAATCTGAGTATTTCATAAGTGTAGAGCTGTGCATGATCTGGTGTAAGGTGTAAGATTTTGCTGAATTGCCTGGTCTTGTTTGATAAATCTGTTATTTTCTCAGGTGTCAACTTCTGATATGTTCATTAGTCTCATTAAGATTTTTTTCCCTTTGCTTGCCTTTTAATATGTTTTGTCAGGGCTTCTTGGCTTGTGCCAAAGAGTACATTATTGTATAATTATTCTATCAGTATTTACTTTCAAAAGTTTTGAAATTTATTTGATTTTTTGCAGAGTAGCTGATGCTTTTTGCAAGAAAAGAGTGGTATTTCATGTATTGTGAGTTCTGAAGTGTGCGAACAGTTGAGAGAACATTGGTTGTCGTAGTTTTCCTTGTTCTCCTGTCCATATCCAAAACTTTAGCTATGCTAGATTACCATATCTATTATACTTGTTTCTTCCTTTTTTTTTTTTTTTTTTGTCAGCTCATAGTGCTGTAATTTGTTTTTTCATTTGTTTTCTGTGAAGAACTTAAAAAAAGGATTTCTGTTTTATGAATTTGATAAACCTGTTACTTTTCTTATTTAGGAAAACCATTACGACTAAGTTTGCAAGCATGTGATGTAAAGGGAAAAGAAGATAAATCAGGGCCTGAAAACCTCCTTGTAGAGCCGTGGACTGGGGATGGTAAGAGCCTGGACTTAAAATTCAGAATATTCAACCAGACACAAAGGCTGTTAACAAGGCTATGGTGCTGTTGCATATATATTTTTACATATTTCGTGCTGCTCGGTAGTTTATTGATATGGAAGATCTATTAAAAAAAACCCAAACAAGCAAAACCAACAACAACTGCCCCCTTATATGTAAATTTTGTTTTAGAACAAGGTGGATTTCTCACGAGTCAGTTCCTTGTCAAAACAAAACAACCAAAAAAAGATTGCATTTTGGGGAGAATTATTCATATTCTATGTGGAAGTCAGCAATGAGCTGTCACAAAGAGAGTTATACCAGAGTACATTTTGTGTGTTGAAGTAATGAATCATTCACTGCTAGTTTCCCAAATACTGATGGGCAGATATGGTAGAAATCACTGAAATTTTTACTGACTGCATGTAATTATTAATTATCCTTTAAAGCCTGTCTTTGTTAATGCAATGTTTTTATGTACTGGATACAACCTAAAGAAAGAGGTTTGTGTTTCTTGACCTCCTTTTTAAGGAAATACCACCTAATCTTTTTTAAAAAAAATGTTTATGGGTTTGTGCAATGCTACTGGTAAATGAAAGCTGTTGTGATAGAAAATCAGGCGCGTTCTCAGTGCTTATTTTACCCCTTTGTTTGCTTGTGTGTAGTGCTTGACTTGATTCTTTAGTTATTTTGTGGATCGTTTTCTGTTTTATGGATCACTGCTTGGGGAGCAGTGAATTGTATCAGTGATTGGAGCCACAAGCAAAGGTAGTATTTGGGAGTTACTAATGACCTTTGGTGGGGAAACACTTGAAATTGCTGCAGGTACTGCAGCCCCAAGAGAGACGCTGGCTGGAGAGACTGGTGTCTTTACTGTCTTTAACCCTGTTATTTGGAAACATTTTCTACTGAGCATTTCACTAGTAAAGCATCATGGTTTTGTTTCTCCCCTTTAGTCCACAGTCTCAGTATTCTCTTTCAAACAGCTTGCACTAGTGGTCCTTCCAACCTCATTCTGTTCCCACTGCCGCTTTAGGTTTTCTTACTGAAACTGGGAAGACCAGAGCGAGTATCATTCTTTCTACTGGAACTGAATCTTCATTTCAAGTGACACAAATTAGAATAAAGGTATGTAGTTCCTCCGTGCTTTTCAAGTAGAAGGCTTGCTGTTTTTCCCTAATCGTAGAGTTTAATTTGAATTTTTTTTTTAATATGAACAGAAATATTAAATTAATCATGCAATAGTGTTATTTTGGAGTTTTATTTTTATGTAAGTCCCAGGGAACTTAAGGAAAAGGAGGTCTTAAATTGCTTCAGGGAACCATAAGCTTGTAGTGAAGACATTTATTTTCTATTGCTTTTGTCTGTGTCTTTTAATACACTCAAACCAGTGAGCCTTGGGTGTATGGATTCTCTCTAGAGTATGGATTTACTTGTCGGGTTCTACACACTACACTTAATTTTTCAGCTCTGTGAGTAGCAGATTTCAAGGTGTTTACCGTGTGAGTTTAGATTAAATACAGGGCCTTTCAAATCCTTTTTAGGAATATTGGCATAATTTGGACACTTGACACGATTTTACCTGATTTTAAAAGCAAGATCTTGTGAGTAAATCTCATGGCCAGAAAGAAAACTTCAGTGAAACTTCTGCAGCTGAAATTTATTTATTTATTTATTTAAGGCAAAGCAGTAGATTAATTCCTGGAACAAGGATGTATATTTCAATGTGAAGGAGAATGAAACATGAATGGACTTCTGGCAAGTAAATTCAAATCGGAGCTGAGGGGCAGCTAAGCTGTTCTGCAGTGTAGTGATACTGGGATACATAAACTTAGTTTTTAAAACTGAAAAAACTATACAGAACTAGAATTAGAATTAATATGTGGAAGTGTGGTTACTGTTAGGGTGCTAGCAGACAAAAGTGGCAAATATGAACCACGTAATGAGCCTCGTTCAGTGAGTTAGAAAAGTTTTCATAACATTTCACTAAATGTGTTCATTTTTGTTTAGGTTAAAAAATGCAATTCCAGAGATGAGTTTTGTCAGTACTTAGTTGCTTTCCATAACTTTTTTCTGTGAAAGCAACACCTTCTTTAATTGTCAGCTTTTTAATACCTTGCTTTGCATTTCTTCTTTTAGGTGCGAAGAGGGGCCATTGGGGCCCAGTGTGGGCTGGTGTTCGCTTATAACAGTGCTTCGGAAAAGTTCCACGCAGAGGAACACTTCAAAAGATTTGAAAGCTATGACAAATGGAAGCTGCGGGAATTCAAACAATTTTTAAAAAACCGGTACGGGGGGACTTTTGATGAATATTTAGTAAGCTGCACTTTGATGCGTTTGAGGAAATATGGCTATAGTTGTTGTTTTCAGCATCTTGATTTAAAGACCTGTTTAAAAAGAGATTTAACAAACTTTCTACTTGAGGTGCAGATTGCTGATAACAGAAACAATTTATAGGAAGATCCTATGTTAATTAGCTTTTATTAAATTACTCTCAAAACTGTTGTAGGAGTGAGGGGAGGTTAGGGACCATGGCTAAAAAGATTTCCTTGATTTTCTTACAATGCCTGTACTAGAGTGTCGGTATATGAAAGTTTCTGTGGTCTCTAGCTCATCTTTATAGCCATAACGTCCTAAAAATATTTTGGTAGCATATCAACAGCTTTGTAGTTTCTTAAACTTTTTCTTTACAAAGTTTGTTACTTTTTTTTTTTATACATAGGAGCAGTTGTTCATGTGATGAGTTGGGAGATGATGATCCTATTGGCTGGTTTGAAGTGGAAGAAGAATGGGATGAAGTTGATGTCAAAATGCAACAGTGCAGAATTTCCCAAGTAAGAAACCATGAAAATCCATTG
>WHYT01017468.1:266861-315052 GCA_009806455.1 Tetrax tetrax | reverse complement strand
AATTTTTTTTTTTTTTTTTTTTTTTTTTTTTTTTTTTTTTTTTGTGCAAGGAGAACTCTTCTGGGTAGAGGTAAAAGTCAATGAGCTTCTAGTTAAAGGATGATTTGACTTTTGTCCTCTGAGTTTTATTCTTTTTCCCTGTATATACACTTGTATAGCTGTAGTTAAATGGTGCTTCAGGACCAAATTTAATGCAAAATTACATGATAATGTGCAGACTAGTGGTTTTATTATTTTTATAAATATTTCCTCATGATATGATTGTTGCTTTATTCTAATATCTAGACAAATTAACTACTGCATAGTTATAGCATTTATTCTTTCCAAGCCAGGTTCTTCAATGCTTGTTTTAAGGAACAAACTATAACTAAGCAGTTCCATCAGTTAGGGTGTTTTCATTGAGGAATGTGAGACTTTTCTCTTTCGGGAGTGACAGAATATGGGTTGTGATTTGTAGTGCTTAAGTAGGAGACTTTGCTTTTCAGACCCTGCATTTACCTTGTTTCTGGAGTCAGCTGTTGTGTAGTTCCTCAGTCCTTTTTTTGTACTCTGGAAATCAGCAAAGTGGTGGCACAGCTATAAGTCAACTGGGAATTCTAAAACTGTCACTGCTTGCTAAGACGTTCTGCTCTTTACCCTAGTCCCTTAGACTTACGAGTGTGCAAGTGCATTTGGATGGCAGAACTGGCTATTCCCTTCAGCTTTGTGTTCTGTACCTCACTGTGGACAGATTATGTAAAAGTATGTTTTAAATATTGATCTTCTGCTTGCTTTGGAGTGCAGCATATAATTTTTTAACCCGCAAAAATGCTGTAACTATCAAGTTAAGGAACAGAGCATGCAGAATGAATGGAACTGATAATGAATTAACGAACTTTGTGGATGCTTGTAGGGGTCACAGAATCACCACTCTGAGTTTTTTGGAGTTCAAGCTTAGCCTGAATCTCAGGCTCAGTGTTTTAAACTTCTGGGCATGACTGATAGGGAGTAAGGCTTGCCCTTCCTACCTCCCTGCATGTCTCCTCATGTGCACACGTGTCTTTTAAAAGCCAAATTACTAACTTTTAAAAGCCAAAGTACTAACATTTTAAAAACAAATCTTGTGCTGTGTTTATATCCTTCTAGTACTTGATGATAAAGTTCTTGTGCACAAGACAAGACACAGCGGAACGGCTCGGAGTTCAGGGCCTGCATGTTCTTGGCTATCTTCGGCCTATGCGGGACGAGCCCAGTAGGAGCATGAACTGCCTGCAGTGCAGGAAAACCGACGACGATACCGTTTGTGGCACAACCCTTCTCCTGAAGACGCTTCATTTCATCCAGCAGCTGGCACAGGACCTGGTATTTTTATTTCTTAGTTATTCTTAAGAATGTATTTACCATGCTAAAAGTAATAAGGCAACGCTAACAATAAAGTCTTACTACTTGCTACTAGGTACTAGTAACTGTTCAAACCATGCTGTGGAGAAAAAAAATGTGTCTTGAAAAACGCATTCTGTGTACGTTTACTGAAGGAATATGCTCTCCTGGGTCCAGAAGAGAGTTAAGAACCATTTTTCAGCATCGAGTTACAATGCTGAGTGAAGTAGATGCAACAGAAGGATGCTCTACTATCTGTTAGATAATGTAGCTATTTCTGAAGCAAGCATGGGGAAACGTGCTTAGAGAGGGAGCTAGAAAAGATAAAAGCATAGATTAGAACGTCCTCTTTTTATTCAGAAATAATTCAGTAAATAGCTAGGGTGAGAATAACAGTTAAGAGATATGGCTGGTATGTGCTGATGTATGTCAGCACCCTGCTTCTGAGGATACGTGTGAAAACCATGGTTTGTTTGTACTGCGCATGCATCTGTGCCTTTTCAACTTGAATTCTGAGCCGTGGGCAGCCTCATTTTGGCCATTCCTTTCAGTCAAATGAGATGAAGAGGTAGAGGTTGTAAAGTCTTTTGGTAGTGGAGGACAGGGATGGGGCACTAGACATCTGGAAATAGGGGAGAGAGCCCTTATTAGTAGGTCTGGGAAGGGGAAGATTTCAGCATGAACTGTCACGTTTAGACACTGGAATATCTGTGAAAGAACTTACACTGGAATTCATGTTAGCTGCAAATTTATAGGAAACCAGGCTGCTTTAAGCCCAGTGCTCAGGGATTTACTTTTTATAAACGTGTTCTGTATACAGTTAATTTTCCAATCTTGCATTTTCTTTGCCTTTTTAAGGTTCAACAGAAGGAGAGTGGATTAAAATACAAGTCATTTTTAGATTTCACAGGCCTTGATTTGCAGCTGTTCTGGAATTTCTACAATAAACTTCACCAAAAGTAAGTCACTTCTTTACTGTGTGGTGAAGCATGGATCTGTGTGTGTATGTATAAATAAAGTATGCTTAGTTTAGTTGAAGCAGTTTCTTCTTTCTAAACTACATCATTTACAGAAATAACATTTTCCTGCTGCTGCCATATGGGTTTTTAACCACAATGTTATGTAGAAGCTCAAGATGTAGATTAATTTAGCCTGCAGCTATACTTCTTTTGGCTATGTGCTCTCTAGTTGGTGGTTTTTTATCCTTCTGAGACATTATCTACTTGGTGCAAAGAGCTTCTTTTCTAGTTTTTGCTTCTGTTTGTTTTATGCTTTCTTACAGCCCAAGGGAAGAATGTATCTTTGCTCAAACACTGCTACTGCAGCTTCTCCAGAGCTGCTTTTCTGTACTCACTGGAGACAGTAAAACTGCTAAACCTCAGGAAACTTCTCAGAGCAAAACGTCTGGTAACACAGAAGCTGCAGAAGAGCTTTACAGACATTTGTGTGAAGGTAATTTATATTGAATGTATTAACTGTTTTGTCTGTTATGGCTTGCAGGTGTGTTACGATAGTTAGAATTTGGGAAAAGAGATTTATTCTTAGAGGCCAAGTCAGTTGCTGTTCCTTTGTTTCTTCTTCAAGTTAGTGTGTGCTAATTAGTCTATGACAATGAAACTTTCCTTGACCCTATGAAATTACTTTATAGACTTTTTGACATGCAATAGAAAACGTCTTTTGAACGTATCATCTGCTTGAACCGGCAGGGAGTGTGATCCTTTAACTGTAATGTTACTGGGATTCATTTATTTCTGATATTTCATATAAATATAAATGAACTTACAAGGAGCCTGTAAGATTTACAGAAACAGGAAGGATTCTGGAGCCTGTGAGGAGAATGGGAATTACATATTCGATTTTGTAGGAAGTAGGATGGCATCCTCTTTTTTGAAGTATAATTTTTTTGTTACCTAACAGGCTCCTGAAAAGTAAGCTAGACATAAATCAGTTTATACAGAATCTGTCACGTCTTGAAAACTTTATTAGCTTTGACAGTTGTCTAGTCTTGATGTTCCTACAATTAATTTAATCAATGAATTTGTATATTCTTAGAAAAATCTCTTGCTAGAAGTCAAAAAGTTTCCCCTCATTTTCTGTGTGTATGATGGGATTGCAAGGGCTTGAAGCTGTGTGAAGTAACACGTTTGATTCAGTTACGCCTCTAACATATTAGATGGAGTATTAATTTGAACTTGTAATTTTGTTTCCTTTTCGTATGAGCAGTGGTGGATATGGGGGACAGTAACTTCATGCCAATGAAAATGCTAAAAGAGGAAGTTAAGAACACCTTACTCAGTGGAGCAGCAATCTTTTTCCCAGATAGGCAGACCAGGCGACACCAGCTCTTCACCATGATGGTAAACCATTAAATGAGAAGTTGATTGTTTAGTACCTGCTTGCTTTATGCAGAAAATAGGACAAATCTGAGTTCTTGTTGTCAAATAATATATGCTTTGTCCCATTAAAGTAAGAACCTTCTTTTTCTTTGCCGCCTCTTACCCTCCCCCTTCTCTCTCTCTGCAGTTCATCCAAAGAAAGAGGATCTAACCCTGCCTTTCTTACCAAAAAATGATTAGTAGAATGCAGAAATTAGAATTCTTTCTCACAGAGAAGGGAAACAACATATCGTAAAAATAAATCTTTTAATTTTTCTAGAAAAACATCACAGAGCAAGAACATAAGCAATCTGTACATCTTGCCTTCAGATCCTTGTGTACCCACTTCAGGTAAGGGGTTTTGGAATTGAAAATAATTGTCTGATACCCCACATCTGTAGATAAGTTCATATTTAATCCTTTTTAGAAACCTTATTCCCTTGGAAAATAATTCTCTATCAACTGACTTTGCTTTAGAAAGGGGAATGCTGCTGCTTGATATGTTTATTAACTGAATAGCTATGTAAAACATTGTCCAAGGTTGGTGCTGAAATCACGTTATATTGCCCGCAGGCTTCCGATTTCTTAAGTGATTGTTTGTCCATGGTGATGATTGGTATTGATTTTATCAGTCTAGAGTCATCAGAACCGGAACTTTTAGTTTTTGTCGTAATTATACAGTAAGATCTCTACAGATTTGTCACAAGGATAACTAAATTTGTGTTTTGGAACTGCATTACTTGTTGGTTGGTAAGAAGATCTTTGGTTTTTAGTGATCAAGATCCAGGTGGTCTCCTGTTATTACCAGAGAAAGGAGTTTCTGCAAATTTTGACATAAGTGAAGTACTATCAGTGATGGATACTCTTCTGCTAGTGGCAGCAAGAGAGGTAACTGTCTTTGCACTGTTCCTTCTCCTCCATCTTTGCCGTAATTTTTGCATGCACTCAAACACAAGCTGCACGCCTGAGTATGTGTGCTATAGAACTAACTTTCCTCTCCTTCTCAATAAAAGTATTCATGGCTGTTCAAGTCTATAGAACTAGGTTTTTCCAACCAATTGAAGTATTTTCCTTTAAGCATTAACATTTCATAATAGTAGAGTAAGTAATGTATAAGATGAGCTATTTTTCCATAGTGTTGAAAAGACTTTATGGCACCCTGTCAACACTAGGAAACAGAAGTAATCGTCCCATATTGAGAGGTTCGAATTGGTCACACCACAAAGGGAGGTGTAAATGGAGGAGAGTCATTTACATATGCAGAAAAAAAAAATGCAAAAAGCGTAGAGTGACTCATACATTGCTATTCCTACTTAAAATTGTGATTTATCAAAACAAAATACATTGGTTGCTTCATGGTGTTATAAGCTGCTTGTCGATTGCGTTTCATCTTTTTTGTGGGGTGAGTGGGATGATCATGTCCATCACGGTTTACTTAGTACATATTGTGTGTCATTCTGCAGCAGAAGAGGCTATCCTTTTGTGACATTCTTTATTTTTCAGTGTGAAATGATGATGCTGGATGTTGCGCAGCAAGAGAGTGGCACAGTCTTGTCTTCTTTATTCTGGTCTGTTCAAGGTAGCCTGCTTTCCTGGTGCTACCTGCAACTTAAGGGTAGCGATAATTCAGCCAAGGATCTTGCTGTAGAAATACTTAAAAACTGTAAGTGAATTGAATACAGAATTAAGTGTGGTGTAATACAGGTCATTAAAATGTGATTTGGCAAATTGCAGAGTAATTAGGGTTCACCAGTGGTTGCCTGAGGCATGCTCGTAACTGTCATAGCATTTCTAATCTCTCTGGGAAGGAATTTGTAGGCATGTTGAGCAACTTAGAATTTTAGCCATACTGATAATTTTATGTTGGGAGAATCTTCAGAAAACATTTCAATAAGTTTTGGAGGTCAAATATTGGACAAAAGCCAAACAACAAACAGTTAACAGACGTGAATTTGAACATTTGGGTTTCTTTAAATGCCCCTTATTTTGATGAGCTCCCGTGTGGTGATACGTATTTTCCTAGATGTTTGTGACAGCAAGCAGAAAGGAACATATTTAAGGAGCTGGGCACTTCTAAGGGGTGTTTTGCTGCAGCAGGTTTTTGGTTTGGTTGGGTTTTTTAATGCAGCAGCTCAGTATTGAGTAGTTAATTGGGTCAAGTACTTAATGGAGATGTAATTTTATGTAAAATTACTTTGTATTTATGTCATTTGTTTATAAATAAGTTTGTTGTGTTCCTGTCTTACATTTAAAAATGGAATAAGGCTATACCTAAAAAATACTAGCCTCACATATTACTTAAGCTGCATTTCTTAGTTGTTTGGGAAGGCTACTGGTACACTGAGATTGTTGAAACAATCTTAGAGTGTTTAAATTACTCATCGCTCTGGGGTTTTTTTGTTTGTTTGGGGTTTTTTTTGTTTTTTTCTCTTTTTTTTGGAATATCATTGATAAGCACAACTTGTTTCCACAATAGAAATATCACAGAAAACTTCTCTGAACTGTTTTCACTCTTGAGTGTCACTGCCTTGGGGCAGCAGACACCTTTCCCGCTGTCTGTCGTCTTCTGCACATCACCATGCACTTAAGTGTTTGATAAAGCAGGTTGTGGTAGCAAATCCATGAGGTGGCTATTAAGGGTTTTTTTTCTCTTTAGATGTGGGCCAGTTCCTGTCAAATATCAGAACGATTTTGCAGTCACTTTTATCTCAATATAGTGGCAAAACAATAGTAGAAAAAATAAGTAACTCTGTCTTTGCTATGGCAACTCGTCAGCTGGTAAGTGAACGTCGGGATTTTGTACCGTTCCCGGGTAGCATGGCTGCGGTTACGTGCAGTTTCATGAGACCTGTGTTTTCTCCTAGGTCATCTTCATGTTGGATTTTTGCACTTTAGACATTCCATACTGTACTCTGCTACAGGGATTCAGCACTTTGATAGAACCACTGAAAAGCCTTTGTAGTGAGCCTCATAAGGTAACTAAAGACACAGGCACTAGCAAGTACAGTGAAAGAAAAGCAAAATTGCCAGAAAGACAGAAAAGTTGGGTGATTCTGTTGGTGAGTGTTCAAAAAGAGCTGGAAAGCTTCAAAAAGCATGGGATCTGTAATGAAATGTTGAGTGAAGAACTAGAAATATATCTATATTGATATGGAAGGTGAGCAAAGAGACCAGAAATTGCAACTGGAACGCATAGGAAGAGGGGGGGGATTCTGAGGAGGAAGAGGGAAATAAATTAAAAATGGTATGTGCTTAACATTTTTGGCTTCGTTGCTTGTGGTGATGCAAACAAAGTCTGGATGTCTGTAGTGTAGATGTTTGAATCTCCATTAGTCATCCAGACTCTCTTTTGTTATCATTAGACACGTGCAGGCTCTTCTAAAGTGAGACTGTCTCCTGCCCCAGTAGACTAGATGAATTTTGCTTTAGAAGTGCTTCCTTACCAAGATTATCAAGGGTGTCTTTATAACTTCGGTTTAGCTGTAAATTAACGTTGTAGCCTTTTAAATGCCACTTTCTATGTACACCTGGCAACTTGAAAGCATAGACACAAAAATCTAATGTGGCAACTTGTTTGGGTTTTTTTTTGTTATTTTTTTTTTAAATGCTTTACATTTGTATCTCAAGAATATACTTTTGTTCTACAGATGGAAATGGAAAGCTGGCAGCAAGAACAGCCTGTAGTATTGCGAACGTGGACAATGGAATCACCTCATAACTATGAAAATAATTGCCATGAGGTCTCAGTCTTCCTGTGTCATGGAGCAACTTACTTTGAGGTGGAATTTGATGAAAAATGTGAAACTGAAAGGAGGTAATTTAATATTGTGCTGCGTTAGCTTCCAATATCTATTTGCAGAGGAGCAATTCATGTTTCAATGTACAAGGAATACTTCTTGCACTCCAGGCATGCTATTTCAATTTCTTCGTGGTCCTGTGTAATATACAATGTGTTATTTTGAATTAGTTCTTGTGCTGAAAGCCATTTCTCCTGACAAATGTACTGACACGCTGTTCGTATGAATTTTGCTTCGTTGGCTTTGATCTGTTTTCTAGTATTGCTGTGACCCCCACAGTTTGTACTTGTGGTATTTATTTTCCCCTCTTTAGGCAAAACTGTTGGCTTGTTTTCTCTTGGTAACATACCAGGCTACCGCTCAGCTAAGGCATATGCCAGATTTTAAAATTAGCACCCGTTCCCAGTTCTGAAGGGTTGTGAGAGTTCTGCAGGAAAGCAGGTCTGTGTTTGCTGGAACTATTGCATTGAAACATGAAATAAATTCTTTGGCAGTCACGTGAAGCAATGCAGGTGTGGTTCAGAAAGATGTGATGGGGTACACTGAGGTGCAGCACTTGTGAAAATCCAAAAGCAAACATTTTCCCATGAAACTTAAAAAGTAAATTTGGAAGTAATGAATTGCAATTTTCACAGGTATGATTACCTGGAGTTTACTGATGCCAGAGGTGCAAAAACTCGTTACGATACAAAGGTTGGCACTGACAAGTGGCCTAAGGTGAGCACCTTTAAAATTCTGAACTAAGTGTTATATCCAATCTTAGGAAATTTTTATGATTGTTGTGGAAAACCTATTGTCTGAAAGGGTGTGTGCTTCCATGCGTGTGTGTGTTTATTCCTTTCAAAGGTAGGGGGCAGGAGGTGAGGAAGAAAGTCTGCAATGATGCAAATAAAAAGAGTGAGTGAGCAAAGAGTCCCTCTTTATCAGAGGAGCAGTTAGTCCAAATGAAAAGTAGTAATCATGTTTAAGTGCCAGTAACTACATGGGTAAAACTTACTTGTTGACGCTCTGCCCTCCCAATTTTTGACATGATGAGACAAGCGTAGCACTTCCTGCGGCTACACTATTTCTTCTATGACACCTACTGAAATGGGATGGTTCTTTGTTGTTTTATGGCTCTAACTTCTAAAGCTCAATCATCTATAAAGTTTCTCATTAAGCTACTGAGTAGAAATTTTACCTGCTTAGTTTTGTGGGTTTCTTGTTCAGATGGTGGGGGAAATTAGATCTGTTATGGACAGAACATAATACTGAAAAACCACAGTTGCTGAAGGAAATTCATTACCCTGAAACGTCTTCCTGTCATGTACACTTGGCAAAATGACTGTTTTGTTGCTCTGTAGAAAGTGACCTTTAAGGCTGGCCCACGGCTGCAGTTTCTCTTTCACTCTGACAGCAGTAATAATGAGTGGGGCTACAAGTTTTCCGTCACTGCTTATGGCCTCCCAGATGTTGCCGTTTCTTGGGGCTTGGATTTACAGCTTCTTGTATCCCGGTTGATGGGGCGCTTGGCTTCCCGAAGTATGGCGCTGAAATCTCTACGGGGTGAGTGCATGTCATAGCTCCACAACTTGTCATGCCATATAAAGAGGAGATACAAGGATCTTTATTTCAAATCCCTGGTGAAAATAAAGCTCCTTCTGTATTTCTCTCTTGACTGAAGATGGAAGACTTGCTATATTGCTGCTTAACAAAGTTTGATCGTTGAGCTGTACCCGCTTTTTGTGGCAGGCCTGGCTACTGTTCTGTGGAGCTGCTCTGAGAATGTCACAGGGATCACTGTGATTTCTTTGATATGCAGAAGCCAATGTTAGGAAGACATGGTCACCTGGGAGTAATCATACTAACCATACTATTACATTTATGAAGTAATAGTAGGGTTTGCCCAATCTTCTGTTCTTTTTTTTTTTTCTTTTAAAATTGTTCCCCAGTGCTGTGATCCACCCCGTTTTGGTGGTGTGAATATGGAGTCAGAAAACTAGAAAAAAAAAAATACAGAGCTTAGAACACAAATTATTTTAAACGTTTTGCTAATTTCAGAAGTTAAGTATGCTTAGGATTTGGGCAACTGAAGATAAGTAAAATACAAAATATGAGATGGTTCCCATAAGAAGTGGGGGGGAAGTTGTTTAATTTCAAAACTAGAACACTTCGGTCTAGTTTCCTAAATCGGAATTCCTTCACCAGTTTGGATAAATTAAACAAGGTTAAAGAGCGCTTGCTGCAGTCAGGTGGTCAGTACTTACCTTGGAAAATTAGGCAGGTACTTACCTGTGAATTTAGGGAACCAACTCAAGTGTTCTTATCATGGAATATTTTTGCTTACATATAGCAAATCATTATGTCTTCAGCTGGAGAAAAAGCTTTTAAATTGTGCAAATTGGGGAATTTCTATGGTTATAAGTACAGCAAAAATGTTTAAAGTCCTTCCATAATGTAACATATTGTCACTGCGAGATAAGATATTGATGCTGTCATGTAAGACAGCATACAATTTTCTGCACCACGTTAGAGAAACAGAAGTTAGAGAATGTTGTTAAATTTTTGTTAGTCTATTTATATTACCTTCCCCGCACCCCTGAATGTTTAACATTTATTATTTTCATTAATCTGTAAAAATGAACAAAAATATTTAGTAACTCACGTGTCTGTTCTGAATTTCTTGCAGAACTAGGTAGTGAAGCAGACTTGCCTCCTTTGAAAGTAACATCAGTTCTTAATTCTCCTCTGTGGAAACCTGTCTTCAGGCATCAGATGTGTCCTGAGGCACTCTTGGGAGCCAGTCAAAGCAGTAGGCTGCCGCGAGATAAAAAAGAGGTACTTCCACCACTGCTTTTGTTTCCTTGGCATGAAATCTCTACGTAGCACACGGTTTCATTCAGACTTAATTAGCTGATAGGTTCTTAAGCACATGCTGTTGTGCTACAGTTGTCATAAACTGCACTGTTTCATTTAAATATCGCAGAGATAAACTGTTGTTCTGTGCCCTTTTATTAGTTTCCATTTTCATAGTCATGGGATGGTTGGGAGGGACCTTCAAAGGTCATCCAGTTCAACTGCCCTGCCTGGGCAGTTGACAAGTTGACTTAATGGTAGAAATAAGCTGCAACAGTTTTTCAAATAATACTAATGTACATGTTTTCTAACATTCTTTCCAGGCTAGGAGCTCTCACCAAGATGACTGCCGTAACTTTCTTATCGACTTTGCAAAATCAGATCCTGCCCAGGACTTCAGTGGGCAAAAATCTGAACTTTTCAAAGGGCTCATTCAGGCGTGTAAAAAGCAGACCCCAAAGACAGCTATAGTTGCTGGTTCTACTGTTGATCAAGCTGTGAACTCAACGTTTGCTGCTTTGGTGTATCTCACTCCAGAATTATATGAGAAGCTTCAAAAATATGGTAACTCTAATATTAGACTGTCTTAATAATGAAGACTTAACATTTGTAAGGGGCTGTATTGTGGTTCAACTTATAAACTTTGAAAATCAATTTTGTGTGACAATTTTTTAAAAGGTGTTCTGTATAAATAAGTCATCCCTTAGGTAGACTAGGTAAGCCTGATCTCTAGAGTGTTTATTTTGTATTACTAGATGCTTTTATCTTCAGAGTTCTGTACAAATATTAATAACTATCATAAACTACTGACTAAGGATGTACCCAAAGACAGTAGTGATGTCCTCTAGGGCTTTAATTCGGAAAAACGTGGCACTCGATTAGCGGTTCTTATGTAATTTTCCATTCTTACTGTATCTTTTCTAAAATGCCAGCACCAACTTACACATGTTTTTGAATGTTGGGGGTGCAGGTGGTGTGAATTACCTCCTGAAATGTTATACTGTGGGAACTGACCTTGACACCCTCAAAAACTTTACCTTTATTTATTTAAAAAAAAAAAAAAATGTTTAGCCTTTAACTTGTATAATGTCCATCGTATTACAGCGGATATATTTTCAGTAGGTAAAATGAACAACTTTTTCATTTACACCATCCTTCCGTGAAGCTCATTGCTATGTTTGAAGTATTGGATAAGAAAATGTTACTTGGTTTTGAAGGGTTTAATTTTAGGCTTTCACTTTCTGTCAGAATTTTGAAGCTAAATATCTTACATTTTGAGCTATAAAATTATGGGTAAAAATGATTGACGTGCAGACTGGATGACTAAAGCGGTTATTGCCTTTAGTCATTTTGTCCGTGTCTGCCAGTTGATCTAATTTTCTGAGTAAGACTGAAAACTGGTGGCTCAGGAAAATACTAGTGAGTGGATAAGATATCCATCCTACTATTATGTTATAGCTTCACCTGTTCATCTTGGTGTGACAGACTAATTTCAGGACCTGTGTTGACCTGTGCCATGAGAAGTAGGTACAAGTGATGCTGAAAAGAAGGGGAAATAAAAAAAAAAGGGGAATGGGAGAGGGAAGACCCTGAATAGGAATGTCTTTTTCTCCATAGTTGTTGTCAGGCCAGTTTTGATGGAAACTGTTTTGTCAGGTTTTTAATTTTTGTAAATTGATCTTGAAAGTCCATTCCAGAAATTCATAGCATAAAACAAAAGGGGAAAAAAATTGATGATAACCTACATCTATAGAGCTTTAAATTAATGCTAAGCATTTATTGATTCTTCTGATACCAGTTTGCATTAGTAATATTTGTATGTATAGGGAGAGGTTTTTATCTTCCATGAATTTTGGGAAGAGATGAGAAAGATACTCATAATTTAACTGCAAATAACTCTGTCAAGGTGCAGTTTATGCATTTAAAGCGTATGAAAGTTGGCAGGTTTTATTCCCTGTTTTTCTTACAGACATAATTCCAAATATTGACTCAGACAAAGGGAAGGCTCTAGTATAATTTCAGTTAAGTAGTCAAATTGTGTGAAAATGGAGTTGTAAATAAACAGGACTTTTCTTTCTCTCATTTCCAGTCAACAGTGGAGGCAAGGTGCCTTTGAGTGATGAGTTTGCACAAGTGTACTCCTTGGCTGATTCAATCAGAATATGGATGGTAAGATCCCTCAGGAGGATAACTATTCATGTTGTTTACCTTAATGTTTTACAGCGCAATGTTCAGGAGTAGGGTGGCACCGTGTTTTCCTTCACTGGTTCTAGGTCAACTGTTTTCGCTTAGGAAGAATGTATATTCACTTCTAAACTTTGAAATTAAACATTTTAATGCATTCTTACTCCTTCCCTCAGCCCCTGATGTGTAATCTTGAGTATTTAGGACTAAATTTGTCTCAAAATCCATTATATTTATATTATTTTTCAGCAAGAATGCGTTCATGTTGTTAATTAGGAAGATTCTTGCATAGCAATCGGAGTTCTTTTGAAGTATATCATAGAAAGAAATCTGTCTTAAACATCATTCTCACAGTAACGCAGTGCCAACAGAAAAGGAAATAATTGCTTTTTTGACAAGCAAGTCACTGGCTTCAGTTCAGTGTGTGTTTTTTGCATGTAACTTTCCTTAAAACATAAGCCTTGTGTCAAGAGCTGGTGTCATCAGCTCTCAGCTTGGTGAGAGGTGTCTGCGTCATCACCTGCAGCTGTAGAGAGCCAAAGTTCATTTAGATCTCACTAGTCTGCAGGAGATTCTAAATGTTAACAACTCTGTGGCCTCTGAGAACAGCTAATTCAGTCTATGGCCCGTTTTTCTGCTAACTGTTCTCATTAGTATCTTGTGACCTCCTCCCTCCTCCTTCCTCTTTCCTGCTGGCAAGAATTCCTGGCAGCTTGGTGCCTAGAGGTGCAGTGAGTGCAGATGTGCGTTAAGATGAGTGATTGCGTTGCACTTGCTGCATGGCAGGTGATGTTTGCTTCTGAGAGTACTCACCAGTTAGGTGACATGATGCTTCTGGAGAGTCTTATCTCATGACTAGATGTGTATCTTTTCCGGAGTGGTGGGAGTAAAGGGGAAGCCTTCTGTTTTTTTCTTGGAGGGCTGATGCACATCCAGTCAGGGACAGGGAAAGGTCTCAGCCTACAAACCTTGAGCGTCTTGGTATGAGGCTGTTACCTGCTCTGACAGTTTATGTACTGCTCTTTTAGACTACAGGGTGTTTGGTTCTCTACTGGAGAATAGTAAATAGCTGCCATCTGTTCCTGAGATTAAATTCCTTTAATGCGATGCAGCCTTCATACTGTCTTGCTGTATAGATATACAGTGAGCCATATTTTAACTATTTTAACATCCTGTCTACAGTTGGAAATGAAGCAGAAATCCCTGGTGGGTAGAGGAAATGATGCTGAGGAGAAGCAGAGCACAGAAGCAAGTGAGGTGAACCCAGAAACTCTTGGTAAGTGTTGCCTTTCCAAATGTATAAGCATTTCAGGTAGCTTAGTAAAGCATTACCTTGTAAATCTTAGTCATTATTTTTGCTACAAAAGATAATTTAGCAACTGGGGTTACTTTTTAATACCTTAAAAGATAAACTAGGTGAGCTGTCTGGGATCGTGTTCTGCTATGCTTTGCAGAAAACAGTACATGAGAAAATTCTACCAGGAGTGACCTCTCCCTTGGGTCACCTGGCTCAGAACTTAGGTTAATCTGTTTTTATAGGTGTTTGTTACCACAATTAACTGATGTTAGAATAGCAACTGATTGTTACTAGAATAAAATGTGTTCTCATTGACTACTGTGTGCTTCATATAGTTTAGTTCATAGTTCAAAATTAGCATTTGGAAATCTAGAATTGAGTAACTGATAGTGTCATGATCAATATATAAGAAAACCAGCATTTTCCATCTCTCTTGGCTCAGAAGAAACAAGATAAATCACTTTCTTCCTAAGCACAAGATAGCAAATTTGTCATTCTATTGTCATGATTTTAACTCTGCCAATTTTTATGCTGCAGCAAAACTTTGTATGCAGAAGAGCCTTTTGTTACTGAATTTTTTGCCCGTAAGAGCAAAGACGAAAGATTCTGCTTCAGACAGCTTGGAAGCCCAAGATGTTGACAATGTCCAACAGTATGTCAGTGATAAACACCAAAGAAAAAGTTCTGTTGTGGACACGGACTTCCAGGCAGCACACTCATTGTCTTCCAATGGAGTAACTCATCCTGTTTCAAAAGAGAGGGGACAAATGACACCATCTGATGTGAAGATTAAACAAGTTCCAGACCCCCTCCAAACAGAAGAAGCATCTGCATCTCATAGTAAGCCTGTTGAAAATACAGCTTCACAGCAAGAAGAGATCTCATCGCCTCCTTCCACTCCTACGCGAAAATCTCAGTTCAGCCGTGGAAGACTAAGGCTGCTGTCTTTCAGATCAATGGAGGAGCAGAGAGCTGTGCCTACTGTGAAGGAGAAATACCCTATACTGAAAAACATAATGGACTTCATTAAGGACCAATCACTTTCACACGAAAGGTAAGCTGGTTGAAAATGTTACCCGTTATAAAATACAGAAATTTGTCTTCAGACCTCTTCAGGTGGAATAAAACCTATTTTAGCTGCAAGATAGCATTGAAAATAATTTTGTACATAAACGGCTGTCAGATTTATGTGTTAAACTGTAGTTATTCACAACCGTGCAGGGGCTTCTGTCACATAGAACTTCAGAATATGAAAAACAATTACTTGGCTGTTTCTTGTCTTGCTTCCTGAGATCTGTTTGCATTGGCATTTTGCTTCTTATCTACGAACAGCGAAGACATGGTAGAGGAGTACTAGAAATCCTTGCTACTGAATATAGAGCAGTTGCATCCCTTGTGAAATTACCTGATGTTCTGAAAATGAAGAGAGATTTCCAATTCCGAGCTTGTCTTTTTTAGGCTCTGAAACTTGGACTGGTGGAGGAAGTGCTGGAGGCTGGTTGAAGCTTTGTCACTCACTCCAACTGCAATATACCGCTGCTGAAATAAAATTGAAAGTGTAGATACCAAACTCTTGTTTAACTAGTCAAGTACTTCTTGAATTGTGATTTATTTGCATTATTTTAAGCACGATGTTTTGAAGTTCTCACAGATGTCTTTTGTTCTTCTTAGTGTTTTAAAGGTTCTTGCTTTGAGAAAATCCCAAGGGCAGAGTATTATGGAAGTGCTCAAGACAATCCGCCAGTGCCTAGACTCACTTGGGCAGCCACACTGTTTTCATCCACCCTGCGTACTTTTTCTCTTAGAACTTCTAGCCTGTCAGAAAGATTTTACAAAGTAAGTAATTATTTAGATGAATCTCAGCCGTGTGATTTAATAATCTTAGTCCTCGGGTTCTCCCAGTCATCTGTACTGAAAACAGTAGAAAGTTACTGTTTTTTAATTCATGTGGATAATAAAAATATGATCTGAGGATTAGGTTTTAGGCTAGGATGCATATATTGCATGCTTCATTTAGAAAATAAGTACTTATTTTTCAAGTGAGACTTAGTTGTACAGCTAGAGATGCTAATGGATATCATGTGGTTGAATCACAGCGTGAATACCTAGAAACATCATTACAGTTCCAACCAGATCAGAACAAACTCAACTCAGAAAGATTGTAGAGTCTGCAGTTATTGCTTTAGTTTAACTTCCTTTCTAATTCTAGATTGGTTTCTTTCTCATTCAGTCAAGCTGTAGTGATCTAACCCATTTAACTTGCAATTACTTAGGTAGTACTGCATCTTTATTTTTGTGAACTTACTTTGTAAATCAAGATAATACCTATGAGACAGAAGAACTAATCTCCTAGAATGGACCATGTTGTATCTTGTTAGTCAAGCATTTGCTTGTTTATGAACTTTCATAACTTTGGATACGATATCTCTACAAGACAAATTTTATTGTGGGATGATACATTCCACTTGTGTCCCAGATAAAGCGACGGATGTGCCAGCTAAGGTCTGCAGCGCTGTGTACCAGTTATGGGGCAAGCACATATATAGGAAAAAAAACAGGCAAAAAGATCCTATTGATTATATGCATGTGCAATTGATGTTCTAAGTTAGGAAAGATAATTTGGAAGTGTTTTGAAATTTTATGTACAACTAAAAAGCACTGCCTCAGAGCAGGAGGTAATACTATGGGGTTCTGGTGCATGAATTTAGGTCTGATTCTGTGTGTCTGGACAGTGCTGTCTGAACTGTCAGCTGTTTTCTTACATGTCAAGAGCTTTTTATAGTCATCCTGCAGTGCACTGATTTCCTTTAAGCTCTTGATTAGATTTTTGTAAAGCCCTTTTTTAATTTGAAGGAACATTATTTTGTTTAGTGCCATGAGAATATTCTCTTTGCCTGTTTTGTTTCTTAACTTCTGATTCCTGGTACAGGATTCTTTTATTTTTCTTTGAAAGTGGCAGACTGCATTTTAAACAAAACTAACATCCTTCCCACTTGTGGGGGCTGTTTAGAAGATTGTCCGTTTGTAAAATTTGCACAAAGCATGCTACCTAATATGTAGCAGAGAATTCCAGACTACTAAACTGCATTTTTAATTTTTAGCTACTTTGGAAACTTGGAAGGCTGTGGTGCTGAGCTACACAAAGAGATTCGAGAGTCCTACTATCAGCTTGTTTTGTTTCTGGTAAATGCTGTGAAGGGATTTAGTACCATTAATGACAGGTACAGCACATTTCTTGCATTACTTCTGTGAGATTTTTTTTTTTTTCTGTTCTTTCTCACCTCTTCCCTTGTTAGTTGTTCTTTATTGTTTAATGTCTTAATTAAGTTTTATTGTACTAAGAATTATTTACAGAAGTAAATAATTCACCTTGCTCTTGTGCTCAAAAATGCCAAGTTATCTTGTTATTAGTACTATGCAGGAAACTACAATAAATTTATCAGTGTTAAAACTTTGACATGGCATTCTGCAGTTGTAATCCTGCCATATGTTTCTGAATTAGTAATAAAATACTAGAAATAGCAAATTTGTTGTGGAATACTTTGGCAGGAGTAATGCCACAATAAATACCACAATTCTGCAACTGTGTTTTAATGTTAAAGCTCATGTTTTGATAACGTTCTGATTAGAATTGTTGGCGTTTATAGCCAGTTGTCCTAGATAAAGAGAATTTTGTTACTATAATGTCCAACTCCTTGCCAATAACTTCAGAGTCCTTTGTTCAGTTTCAGCTGAATGTGACAAAGGTTTTAAAGAGAGTAAGTTCCTGCAAATATCAAAAAACTGTTGTACTGCAGAGAAGAGACTCTCTTGCTATATATATATATGTGTGTATATATAGATGAGCTACGTATATAGCTCAGGCTATGGCATAAGCTGTGTCTCAACTAAATCTATAAAGGACAGCATCTTTATTTCAAATCGTGTTGGCTATGCTTCTTGCTAAATAATGTAAGTTTATGCATTAGTGAACCTGAGTTTCTGCCACACAGTTAATTTAACGCAGAGTAAAGCCCGGAAATCCGTGTACAGTGATTGTCTCCCTCTTAATCCCGAATATCCAATTTCAGCTTCAGGTTAGAGCTGTCATGTTTTCTTGTCTTGTTTTTTGTTTAGATCATTGCTTCCTGCCTTATCATGTGTTCAGACAACCCTCCTTCACCTTCTGGATATGAGCTGGGAACCGAGTGATCTTTCCTTCTTTGTTGAGATTCAGTTACCACATCTTCTTATGACTACATCACAAGAAAACATAAGTATTCACGACAGTGTGATTTGGTGAGTCAGGAAGAATGCAACTTTCACACGGTACTATTGATACCATTTTTACCAAGAAAGGCTCTGGAATTTTGTGCTGGGACAAGCAGTAGAAGTACTATTAACAAATACGGCATCATTTTGGTCAGTACCCAAGGGCTTAAATTGAAGTATTTGGAATTTTTTGCAGCATTACTAGTGCAAAAACTATTACAATTTTATCTTTAACTTGATTATTGCTGGAACACTTCACTTGGTTAGCAGTGTAGCAGGAGGTAGATAATGCTGGTTTTTGTCTTGATAAATGTCACATGTTTTTAGTACCTGCGTGTTGCAGTTTTGTAGTAGTGGTATTTCTTGCATGCGATCAAATGTGAAGGCCAAAAAGCTTTTAAAATATTTCACTTGATCTGCCAGCATTACCAAAACCAGTTTAGTAAGTGTGAATTTTCTGATTTTGCATTATGATCCCCCAATACCTATTTAAGAACTTGTCACAGGGGCAAGTAGCAGGTGTCTGTGTGGTCAGTTAGTAACCGAGTGGACCGGAGTTCTCACAGCTATTTTTATTAGCATGTTATATAGCACTTTGTTATTTAAAAAAGAATATATCCTAAGTTATAGTAGAGGGAGGCCTGATTGCATTCAGACTTAATTTTAAGCTTGCTTTTCTTTTAGTCAGTGGAGTGAAGAAGATGAAATTGCAGACTACAAGCAAAACTGTGAGTGGATGGATGAATGTCAGGATGTAATGTTTGAGACCTGGTATGAAAAGATAGCTCAAGCTGACCCAGAGAAGCAGAGAAAGGTGACCTCATGATTTGCTTATTTATCTGCAGAAGGGGTAAATAGGAGACTTTTAAAAGCATAAAGGAGAGAGGGAATCTAGCTTAAACTGACTTCATGAGTTGGATTCCTGGCTCCCTGTAGGTCTTCAAAAGTCTAAAATGATGAAAAATCCCCATCATTTTTTGACAGGGGAATTGTTCTGTTTTCTGTCTAAAAAGAGCTTTCTCAAAGTCAAAAAATAATACTCAATTAAATAGTGTCCATTTATTACTCTAGATGCACATGTTTGTGGCTCGTTACTGTGACTTGTTAAACGTGGACATATCCTGCGATGGCTGTGATGAAATTGCACCATGGCATCGCTACCGCTGTCTGCAATGCAATGACATGGATCTGTGCAAAACTTGTTTTCTTGGTAAGAATCAGTAAAAAAAACCCTCAAAACCATATGCTCAATGGCAAAATAGTGTCTTCTTTCACTTTATGTATAATTTAGACTCTTCTTCTGGATATTTTAGAAGTGTTAAGCTTTTCTTTTCCTAATCTGAACATGAACTTGAAATTAAGAAAGATCCTTTGTCAAAAAGAATTTACAGGGAAATCCTAAAATATTTTTTACAGGTGGAGTTAAACCTGAAGGACATGAGGATGACCATGAAATGGTTAACGTGGAGTATGCCTGTGATCACTGTCAAGGAGTTATCATAGGTCGGAGAATGAACTGCAACGTGTGTGATGACTTTGACCTTTGCTATGGATGCTATTCTGCAAAGAAATACTCTGACAGGTACTAAATATGTGCTTTTATTCCCCTACTTGGCAGAAAAGTGACCATTAGCAACTGAGTACCATCAGTCATTCTCATGTTGCTTCCTGTTGTGTCTGACATCAGAACATCTAATTGCAGTCCCTCAGGAAAACATAGCAAATGTAGGACCAGTTCAGCAAAAATTTGTGCAGTGTGGAAACGTGCCCCAACCTCTGACGTAACTTTGTAGCAATTGTTTTGTAGCCATGGAGGTGGAAGTTGCAGAAGGGGAGTTATCCACCCTGAATGATAAAAGGAATGAACAGTGCTGTGGTTGTACAACGTAGTTTTCAGTGCTTGACAGCAAAGATCTTCATGAACTTTATTCCTAGAGGAGAAGCTCTTGTGAGTGTTCAGGCTCTGTTAAATGAGCGCTACTGAAGTCAGCGAGGCTCCGACACTTTACAGCACTTGAAGATCTGCAGTTTGAAACTCTGGAATGTGTTGGGTTGTTCATCATTTCCTGTAGAAATGTTGTGTTACTAACTACGTCAGTTAGGAAAAAAGCGGCTGCAATTCTAAATTGTGTGCTTTATTCTTTCAGGCATTTGCCCACTCACAGCATCACGGTGTATCCGATGGTGACGATTCGAATCAGTGACCGACAGAGGCTTATCCAGCCATATGTCCACAATTATTCATGGCTGTTGTTTTCAGCTTTGACTCTCTACAGTGCGGATCTGGCAAATGGGGAGGAAGTAGGAGGAGAGAAACTAGATTCACAGGTCCTCAGTCATGCCAGAGTTCTGCAACATCAGTGCATACAGCTCATTGGAGACTGTTTGATGAAAGCACAGCATGGAAAAGGTGAGTCAGCTCCTCCTTCACTCAAACAATGGCTTCTAGTGTCAGAAAAGTCTGCGATTACTCACTTTGAAGTTTGAAGGGAAAGGGGAAGCTACTGTGTACTTCACTGAGGATAACTGTTTATGTAGAAAGCCAACGTAGAACAAGTGTTCAGGGTCACTGGAACATGGAAAATAGGGTGCTTGAGAAAGTTAATTTTATGCTTACATAAATACTGAAGACAGCTCTTTGGTTGTTTTTTTTTCCATCGTAGATGTTGTTAAAGGGATCAATCAATATAGCTTCACGTTCTGTTACTAACGTTACTGACAACTGAAGGACTTGAGGGAAAGCAAATAATCTGGCGGAGAGTGTTTTTTGTTCTGCATCTCTTGGCAATAATTTTTTAACCTTATTTGTGGTATGAGATAAGTTTCTGGGGATGATGTCCATTTGTCTGGTTCTGAGGATTTTTGTGAACTAAGACCTACTGCAGAAAATAGGGTGGTACAATAGAGACCTATGTTGAGTGTATCAAAAATTCTAAACTCAAGTTCAAATAAGTATATGGGTAGGTTTTTTTGAGCAGCTCTAATAGAGCTGAAATACCACCACCACTTACGCATACTTACTATTTAATCTGTTTTTCTAATGTACGGTTCTATTGTGTAGATATTTAAGTGTTGAGAAGATTAAAAACTAAGACAAATTTAATTTACTTTTCATAATTTACACTGTTGGGAGGTATCTCTAACACTTTCTTACATTAATTAAGACTGATGGTATCTTTGTGAAGTGGAAAATGTCACCACCTATTCATCACTATTATTTTATGGAACTAAATAATTAAGTTAATGTGATGGGGAATGTCTTTTCGATGGAGTTGATACTCAAAAGAAGTATGTGAGGGTAATTTTGAAGTTCTCTTTCAAAATGGTTCGGTTCTGCTTTTTGCCTATCTTGTCACTCAACAGCTAAATGGCTTTTATAACTTTCTTGTTTTCAGGTCTGAAAAATTTAGCTCTCCTCTCTATGTTGCCAGAAGGTGAATCCTTCTCGGAGAACGACAGTGTATCGCTCAGTCCTCCCACAGGTGGTGCTCCACAGACTCATACTGGTGATAAAGCAGTGAAGGGAAGAGATGAGAAATCAAGCACCGACTCTTTTATGCATTGTAATGTAAGTACCTGTTATTTACAGAACCCCTGATGTCAATTAGATGTGTGTTCTTCAGAAACTTAAACATCCTGTTCTGGATATGTAGCTGAAATAATGGATAACAATTATTTCATTTGTAGGTAAAAGTTTGGGGGGCAAGGGAACAGTTGTTGGTTGGTTCACTTTTTATTATATTCAGCTGATCAAAGCTGAAGGCATCACTTGATGTTCTTAGAGCCAACAAAAGACTGGCTGTAAGATTCACAGATTCACAAAAGAGTTGGAGAGAAGGGGAAAAGGATGTTCTTTCTGAAAGGGTTGTGGTTTCCTCTAGGTGTTGGCATTGTTTAGGTAGGAGAATGAGTATCCTACGGTTTTATACAGTGTATAAAACTATTACAGTGTGATAATTTTATGCATAGAGATAGGAGCGAAATAGAAAAAAGTATTTTCACTGTAGGAAAACTGAAGACATATATACATCAAGAAGTGCTTAACCAATTAAAGGTTTTTATATTTGAGGAAAAATGTTTATCAAGTGCAGAAGACTGGCTGTTCTTGCCATGGCTGTTTCTGCAGGTATTAAATTTTGTTTTAATCTTTTGGTGTCTTTGTTTTATTTTTAGGGGAAAGGACATGCTCGCAATGAAACCCAGTCTCCTGCAGAAGATAAAGTAGGAAAACAAGGAAGTGAAAGCAAAGCTGTCTTTGCAAAGCAAGCTGTTTTGAGACAAGAGTCAGACTTGTCTGCGGATGATAATGTTTCTCCAACAGGTAAAAGATGATTTCTCATTTTCCCTGTCACAGAAATACCCATTCATATGCAAAGCAAACAGCTGTATTTTTTTGTTCCTAACCCTTTTCTGTGTATTTGCAAATGTCTTTAATGCAAGCGAGCTGTCTCCTTTGCAAAAACCTACCAGGCATACTGCTTTGAACAACAACTACCTTGTAGGTTTAAAGGATTCTAGAAAAGGGAGTAGAATTCCACCGATACATATCCATGCATAGAGATTATAGTTTCTGTTGGTCTAACACAATACGTGTGATTTCTTACGTTTTTGGAATCAGAACTTAAGTGTCTTATTCTAGTAAAGACTAGTATTGCTAGAACTATGATAGTAAAAATCTTTCTGTAGTACTGTCCTTTATGTTTTTGAATAGATCTGTATTGCCTGCTTTTATACACTTTTATAAAGATTAACTTCAAATTTTAATAACATTTAAAAAATGTTTCTATCCTTATATCGTAATTAAAAAATTAAGCTATCACTTATTTATTTTTAATGTAATTTGGTGGATTTTCTTCTTTTGTTTTAATTTAAAAAGCAGATGACTACATCTCAGAGGATTCAGCCCAGAAGCAAGCAGAAATTTTAATACCTAGCCAGGAACAAGTTTTTGCTGAATGCTCTCAGAAGAGGATTTTAGGATTGCTGGCAGCTATGTTACCACCTTTCAAATCAGTTAGTTCTTTTATTTTCAATCTGCGTAGTTTTCTAGATGTCACAAATAACATGGATAAAATTCATAGCGAATTAAATGTGGGAGATGGGCTCTTGTTGCTTACATGTTATAAAAAGCAAATCAGAATGTCTTAGGACACTTCACGTTACTAAGGAATGTAAGGGCTCGTTCCTGCGTGGGGGGAGAGGGAAGGGAATTTTAATTTATCTGTAAAGCAATCTGTCTTACCTATGTTCAACGTTTGCAAAGTTTTAACTATCAGCTTAGGTTTACATGTCAGGTCAGCTTAACAGGTCAACAACAGAAGTAAGAACCCAGTTTCTCATTTCCTTTTGTCCCATCTGAAAGAGCATTAGAACAGATGATTTTTGTACGTGCTATGACTTTGTTTAAGTCTTGTTTTCTTTCCCTGCCTCACTCAGATTTTTCTTTTTCCACAGGGCTCCACAATGTCTTTGATTAACCTGGAACAAATACTTCCGCTGATGTTTCAGGTTGTAATCTCAAACGCTGGCCACCTAAATGAAACTTATCATTTAACATTGGGACTTCTGGGCCAGTTAATCCTGAGGCTTATGCCTGCAGAAGTGGACGCTGCGGTGGCTAAAGTCCTTTCAGCCAAACATAATTTGTTTGCTGCGGCAGATGGGTCTACAGTGCCAGAAGGCTGGAAGACAACTCATCTTCTGTTCAGTCTGGGAGCTGTGTGTTTAGACAGGTGCTTTTTACTTTGAACCTATTAGTTGCTCTCTGATTAATATTAATTTTCTTTCATGTGTACCTCATGCATAGAGACTTTTTAATAGAAAGTCAATTAAACCTGTACCCTGATTGTGGAAAGGGCTTAGCATCTGCAGCCCTTGTTGCAGTGAGAATCTCTTAATTTCTTTCCAAAAGAAGGCTGGCTGTTGAAGAGTGGCTTAAAACCAAAATTCAGTCCTGCATTTTTTATTAATTCTCTCCCATTGAGTTACCAGTCTCTTGTGTAACTTTGGAAGGGCTGAGAGTGTGTCATGTGGTCGCTATCACCAGTGCTGAGTTGTGGATATGGCCCTTGTATATAAGAGTATTAGAGAGAGAGATATTTTTGTGTAGTAAAATTGCACTGGAAACAGGAAGGAGGGGCAGGGCCCATGTTCCGTTTTGGAGATCTTGAGAAAGCTCTCAAGCATTCTGAGATTAACGTCATACCTGTTAAACATGACAGTGTTATTTTTCATTGTAGCTGTGTTTCACAGGGAAGGTTCATAAACGAATAGAAGAGCACGTGGAATTTAAAGACACAATATCCAGAGGATCAAGTGAGGGAAAGGATTTTTCTCAAAGACTAACTTTAGAGCAAGGAGCCCAGTCTCTAGATTATTTCTGTAGTCCACAAGAGGGAGAGCAGGTAGCCACATGCGCGGGAATTAAACCACTTGCTGTTGTGCAAACAAAAACTTCTGAGCTCTAAACTAAAATTGGGAATTAAAGGCGACAATTTTCAGGCGCACTTTGATTTGTAACTGTAAACCCTTTAAGAAAACAGAATAGTATTTGTGCTGTAGTGATGACAAACAAAACAGAATTCATTTGTCAGCTGACAGAAAAGCTTCAAATATTTGGAAAAACAGTTATATAATGATATGAAAGCTGTAGCTATGACAGATTAACAGTGATACGCTGTCTTGAGGAAAATAGTTTCAGGTAAGTCTGTAGCCAGCCCTCCTAATACAGAATGCTCTTGCTTTCCAGTCGTGTAGGTCTGGACTGGGCAAGCTCCATGGCAGATATTCTTCGATCTTTGAACTCTTCTGCGCAGTGGCATAATGTGATCGCTGCTTTCACTGACCATTGTATTAAGCAACTGCCCTTCCAGCTAAAGCACACCAATATCTTCACTTTATTGGTGCTGGTTGGGTTTCCTGAGGTAAGTGGCCTATCGATACTAAAGCAAACAAAATTGGTTTAGAGCTCTTAGGTTTCTATTTCTAAATACTACAGATTTCATCAATTGGGGACATCCATTATGAGCTGACAAAACACGGTGTATGTCAGAGTTCACATCTTTCCACTTGCGCACAATTAATGTTTACTTAGTGAAGAATGATATAGCTGGTTTTGCCTTCCATTTCCTTGAGTGCTACTTAAACTATCATGAGAAAACCAGCTTAGTATGTTTGAGTATAAAAAGGGCTTTTTATACAAGTGAAACAATCCAGTCTCACCCTTAATAGTCATAACTTATATCTTGCCTTTGTAAGTGTTAAGATGGTTGTGTAGGCATTTTTTTTTTTTTTGAAGTGAACTGCCTTTTTCTAAAGATCAGCAAATACCTGGCAGCAAGCAGATTGTTCAGCTACAAAAATGCAATACCAAGTATAAGCAAATGTAACCAATGTAAAAGATGACTGTATTTACTGATAAATATTCCAAATCGTAACTGAAACTTTTGCTGCAATTTCAGGTGCTGTGTATGGGGACTCGTTCAGTGTACATGGATAATGCTAATGAGCCTCATAACGTCATCATCCTGAAGCATTTCACTGAGAAAAACAGGGCAGTTGTAGTAGACATCAAAACCCGGAAGAGAAAAACAGGTTCTGTGACATTTTTATTTTATCGAAGAATCACAGAGTATTTCCTTAGTTTCCTATCGGTACTCCAAAGCCTCTTTTAACAGGTCTGCAGAGTTTGAGTGCCCTGATTAGTAAGTCGCCTGATTTTTCTGCTCGTGGGTTAAACCAAATTGTGAAGCTTCTGCAGGAAAGATTGTGAAGACTAATTTTCTTTTTCAAATTCTGACATTTATATTTATTCAGAAAAGGATTTAGGAAACTGTTGACCACTTTATTAACTGAGCAATCTCAGAAACAGGCCTTTGATTAAGCAGTTGTTTCTGGTTTGAGATTTGCCTACTGCTTGTGTCTTATTCTTTACAGACATGTGCTTAATGTTTTAAAACAATTGCAAATTTAAAAAATGTACGTGCTGCCTCTGTGTAGTTAGATGCTGCTATATAAAGGAAAGGTACTCAAAACGTGAACATCTTGGGATAGTCTGTTGCTTCAGAAATACTCTGCATTTTTATGAAGTGCCTGTTTCCACTGTGGACAAGATGTGCCGCCTGCTAGCAAATGAAGACCAAGAGCAAACATACCCATTACTGACTGATTGCTTCTCAGATTATGCCGTGTTGACTGGTTTTTCCGGGTCCTGTAAAAAAAAAAACCCAAAACGTACCATGAGGACAGGCCTAACCTCTTTAATCATGTGCTTTATAAAATGTCAGAAGTCTGTCCTCTCTACTTTCCTCCTGTCTGGAAGAACTCTTCAAAACATTTTTGGATAGCCTTAAAATTTGAGATGAAAATGTGAAAATGTGTCTGGATATTTTAGAATAATCTATTCTAGGGCACGTTGGTAGAGTATGTTGGCTATTATGGTGTCTAAAGGCTATTACAAAAAACCCAGCAGCAACAACCACCAGAAATTGCCCACAAAACCTAAAAGCTAGATGCTGCCTCCTGGGTCCCATTCATTGTACCAGAGAGAATTTTCTTTCTGTATTTTATCTCACTTAAAAGTTTGGTCAAGCTAAATGTTTAACATACAAGAAATCATTTGGATTTGTAGGAGCAAGGACTTTCAGCTTTGGCATACATGACCCAATATCATGAAGTTAATAAAGTAAAGGTTGTCCTAAGATTTGACTACTGAAGTTGTTTAAAAGACACTTGGAAAAATCAACAGACTAAACTGCTTTTTGATATTGAAGAAAGATTTGACTATAAAAGCTTTTTTTTTTTTTTTTTTTTTTTTTTTTTTTTTTTTTTTAATACTATTGACATTTTATACAAGAATTATTTCATCATATCAATTGCAGGTCAGAATTTTCCCCATTTCAGTTGTAAAATACAGCAGGTGTTGCTTTGTATGCTGTACTGTTTATGCGCAAATATGTGCAGACAGTCAGCTGTTGCTAGAAGTCACCTAGGGGTTTTTTACCTTGCACCAAAAAATGAAATATTTCCTTGATTATTCCATGAATCTGAGATCATTTTAGTACAAGACCATTATTAGAATGTACTTCATGTATGGATCGTGTTCATGCGTCAGCCTACTCATATCTACTGGTAAGAGATGATTTCACAACATTTTAGGCTGAACCTAGTGAGTAGTGTTTTTTCTCTCTTGCAGTGAAAGATTACCAGTTGATTCAGAAATGTGGACAAGAAGACAGTGATTCCCAGGCCCAGCTGAGACAGTACCTCCAGCACTTTGTTCTTATATCCACGCACCTTCTGCAAACCAGCATGGACAGCAGCTATACTGAGGCAGTGGAAGCAACTTGGGTCTTGTCACTCGCTCTAAAGGGGCTTTACAGAACTCTTAAGGTATCTTTTGCCTGACTCGTAGGATATAATAGATAAATAAAAGTTCATATTCTACTTTACACTACAGGAACTTAGGCATTGACTGAACTCACTGGGGAACTGAGACGACTTCATTTCTCTCACAGCTGGCTCCTTTTTCCTCCTGTTTGTAGGGGGCTGAAAATGTTGCTAGGCTTTAAAAACCATTCTTGAGTCTGAGTTGAAAGATGGATCGCTTTTCCTCTGTGGAGGCTGACTGTCCGTGAAAGCAGAAGATGACGTTTATAGGGATAACACTTTATGGAAGCTCGTGTGCCCCTTTTCTTACTCCTGGAGTATTTGAAGAGGGGATCTGTATTTTTTTTTTAACTCTCATAGCAAAACAAATATCCAATTACTACTCTTGTGTACGTCATAGGTGATAGTCTTGAGGTATTGGAAGTGGTAATTTGTATTTTGGAGTTTTTTTAGGGAAATGAAAGAAAAAGATTCCCGACTTAGTTCATCTGGGCAGGGAATTTATCTGAGGCCATGTGATAAGGCCTTGCAAGCATTGCCATGCATTGTTCCCTTTTTACTTATTTGTTTGTGTGTTTGTGTGTAGATTCACGGCTTTAAAGAGGTCCAAGCTGCCTTTCTCCAGTCTGGTTTACTCAAGCTCCTCGTGAAGAAATGTAGCAAAGGAACTGGCTTCAGTAAGACCTGGCTTCTCAGAGACTTGGAGGTAAGAAAATTTACGTCTTGTAAAAAGTCAGGCTTCACACAGTGGCATGAAAGCTCATGGCACTGCACTTCCCTTTTGTGAAGAAAGTCTCAAGAGTATTTCTAATTAGTCTGTATAAAAATGTTCACTTAACTCTGTCCCTGAATCTGCCATCCTCTGTCCATCATCATTGTGTAGATAATAGTCTTAACTTCTTTAAAGCTGGAGCTGGTTTTAATTAATCTGATTGCATTTGAAAGAAATTTGCAATATGAGACATTAATCACCTACTCAAGTTTCTTTTATAAATTTAATTTAGATGATTCTTGAAAATTCCATTCTTCAATTTAAAAAATAATAATGAATCTCAAAGAAAAGCATTACTTACATTGCTTGCTGCCATGTACAAGGTGTTACTGCAGTCCGGTATGGGGAGATCAAGTATGCATGTGGGCACATTCTTTCTGAATATCTGTTAATTGCTGGAAGATAATTGTGGTTCAACTGTTAGTTATGTTTTATCTAAAGTAAGAGTTGTGTTAATTCAGTCTTAGGACAGTAGCAAAGAGAGAGAGAGAAAGGCAAAAGCCCTGGAATTCCTGAAGGGTTGCCCCAGGGGGTTGGTTAGAAGTACTGTAAAATCAGATCTGGTTGCCTCCTGACCTGCAGCCAGAGAACCAGCCCTGACTTCCTCTGCTTTGAGCAGCATCGTACCAAACGAATGGGCTGCCCTGAGCACTAAAATGTCTGGCCATAGCTCTGCCTGCATTACTTCTCAAAACTGAGGCTGACACAAATTGGAGGACCAAGGAAGTGTGTAACATTGTTTTCTTCCTGTTATGAGTACTGGTGGCATTGGCTGTGCTGAAGCCAAAGGTATGTTATCGAAAGAGAAGAGTGTCCAGGGGCATCGCAGGCTTCTTGGTGATACTCCCCTCTGCTCTGTTCTTGTCTAAGAATCCTCAAACTTTTGATTTACTGAAGTGATTAAATAATTATTTGCTCAATTTTTTACTCTTTCAGCTAATCACTTAAGTGGTCTTTGTAGCAGCCTGGAAGGTGTAACTCATTTGTGAAGTGGGAGATGGTTTGGGTTTGTATTTTGGGGTTTTTTTTCCTTTTAGGTACTGCTTCTTTTTAGAATACCATGTGTTAAGCACTGTTCAAGTCATTATAATGTTCTTATAAAATGCTGATTGCATATACACTAATAATATCTACAGCTGTCACACCACGTGCTACCTTTTTTCTGTGCAGATTTTGTCAATAATGCTGTATTCCTCAAAGAAAGAGATCTGTTCCCTGGCTGAACGTGAGGATACTGAACTGGAAGAAAGGGAACAAGATCAAGATGTGGAGCAACCCGTTGTTGGTCCTGTTGATTTAGAGCAGAACAAACTTGATCCTCTGGAGGGTTTGGATGAAGCCACTAAAATCTGCTTCTTGGTACTTAAACTTAATTTTGCCTCCTTTGAAGTCACTGTGAATTTGCTAGTTGCATAGAATATTTGGTAATTTATATGGCTGGTTTTCTTCTAAATTTGCAGAATGCGGGTCTCTGACTTCAATGTGTTGATATCTAAAGGAAATAAACTAGAACTACAGTAATGAACACTACAAAATCATTATAAAGCTTTTTGTGAAATTATTTCTCATTTTTACTAATCCAGATAGTAAGTTCATTAATTCTCTACCTGTATGATAAGTGGGGAAAATAATACCTAGGTCGTACTTAAACTCATTTTTATTTTCCCCCTCTAATGTAATAATGTAATTTTTCTTTTTTTTTTCTCTTCCTGCTCAGATGACACATGATGCACTTAATGCACCTCTCCATATTCTTCGAGCCATGTATGAGTTGCAAATGAAAAGAACAGATTCTTTTTTCCTGGAAGTTCAAAAGAGGTATGTGAAAGGCTGAGTCCAGCAGAAAAACCAAGTTACTAAACGTGAGTGGTAATCTGAAATCTAATGGGTGCCGGATAGAAATTGTTCCAAGGATACGATTTGGTTTTCATGTGTGAAAAAGTAAGGAAATAAACTCCCACTGAGTTGTATTTATGGAAACAAGTCACCATTTTCTGAAATATGTTGCATGTTCTGCTCAATATGAGAACTCCCATATGAAAATCTACTGTGTCTCTAATTTATCCTAACTGAGGAAGAATGGAGAGCTTACATCTGGCTTCTAGTAATCAAATCATGTTGTGGAGCCACTGTTTTATCACAGATGAGCAATTTTATAACGTTTAAAACCCTTGACTTGTTAGAACAGGGATCTGGTTAACATAATATGATAAAAATAGGTAAAGTTTAACAAATGTTCAGAAGGTGGGAAGATTTAACTTGCACTTAATGCACTAATTTAGTTTGCATTACTTTTGAAACTCATTTGTGGTTGTTTTTTTTTTTTTTTTTTCTTTTGCCTTTTTAAGATTTGATGGAGATGTAATTACGACTGATGAGAGGATCCGAACGCTAGCCCAGAAATGGCAACCCAGCAAGCGTCTGAGGTTGGAGGAGCAGAGTTCAAAAGCAGTAGATACAGATATGATCATCTTGCCCTGTTTGGTACGTATGTCTTCACAAAAAGGAGCAGTTGTGAAGTAATTCATTTAAGCATTGAATAACTTCATTTTTGTTTAGTAACTTCAAACTTGAGGTTTTTTTTAACGTCTGAAATAATCTGTTGTTTATGTTCTATGTCTAAGTGAATGAGCAGTTACAAGAAGGAAATATTTCTGCCTTGTAATTTCTTCTTTAAGGAAGTAAGAGAACTTGATTCTCTGATCAGGAGAACAAATTGTGATTGCACGCTGTAATTTCCTCTCCTTCTACAAGAGAGATTGTATCTAATTATTGTAAGCTTATGCCGTGTAACTGTTTTACGATACTATTGTTATCTTACAGTAACTTAAGCAGAGCAAGGAAGTAGTGACTCTATCTTGTGAAGCAGACACTACACTTACAAGGTGTAGGTTTTGCATGCAGTACCATGGTCCCACAGTTCTTTGCTGTATTTTGGGTGCAAAGTCCTGGCCGTGTGGTGTCACCACCACAGTTGTATATCAATTCCACAGCAAACCAGATCAAGAGCTTCCTGAAGTAGTTTCATGTAATTACAAGCAAAAAAAATTAGACCTTACAACAGCTCATAGAGAGGCTGTGAGATATCCACCCCTGGAAATTCTCCAAACTGAACTGGACAAAGCCTCGAGGAAGCTAACGTAATTTTGAAGGTGGCTCAGCTTTAAGTTGGGTTTGGACCAAACGGTCTCCATAATTCTAATTGCTGTTTCTGCTCGTATGTACAGTCATGAATGTATCAGTGTATAGTGAAGTCTGTTGACACAAAGAGTCTTTTTGAGGAATTCTGTCCCTGTAGGTACCTGCGAGATCATGCTTTTGTGTTCTTTGATGCATCTGATTTTCTGTATGTGAAAGTCAAATTAATTTATAAATTCAGCTTGCAGTCTGGACTGGTCAGATACCCAAACATAAGGAAGTAAATTGTTGAGATCTTATTTTCAAACTTGCATTTCTTTTTTTGCAGTCAAAGCCTGTGCTCTGTGATAAAGCAACAGAAGAAACCAATCCGGTCGCCCAGAAACTGATAACCAACACAGAGAGCGATCTACAGCTTAGTTACGCCAAGCAACGTCGCACTAAGAGTTCAATTCTCTTGCACAAGGAGCTGGACTCCAGAAGTAAAAAGGCTGTGAGGGACTACTTGTATCGTGTAAACGAGGCAACTGCTGTTCTCTATGCCAGGCATGTGCTGGCATTGTTATTAGCTGAGTGGCCAGATGATGTGGCAATAAATGAGGAAATCCTAGATCTCAGTGGCCCAGCCCACATGACATACATACTGGACATGCTAATGCAGCTAGAGGAAAAGCAGTTATGGGAAAAAGTAAGTGGATTTCACTTCTGCTCGTGAATAAGCCCTGTGCCTACATGCCATGAGACTGACTAACAAAACTACTTTCAGTTCTTTTTTTTTTTTTTAAACTGCACTGAGACTCCAAAATTTAAATTAGTTCTGAAAAAGCAGTTGGAATCTGTCAGGCTCTTAATGTACTGAATTTGTTACCAGAAAATGGAAAACCAGCTCTGTGGAGACAACTGTTTCGGTTATGAAAGAACTATATGGGGAATATAAATCTTTATAGAGAAATTGGTAAAACAGGCAGTGCGTTTTGTTAGATCTCAATGTATATTTTGTAATAGCTGCTCCTCCAGTGATGAGCTGACTGTTACTGTGGTGGAAGTGATCTTGGAATTATAATAGAACGTTGTGATGAAAATGTCAGCTCAATGCTTCACAGCAGTCGAAGCAAATCAAGTGCTGGGAATCTTAAAAGAAGGAATTAAAAATAAAACAGAAGGTATTGGTATGCCACTGAACCTATACTGTACTCTCATCTGGACTACAGCATGTGAGCTGACTTCCTCGTCCTATTTAAAAAAAAACAAAACCCAAAACCCAACAATAACAAAAAAAAACCCCAAACAAACAAACAAAAAAAAAAACCCCGCAAACAACCCAAGAGACAGTACAATTGGAAAAGATCTGGAGAAGAGTGGCAGGGATTATTGTAGTCGTGGAATAACTTCAGTGTGAGGAACCAACTCGTTTTCTTCATCTTGGATCTTTGCCCCGTGCAGGCATTGAGGGAGGAGGAGTAATGAAAAAGTCTGTTCCTCTTTCTCTGTAGTTTCAAAACAGTAAGCAGCACTCAAAATTTAACAGCAAGTGTCATTCACTGGCCCTCCCAGTAAGAAAACAAAGGAGTGTCTGATTAAGGTAATGTGGCAGATCCAAAACAAACCCAAAGAACTGTTCTTGACACAGTATGTCATTGAAATTGTTGCCACAGGGCGTTTATATAGGTTCAGAAAATGACAAGATGAACTGATAGAATAAAAATCTGCTAAGGTCTATTAAATGCAAAAGCATAGCCTTTGTCCTAGGCTATTCTGCAAGTTTGTGGGGTCAAAGAACACATTCAGGAAGCTGTGCTATGTACTGTCTTTGTTTTCTAAACTCCTTTTCCCCAAGAAATCTATTTTTGACTGATTTGAAGATTAACTTTTTGGTCTCAGCTAATATTACATTTTGTAGGAGTTAGAAAGAGATGAAGGGATGTAACAGGTTGCTGTAATGACCTGGAAAGGGCCGTGAGTACCTGGACTCCCCATTCAAAGCTTTTTTGCACTTGTGAAAAATAAGAAAAAGTGGAGATTCAGGTTGTTGTGAATTATTATTTAGTGTGTCCTG
Organism: Tetrax tetrax; assembly: GCA_009806455.1. Classification (NCBI taxonomy): domain Eukaryota; kingdom Metazoa; phylum Chordata; class Aves; order Otidiformes; family Otididae; genus Tetrax; species Tetrax tetrax. The sequence goes on along the minus strand of WHYT01017468.1, from coordinate 281,601 downwards.
ATAGACTAAATGGCATTTATATGTATTTTTAAAGATGCAGCTCTTGCATCTAGTGCTTTCAAACGCTACAGCTACTTAACTGTTACTTACTCATTCCTTTTTATACATGGAGTTGTACATTTTGAAGGCTAAAACGTGAAAGATTCTATTCAAATCAAAACTTGTAGGTAAAAAAGCTAAAGTTGTCTGTTTAGTATGTTAACAAAGTTATTTATTTTCCTTGTTTACAGCTTTTGTTTACTGTTAATTACTTTATGGATTAGCCTCGATTCTAGCATTGGTGGAAAGAGATGTGGCTAATAGCTCTCATGTTTTTATCAGATAAAGACTCAAAGATCTGGAACAGAGGACAGAGTAAAATCATGTGCACTTAGGGAGATGACACTTGTAGACAGAACTTGTGAATTTGTCTTGTTTCTTGCTAGTAGCTCAGTTCTCTCTTCTGAAATGTTGTGTGGCTGGAAATGGCTCGTGTCAGTCATCAGCATGTAGGTTTGTAAATGTTGTGTTGATAGCAAATTGTGTTACGTGATGTGTTGCTTCTCCCTAGATTCTGCAGAAAGTCCTGCACGGGTGCAATGAGAGCATGCTAGGAACCATGGCGTTGACAGCTTGCCAGTTCATGGAGGAACCCGGAATGGCAGTCCAGATGCGTGAATCCAAACATCCGTATAACAACAATACGAACTTTGAGGTGAGTTAGACATGCATTGCAGGGTGGTGGAGTTGCGTAACTTCACGACCAGTTGAAAAACATCAAGGGGGCTGGAGCAGAAGTCTCACCATGGTCCATGTATATGCCCGTGGGATTTCTATGCCGGAAGGACCTGTGAAATATCCTATCCAGTCTTGCTTTTGAAGATGCTGATGCCAGCTGACTGAGGCCTTGCCATGTAATGAAATATCCCCAATAAGGCACTTTAATGGAGTCCTAGTTCAGTCACGTGGAAAGTGCATAACTTAAATGGTTTTACTACACATGTGTTTGAAGCAGATCATCTACTTAAATGGCTTCAGGGCCTTAATGAGCAAATATTTCTACCCTTTCATCCAAAGGTCTGTTTCAGTTGACCTGTTACTTCCTTGTGCTCTTAGACAAAAGTTAGAAATAGAATGGTTTTTTTTCTTGTATTTCTTATTTTAGACTATCTTCTCCTGACACAAACAGTTTCTGATTTTCTTTTCTTGGAAAAGAAGATCCTTACTGTTTAAAAGCATTTTTCTAATATAGTTTGGTAAGTAATTATTGCCTCTGAGCAGTAGTCTTGGAATTTTTTTTCCTGCAGCTCTGACTCTTCTGATTTTTAGTATTAAAATGTGTGTAAATCTTTAGGTTCTGGCAATAAGGTGAACATCAACAATGATTACCACTTTTGAAAAAGCATTTTTATACTCTTAACAGCTAATACAAAGAAAATCCATACTTTACTTTTTAAAAGTTAGTTCCTCATAAAAATAAAGAATGGGTTTTTTTTCCCCGTGGAGATGCTGTAATATTTGTTCTATCTCCCTTGTTTGTATGGGTGAAAGTTAAGTAGCTTCTTGTTTTACAGTATACAAAGGTCATGTGTTTATTTCTCAGGATAAAGTTCACATTCCTGGTGCTATCTACCTCTCAATCAAATTTGACTCTCAGTGTAATACAGAAGAAGGCTGTGATGAGTTGCTCATGTCCAGCAGCAGTGATTTCCAGCAGGACCGGCACAGCTTCAGTGGGTCTCCGCAGAAATGGAATGATTTTGAGCTTCCAGGTGAATATGCAGTGTTTCAGAGTGCACATGTGTAGGGCATTGCTGGTGTCCAGGGCTCTTGAGAGAACCTACTGAAAGATGAGAGTTAAATGCAGATGTTCCTGAGATACGGGGTGGGGGTGGGGGGGAGAGAAAAAAAAAATCCTTTTCTTGTCTCAGTCAGTTTGCTCTGACGTGCATTTGTTTCTTAAAAGTTAGCTTATCAGTTGTTCTCCTACTTGACTTTTTTTTCCACACCTCAAAGCACGTACTCAGCTACTGGAAACAAAGTTTGATCTTGATTCTGTTCTAACAGGGTCCTTGTTCTGCATGATATTCACTTACATTGTTTCTGCCTTGTCTTACTTTCCACAGGAAGCACATTTTAAAGAAAAAAAAAAAAAACAACAAACCCAGATAGGCTTATCTCCTGTCTCTGTGCTGTACTAGTGCTCAGAACAAATAGCGTGTGCTGGTGCCGTGTTTCCAGTTGTTGCCACGAAGCGTAGCTGGAAAAAAAATGAATCAGTCATTTGACTGACAGCTTCAGTCTGGATTCTTTAATCAGGTTTTTGATAACACAGTAGCAAATGTTGGTGAGCTGAAGGACTGCATGGTCCCATGCTCCTTATGTTGAGTTGTTTTAACCCTCTGAGCTCTGCGGCACTGCAGGAAGCTTTTAACTTCAGTACTGCCAGTAGCTGTAAATATATTTAGGAACTCGCTTAGCAAAGCAGTTTGGGCTACAGGGTACTAATTAGAAACAAACGTGTGTTCTGTAGAAATATTCTGGATTTTTAGGAACTTCTTTCTGTCTTCCTGTTCCTCACAAATAGTTGCAGAGGTTTGCCAAGGAGCTGAACTTTGAAGCCCATTGTTTTGGAGCAGCCTTGGCTGTGAAACTTGAGTTTCACCTTGTGAAACTTCATTTCCAGCCAAGGCTGGCTGGTCCAAGGCTCTTGATTTCACTCCAGAGGCTTTAGCTGAAACCAGGCATTTGAAGGTTTCTGGGCTTTTCATTTGATGGCAGGGTTTTCTCAAGACTCCTAAGCAATGGCTGCAGTTCATGATGAACAGGAGAACAGGTTTTTAGATTTTGGTTGGTTGGTTTTTAATCCTAAAAATGTTTTCAAAATTTTTCTTCTTCTTGAAACATTGCACATTCTGCTTCCCACTGAAAACTAGCATACTTGTCCCGAGGTGATAGGATTTTTCACGGAACAGAAGGGAATTCTAAGTTTTAACCAGATCTGATATTACAGAGCACAACAGGTTTTGTTTAGCATTAGTTAACTACCAGCGTTTGTGAGGCTGTGGATGCTGCAACGACAAGAACTTCTCGAGTCTTGCACTGCCTGATTGTAAAATGGTTAAACATTTTGATAGTTCTTCCACTCTAATTGATGAAGTTGAACAATTTTGTTCCCTAGAGCAGAATTCCACAATTTAATTTTCTGACCTGTAAGCGCAGTGCAACTTCAATTTCACAATTTTTAAACTTTTTTTCATAATGGACTGTGAACTTGGCTGCCTGTGTGGAGGTTCTTTTTCCATAAATCGTAATTGATCCCTACACAATTGGAAAAGTGGAGTTTAACTGTGTACAGTATAGAGTTTCTTTAGCTCCCTCTTCTTCTGTGTAGTTGACTACAGGTTGTAGACTCAATGATCTTAAAGGTCTTTTCCAACCGAAATGATTCCACAATTCCATGACTCTATCCTACTGTTTTGTGCATTTCATAATTACCAAAAAGTAAACTATCACCTCTCCTGAATGACCATATTTAGGATTAATTTATTTTAATGACAGGCAAGGTAGTAATGTGGATTTCCTTCCTTCCCATGTACCCAGGAGACACGCTTTATTATCGATTTACTTCTGACATGAGTAACACTGAGTGGGGTTATAAGTTTACAGTGACAGCAGGTCATCTTGGAAGGTTTCAGACAGGTAAGTACTGCTCAGAATGTATCTGCAAGGACTTTTCGGAGTTATTTTGCCAAGTTTTGATAGACTTGTGGTTATTCCTTTTTTTTTACTTAGAATTTGCTTTCTCCAATGTTTTGGAAATAATGTGATTAGTTTTGTTCCAGTTGAAACTTGACTAATGTCTTTTATTTGCTCTGACTTCATGCTAGAAATACCAAATCTCCGCAGAGGCTTGGAGATAACAGTTACAATAATGTTATTTGCATTCAGAGTCTCATTATATGACAATAATTATGCACAGGATTTAGTAAACACTCCAAGGTCCTGTAATTGGAAACAGAAAGAATTGTAATTGTGTTTTTAAAATGTAGTTATCCATTAAAATAAGTTGGTTCTGGATCTAATCTCTACATATAGCATGAAAGGTTTTGTTAGTTCATTTTAGAGTTTAAATATTTTAAATGAAATATTTAAATATTTAATATTTAAATATTAAATATTTAAATGTGGTGGATGATTTGCAGTCAGCAAAACTCTACTGCGTATCATATAATAGTGAGGACCTGTGTTTTGTTTGCCTTATTTGGGCAAAACTTTACTTTCAGATAGGATTAATTCTAATTTTTATCTAAGTCAGGATATAATCTAGGATTAGCTCAGATTTTTGTTTGGTGTTTTTCTTCGATATTTCTTGCTTGCCAGACCAATACTTGATCTAAGGAGAAAAGTGAGTATGTAAAGAGGATATAGGCCCCTACAAAAGTAACAGCTGTTTAATTTTTTTTTTTATTTTTTAATTTCCCCAGGCTTTGAAATTCTAAAGCAGATGTTGTCTGAGGAAAGGGTAGTTCCTCACCTCCCGCTGGCCAAAATCTGGGAATGGCAGGTCGGGGTAGCATGCCGTCAGACTGGTCACCAGCGTTTGAAGGCTATCCACTTGCTCTTGAAGATAGTGCAGTGCAGTGCCCAGAGGTAAGTGTCTTGTCCTACATTGTGTGCTAAAAGGCAAAGGGCAGAAGAAGAAAAAGTGACTAAGCTGATATTATTTTCAAGCCAGAAAACCATAGTTTGAAGTAGGTATTCTTTATTTGCCTTTTGGATACCATTCACAGTGCCTTGGTAGCAGAAACTTGCTCTGAGGGATTTTTTTGGAACACATTTTCTCTTCTTTCTTGGCTTTTGAAAAATGGCTGATGAATTCAAATGCTCTTGTGAAGAAGAAAAAAATTGCCCTGAGATGGGACAAAAAATAGATTTCAGTCAATTTTCTAGAAATATATTCTCTTTGTTTTAATTGTACTTCAGATTTAAGGTGAGGAGAGAATAATCAACTGGGGAAATGATCATCTGATTCTCCATGAAGTAAATAACTTTTAAATTATTATTTTTAGTTGTCCTACTAAGCCTGTTATTGAGTTTCGGAAGGAATAGGTCTGCTAATGCTTAAGTATATATTGCACAGGTGTTTCTTAAGAAAAGAAATGTTGAGCTTTTATAGTGTCTTGCAGATGTGTATAGTGGCATTAACAGCACAGAACAACAGTGCTGGAATGCTGACACTTATCCCAGTTATGTCCCTTCAGTTCAGAATAAGCGAAATCACGAAATTGATAGCATCCTCCTAGCTTGCTTTGATAGAGAAGTCAAAAAGTATATTTACATATAGTGATAAAAACGGACAATTACATAGAACCATTGCTTAACTCTTTGTAAATTTTAGATATACTAATCTGGATCCAAGTCCAAACAACAGATTTTATTATTACCTCTAATCATGGATTTATTACATCTTCAAGTTCAAGCTTAGGTTTTTTTCATCAGAAAATGTCTGCTTTGTCACGTGGACAACAAATTTAATTACTAAGAGATCAAGTCTCCATTGTGCTTATATTTCAGGTTCTTCTTGTGTTAATCTGATCATAGATTCTGAAATTTAGTTTCCCCCCTTTTTCCCTCCCAGTGAACGATATTTGTCGTCCTGTCTGTAGGATAAGTGACATTTGGGTTAGCAGCTTTAACCCAGGAGTAGGAAGGAGGCAAGGCTGGAATTATTTGTGCAGTTCTATATCAATTTTCCTCTGCCTGCCCTAAAGAAGTGCATTGCTTGCCCAGTGCTGTAGTTTGGTATTGTATCATTTCAAGCAGTGGAGCTAGAGCGTTTAGGAAAGTGATATACATAGCTTTTTCTTAAAGTTCTGATTTCAGAAGGCCACTCAGTTTTTGAGAAGTCATTTAGATGTGTTCATGGGTGTGAGGTTTTCTCCACTTCACTGATTCAGAATGAAATTCATTGTGCTGGAACATCTGACTGAATTCAGATTTGAAAATGCTTCTTCTGTTTCTTCCTTTATTTATACATCTGTCAAAACTATGTGGTTTTATTCTCTTACATTTCTTGGGATGGTTTTTTTGTTTTTCTCCCAGAAACAGGCGTAAGATGATGATTACTTACTATTTCATCACTATTTCATTTAAATTATTTTTTTTTCAGGGACTGTGACCTCACCTTGTTGAAGCCACTTTGGCAGCTTTTCACCCATATGGAAAACAACTTGTGTCATGACGTGGCCAAGCCTGGTATTCTCCTTCCTCTTCATCGTGCACTTGCAGAACTCTTCTTTGTTACAGAAAACAGAGTCACTGTAAGCAGTTCCTGTGTTTTGTATCCCTCCTCTCCCCAGTGCTAGGAGTGATTTGTAGTTCAGTGTTAAAGTAAAAGCAGTTTTCCTTTGTCTTGGCAAAGTTCATCAGAGCTTTAGGAACATTAAATGCTTCAGAAACATAAACAGCTTACTCTTGTGGAGTCTGGGAGGAAACTGTAATAGAGGGGCACGCTGCTGCCTTTTCCATCATGGGACCTTCAGTAGTAGTCATCACCCTCAAGGGGGCCTACAGGAAGGATGGGGACAGGCTGTTCAGTAGGGCCTGTTGTGATAGGACAAGGGGTAATGGGTTTAAATTAGAAGGAGGTAGGTTTAGATTAGATATTAGAAAAAAATTTTTTACAATGAGAGTTGTAGAGCACTGGAACAGGTTGCCCAGAGAGGTGGTGGATGCCCCATCCCTGGAAACGTTCAAGGCCAGGCTGGATGAGGCTCTGAGCAACCTGATCTAGTCAGGGAGGTCCCTGCTTCTTGCAGGGGGGTTGGACTAGATGACCTTTGAAGGTCCCTTCCAACCCTAACCATTCTATGATTCTATGATTCCGTGTGTGATTGAGGCAGGCGACCCTAAAGCCACTCTATATTCTGAGAGGAAGGCTGATTTAATAATTAATTTAAAGGCATTTGAATGTGATTTTCCTTGAGTTGATCTTGAACATTACTTACAAACAGTCTGTAACAAACTGATTTCTATGGTCACAAAGTGCATTCTAACCCAGGAGAGTCTCGTGTGTAGTTCTGCTACCTTTGGTTCTTGCAGTTTCTATAACGATCAGCATTTTAATGTTAATTAGCATGATGGCATCTTTGGTCGAAATGTTGGTGTTCATTGACTTCTTTCTGACTGCAGGAGCTTGGATCTCTACAGGAGTATTTGCTTGCCTTAAATACTGAAGATCATCTTCATCGCTGCACAGCACAGGTAATGAGATTGCACAACCCCAGAGATGTGTGGGTTTGTGATGTTTTTCTGGCAGACAGAGATAATAAATGATTTCTGACTGCCCAGTGGAGTTTTATAAAATAGATATGAATGTACCTGGGCTTTACAATACCATGACAGACCTCTGAAACCTGTGAATGAACTACACACAAATTCTTCTGCTTTAGGCAGATGATGTGCCACAAACTGGCTGTAAGTGTTATCAGGTTTTACCAAATTAAGGTTGTAGAGCACTGTCCCAGGTTGCCCAGAGAGGCGGTGGATGCCCCATCCCTGGAAACATTCACGGCCAGGTTGGCCGGGGCTCTGAGCAACCTGATCTGGTTGGAGATGTCCCTGCTCCTTGCAGGGGGGTTGGACTGGATGACCCTTGAAGGTTCCTTCCAACCCAAACTGTTCTATGATTCTATGAATTGACCTCTCAAATGCCAAAACATGGGAATGGGGAAGGGGGCTGATGTTTCAGGAACTGGAAATGCAGTTGCCTTGCTGAAACTGCGATGACCAGGTAGAAACAGGATGGTTATTTCTCTCTTTCTGTTTAATCTCATACAAGGATTTCTTTTCACTTTGGGCTTCAGGAGAACCTTTATCATGACTTTGCTTTTCTTTCTCTCTTCTAGGCCCTGAAAAACATTGCTGCTATCAGCCTTGCCATTAACTACCCAAACAAATCAACAAGTTTCTGGAATGTTTAATACTGGCTCAGGCCGGAGTGCATGGGATAGAGTAGTTTGTCCATAGGACGTTGGAACAAACATCTTAACTCCGTTCAGGAAAAGCTCCTTCAGCTTCAGTGTATGAGCACTCTGCAGCCTTCCTTCTTTCCACCTTGATGTAGAATTTGTAAAAGTAAAAGCGCACTTCAACGAAAAAGCACATCTTGAAGTAACTCACGCGTCGCCTACAGTTATGTATGCACATATTGTAGCATGTTAGAGTAAACGGAACAATATTTTTTCTTATTCAGAGGAAGTAAATGAAAGAAAGTAGCTGAAGTATGGGAATGGAAGCCCCCCGCGTTGGTATCATCTGCTCCCAAGGCAACTTGATTGATAGAACGTGACAGCTTTGAAAATATTGCTGAACTCAGAGCGATACCGTCAGCAGCGTCTCATACATACAATTGAAGTGACACAGGCAAACCAGAATCTGGTGGGCTGATGCAGAAATGGTCCACATGTGAATCCAGGCGTGCTTGCTTTTGCTTTGAAGGCTACTACCCAAGGAACAGAACTGTAATTCTTACTAAACTATAGGTTGTAAAACAAATTCTGGGTGATTGGCATAGCAGTTAAAGGATTCCAGTTTCAGAGCATTCTCGTGCAAGAGGTTAAATGTTTCTCCTGATCCAATCAGCTGGATCATCTGTTCTTACCATAATTTATCTCCAATATGTTATTCTAAGTAGTACAGCATTCTACTGCAGAGAGCAAAGGCTGGCCTCCGTTCAGAAAGCAGTGGTAATATGAAGAGCTGAGGAACTTAAATGTTTCTCGAAGATCACACCTTTTCAAGAAATTGCTCATGAGGCTTTTTTCTTTTAGTTATTTTGATACTGGCAGTTAGGACGTCCTTCTTGGCCATGCTGGGAACCTGGACTCCCAGCACTCAGGGTGGGGGTTAATGATCAATCCAGTCTTATCTTATAGAGCAATAACAGCATTACTCTTAGTGAACATGGAATGAATTGCAGACCTATACTGAAATAAATTGGCTTTCTTCCTGCTCAGCTATGCTGGTTATTCGCTTTCCAGAGAGTTAAAAAGAACACAGAAGGATTTGGGAGTGTATTTTGCATCCCCTTATACAGCATGGATAGCTGGTCTTGTCAAGCGTGAAATCCAAAAACTCTTTATGCTGATTATTTTCTTCTTCCCTTCCTCATGTCAACGTTAGAATATGAGGAAAAGGCAACCAAAAGCTTCAGTAGTGACTGGATGCAGGTTGTGTAAAGGCAGTGGTGCTGTCAGGAGGGAATATTCTTACTGACCTTGATTGTCCAACGGGTGAGTGGTGCCTGAGTAACAATGCGGAGTGTGCACCGGAGCACCGCTTTGGGGATAACCTCGGAATCGATGGTCTTATCAGCTGGGGCTGGAATTTTAAGGGTGGTCCAATCTCCCTCTGAGAGGGAAATGTGCAGTAATACATCTTTTTTTTTTTTTTTTTTTTTTGGATGGCCTCTAGTGCTGTAGTTAAATATGTTTTGACTTATTTCTGTTCGGCCAGGGGAGTGCAAAGCGAGTGCTTCTGCAGGGGATGAGGTTGAATCAGAATGTGATCATTCTACCTGAAAGTCAAACTGACCACCAAGAAGCACTGTGCTGAAGCCATGGCCTTCAGGAACGGAGTGGCCCTCTTACCAAATGAGAATGCCAGAATTCAGGAAAAACTGTGCTGTTTATCAAAGACTGACAGGAGGCAGAGAGATACTGCTCTGAAACCCTTCCACAAGTGTACTGTAGTTGGAGGTTAAAGCCCTCCTTCCTTCCCGAATGAGATCACGATGGGAAGGGAATTATCCGAGTCGTGGCGTATCTTTAACGCATGGATCGTTTTGTTCCCACGTCTGAGTAACGCATTTGCAATCTCACTGCAGGGGTGTTTGAGAGATCCCTGCGGAGCCAACTGTTTCACACTAATAGCATGAACAGATTCTGAGAACAGGGAGTTGCTCCACTGAAACAAGACGTTCTTAAGTCAACTGTAGGGAGTCGTATTCATGGGACAGGTGAGCATTTTGCGATTGCTCTTCTTGAGCAGTAGGACTTTCTGTTCACTGCCTCAGCGCGAATCCATGGCTAAGCAGTCGAGGATGTGCAATGGGCTGATGTGCTAAGGCATGTAGCATGCTGCTGAGATCTGCCTGTTTCAGTCAAAGAAGACTTGTTTTCATTTTTTCTCATCAGGGATGAAGACTGTAAATAAACCATTCATAGAACCTGTCGTGGCTCTATCATATTCACATTTTTTTTTCCGTTGGACTGTCTTTTTGCTTTCTGTATGAAGACATGAGGCTGCAAGGATGACACAGGAGTGGCCAGTGTTCCTTACTAGGTGTACCACTTACTCTACCAGCAGTAACTGGCCTTGCCAGTCAGTCGTCTTGCCCTGGAGGGACTGTCTAGGAACAGTGTCCACTAAATATAATTTCTACCCACTAGATGGAACTGAAGGACTGTGACCTGAGGTGACACCGAATCTGTTGCTGCCTTACAACTCAATCATTCATTATGGATTTTTTAAGAGACAAGAAACACTTGGTTTTTGTTTGTTTTATTTTTTTTTCCTTCTGATAGTTTTAAAGAAAGAGGAAGAGAATACCAATAATGAATATTCATGATCAATCACATTTTGAAAATCCTGCAGCAGTTCCAAGTGGATGTGGATGATGCTATTGAATAGTATAAAACTGTCTGGGAAACAGGTATGCTGAAAAAAAATGTGCCTAATATAAAAAAAAAAAAGAAAAAAAGAAAAAAAAGTTGTCCTGCCTGAATCACCTATGATGTGTTTAAAACAAACCATATTGTTCCTAATGATACATTTGACTTGCTCTCATTAAACACTTAAACAAGAGAGTTTTATAATTTCTTTTCTTACAAGTTTACTACTTTGCAATTTTTATCAGTTGTTTAAAATATATCCGACCTTTAGATTTATTCCAATTCAGTTCAACATGTAAAAAGAAAGCTAGAGATGTGGGTAAAATATGCAAATGAAGAGAAATATATTGTAAAAATTCTATAAAAACAAAAAAGTACAACACAGTGTCTGGTTTTTGTTTGCTTTTCTCCTCTCCCCACTGAACGCGAAATGCTGGAGTTTGCAGTGAGAGCCAGGGGTTTTCTCACGAATGTTTATTTTCAGTGTCTGTGAGCAAACCTGCTTTTCCTCCTGGGGCAGTGTATACCTGATACTGCATGGAACTGCGCAGGATGCATACTTCTGGAGTCATCTCTCCAATTCCAGCCCTGCTGTTTACATTCCAGTGGCCTTTTCCTCAAAGTGGCGTTTTTCCGTGGATATCCATCGGTTCCAGTGCCTGTGTGTGTTTACTTCCAGACCTGACACACACACATGGGGCCCTAGATGTGCCACGTAACGCTGAGATTTGTCTTAGCATCTCTTGATTCTAATTAGCAGTGATTATCTGTGACGTGCTTGTACCTTCCAGGTCCACTGGGCTTCATTTAAAAGCTTATTTACCATGAGTTTGCTCGAGAAAAGGGTTGTTCAGGGAAGCGTAAGTGAGGAAGTTGACATTTTTCCGTATTTACCCAGAGCTGTAAGTTGTTTCCACTGTTCCACCCGCTCAGAGAATGATCTTACCAGGTAATTTTATGAGATACAAATAAGTAGTACAGTTGGACGCTGTGGAAGAGCGGGGACCGCTCCCTGAGACAACGGGGTTTGAGGTTTCAGCCGGTGTCAGCTGGGTGATAAATCTAACAAATGCAGTTTAATCTGCTGTTAAATTTGGTGTGGTCCCAGACATTGGCATGTGGCAGAGGTCACAGCTATAACGTTTGGGAATTGCTGTTTTTCAGATCGAGCTAATTAAGACTTTTTCTTCCAAGAGCACAACATGAGGCTGCAGGCTAACTTCTAAGTGGGTGAGGTTTTTAACCTCCTTTTAGGAGAAGGCTGCACCGTGTTTAAAGCAGAACTGGCCCAATGCCCTGAGTTTTCAGAGCCTGGCTCAGATGTGACGTTTCCAGTGGGTTTTGTGTCTTTGCAAACATTAGGGCAAGACTTGCCCTTTTATACCTTTCCAAATCTGGAGTGACCATCTGCAAAGCCGTAAAGGTACCTCGCTATAAAACCTGGGCACGCTGGCGCGGAGGGCCAATCATCTGATTTGGTACTTTCCTTTCCCTTTCTAAGGATTTATGTGGTGTCTTGGAAGCAGAAGCGAGGGGTGGTGGGTATCTGCTGGGGAAGCCACCAGCACAAGCACCCTACCTTGTTTTCAGGGGACAAACAACCACCGCAACCGTGGGAGCCCGTACAAAGCACGACCTGGTCTTTAGGTAAAGCTGCTGGAGTGCTGGAAACCAGGTTAATACGTGTGCAGAGGATGCTTTTCTGCAGGAGGGCAGACTGGATAATAACTGGAACAAAGAACACGCGTTGGTAAAATGACCCGGAATAACAGGAACTGTGCTGGGCTTTGTAGGGGGAAACAGAACTCTGGCCCACCTCTGAATTTAAAGCAAAGGAGTCCGTTCTGATTCAAGCGAATAGAAGAGAAATCCACTGTGAATAGGGAAGGAATTAAGTAAGAGGTGAAGGAAGTAAGATTAAGCTCATTCTTTCCATGACGATCAGGTCTATTCTGCACTAATCTTTCCTGATTTTCACCTTGGAAAGCACAAACAACAAAAAGCCGGTGCCCAGCTCCAAGCCAGGCTGCAGCGCCGCGGTGGGACTGGGAACTGGGTATGCAATCCAGGGAGGAAAAAACACTTAAAAACCCCAAACCTCATTTCCTCCAACTGGACACAGCAACAAGCGTTCCTGACAAATAGGTGGAAATCTCTGACGGTTTTGTCGTGGTCCTTAGCACTGAGAGCTTCGTTCCTTTTGTGTTCAAGTGCTGAGAATGTTCAGATTTAGGGAACACGGGAAAAGAAGCGGAGAAAGGATTACTGGCCTATCTTGGAGACAGGGTCTTTCCCCCGCAGTAGGCAGTTTGCTGGGGAATTTCTCCTGCTACGGCTTTTCTGACAACTTCAATGTTTTTTTTTTTTAAGCTGGTTTCTTGCTTCCATTCCCCACTTTGCTATCTGACTTCCCATAAATCGCACTGCATTTTTTCTTATATGTGGAGTGCAAATAAGAAATATTTAAGCCTGCACAGAAAAAGCCTATTTTATGGAAACCAAAGAAATATAAAATTCAAAGATCTGCAAATATTTGTCAGCAGTACCTTCTCTCACACTGTTAGCATCTCCCAGCACCCGCACTGGCACAGGTGCTCCTTCCAGTCCATTTTGAAACCTGCACGTGCGCAGGGGTGAGTGCTGGAGGAGATGCTCCGCTCCCTACGCGCGCTGTGGACCTTGCCCCACAGTGAATGCCCTCTCCTCTCCGCAACCCTGCGCGGGGGTGTTCCCCACCCCTGCCTGGGCTTTGGCTGATTGTGGTGAGCTTGATTGTCCTCCCTCCTCTGATGGCTCTGGGCAGTGACTGTGGACACAGGTTTTCAGGTGTCTCTTGTCACCTGCTTTAGTGCACCTCTGGCTTGCTGCAAGCTCCCCACAAAGCCTCGTTTTGTGGCTCCTTCACTTGGCAGAGACGAGACGTGCGGCGTTTTCTTGGGGATGCAGAGAGAGCTGGCACCGGGCTTTCTGGTGGCTTCTGAAGCCCTGTTTTGCTCTCAGGTGGCGTCTGCTCTGCTCCAGGAGGTTTTGGTAAGGTCAGTGCTGAACATCACACCTTCTTACTGCTTTGTGCGGAATATTTGACACGCACAGTTCTTTGTTATGACTCCTCTCCGTTATCTTTAATGCACCTCTGTGGGGACGGGCTGGGAGCTCAGCTTTCACCTTGCTGCCATCCGGACACCCAAAGCTTTTAGCCACCTCAACTACCTAAAATTTCTCAGAAGCAGTACAACACCTTACTGGACTCCGAAGGAGCTGCTGCCGCTCCGCTCGTCTGCTGGCGTTGCTGCTGCGCCAGGAGTGCGGACGAGCGTGGAGTGAACGCACACGTGAAAAGGCGCGAAGGAGCACGCAGCGTATTTTAACGTTGGGCTTAACGCCGTGTTGGTAACTATGTTATTTAAATACATTGCCCGTGCTAAGCTTTCTCACACGACACGACGATTATTTCTGTGCTGCTGGGTTGCTGCTGCACGTTGCCATGGGAGGGATTTGCAGGATGGGTTGTAGTGCAGGCACCGCCATCAACCTCAGGTTTTTGAAGCTCAGTTGGAATTTCTGTTTGACAGATCCCATGTTAATGCCTGAGGAATCACGAGAAATGCTTCCTCCTATGACTTTATACTTTCTAGTCAATAAAAGCATCCTATACAAATTTTCCTCTCTCCAATAAGTTGTCCCCTATGGTACGAGTTCTGTGATGGGAGGACTCAATATGCACATATAGACAGACATTTATTAGAGCTTCAGTTATCACCATGCTTATATTAAATGAAATTAAATGTGGAATTAAGATGTCATTAAGCACATCTAGTTAATTGTCTAAAGGTAGTCTTTAAATTGGTTTTGTTGCCTTGGAGCCGAAACAGACGGCACTGTTGATACAAAGTTCACAAATTGTGAAAAATAAAAAGATGAATTCTTGAGTCAGGAGAAGTGTTGAGTCAGGAGACCTTTAGTGTCATCGACTTGCTTGAGAATATGTCATGTCTGCATTTCTTACCCATCTCCTTTACATAAACCACCCCCACAAAATTCATTAATCAAAAATGTCAATGGTTTCAGACACTGCCCCCCCCCCC
>WHYT01017468.1:187768-217122 GCA_009806455.1 Tetrax tetrax | reverse complement strand
TTTTCCCTTCATCATTTTTGATGCTGTCAGCTTTCCTGTCCCCTCATACACGCAGCCGTGGCCAGTGTCTGGACTGAGATTTGCGCTCAAGCTCTTCACTGAGCTAGGACCCAAACTGTCTATTTGCACGTCCCTTCTCTGATTTTAATTCATACTGATTGCTTTTCAATCCCACTTTCCATCCAGTAAAATATCTCTTGTGCCTCAACTTGTGTAGATGGTAAAACAGAAAGGGAGATTTACCCCCTTCTTTATTTTTTCCCTGGATGTTTTTGAAAGTATTAAGTTGCAGCATGGCCAGATCCGTGTCAGGATCTGCCGGAGCGGAGGACACTGTCTCTGACACGTGGAGATGCGTGTGTCCGTGGTGCAGATGCATTCCTGGTGTAATGGCCAAGCTGTGTGTCCTCGGGGTTGTGCGAGGTGCTGGGAGCTGGGGGGTCCCGGCACCACCTCCCCGCGTGCCCGAAGAGCTGCCAGGATGTCGCACGGCTTTTTCCTGGCCAGAGCACTGGGTGATGGGTGGTCAGAGGTGAGGGCAGTGCTCCAGGCGCCTGAAGCCAGCTCTGAAGCTCCACGTACGGCCCTCACCTCTGCTGGGGTGCAAGCACCTGCTTACAGTGTGCGCATCTGCGTGGGGAGGCAAGGACGGGGCTGGGAGCGTTTCCAGACCCTGTGTGGCTGCACTCCTTGGAGTGGAGCCTCCCTCCCGGAGCCCTTCTGCTCATTTTTCAATTAAAAATGAAAATCCAATCTGTTTAATTTCTTTTAATTTTTTTTTTTTTTTTCCCCTCCCTCTGGCTGAGCCGGACTGGCAGCGTTTCGGCTGCCCGTGTGGGAGATGTCTCCTGCCTGCTGTTCGCTGCCTTCCCGTCCTGCCCACGGGGCTGGGAGTGTTCAGAGATCCCGGGCTGGTGGTGCCCAAACTGGCAATGCTCAGGGCAAGTGTTGGGTACGGCTGGGCACGGTGTGGGGTGTATGGCTTTCCTTTAATGGGTTAATGTTCGCTGACAAAATATGCCTCCCAGTGCGTCACGCAGCAGGAGAACATGATGTTACATTCGGGTAATGTCAGAGAGGTGCTCATGATCAGATTCTCCCTGTGTTTAGCAGGGCACGAAGCCCAGCTCAGGCTGCCTTTGCCACCGGAGATGCCGGTGTGGTGCCTTCAGGGCGATACCATCCAGCTTCTGCTTCCCCAGATGGTGTTATTGCTTCCAACATCTCCTTCCTCAGTGCTGTATCTCCTGTGGGGTTCTTCTCTCGCCTTTGCTGGGGTAGAGGCTGCATCCCTACGTGCCTTTCCCAGGAGGAGCTGTGATCCACCCCTGGCATGTCCTGTGAGCACAGAGCAGCTTCTCCCTGTGAGCACAGAGCAGCAGTGCAGGCCAAGTCAGCTGGCAGCAAGCACTGCTGACCTCCTCCACGGTTAATAATGCCAAGAGGTGATGTGGGATCAGCTAAACTCAACATTTACATGGTCAGCAAAGCTGTCTTTATGGGTGCCACTGAGTAATTGCAGTATGGACCCCTTTGTACTTGTTCTGTGTGGTGCCTTGGAAATGCTTGTCATCATCAGTGACATCTCGCTCTCCGATTGCCAGTTAGAACCTTGTTTGTGCTGCCCAGGAACTGAGATGTTAGCTCAGTTTTGCCCACAATCTACTTTGGGAGCAACTCTGTGTGAAAAGATGTTTCCCACCCAGCTGCTAGAGAATTACTGATTTTTTGAGTATACTCAGTAGGATGGCAAAGCCTCCTGTCCCCTCCTTTGGGGTATGACTCCTGGGCAGATAAAGAGAGAACCTGGTCCCTTGCAAGGTTCAGTGCATTCCCAAAACAACAGGCAGTGACCCGTTTGTTGGTGAATTTGCAGAGTTGTTGCAATCCGCTTGATTGCAACAGTGGCTCTGCTAATCAGTAAAGCTGGCACGAACCCCGTGTGTCAGACGCCCCTTGTGCCGGTGCCTCTGCCACAGACAGCTGTTGACACAGTGCAGGTCGACAAGCAGTTAAATGGGGTGAAAATACTTTTGTGTGTGTGTACACTTCAGTTGTATTATGGCATGAGGTCTTTGTGGGATGGAGAAGGGGGCTCAGGGTGGTGAGAAGCTGCGAGGCCAGTACCTGCTCTGCAGAGCTGCTCTCAGTGCATCCCTTACTCGCATTGCACCACTTCACTTCTGCCCAGGACGGGCTTCTCGGAGGCTGAACGTGCTGCAGGCAGTGACTGTGGTGGCTGCCTGGCTGTTGCTGACCATGTCTGAGGAGCGGGCAGTGCTGCCCAGTCTCCCCACTCATCTGCTTATGGCCATGGTCTCCCCATGGGCACACTGAAAAATAGATGTTTTCTTGGTGCTAATACTCATCCAGGCTTTGCATGGCTGTTTGCTCCAGCCCTCCTCATTTGATCATAGAATCTTTAAGGTTTTAAAAGACCTCTAAGATCATCAAGTCCAACTATCAGCCTGACACCACTATGTCCACTAAACAGTATCCCGAAGTGCCACATCTACACACTTTTTTAACACCTCCAGGGATGATGACTCCACCACTTCTTTTGGCAGCCTGTTCCAAGGTGCATTAGGTTACCCCCAGCAGAAGAGTGGAGGCACCAGGGTTCAGCACCGGCAGTGGGATACGGCAACTCCACGCTTTAACCAAGCCATGTGGTGCTGGCCACCGCTCTGGGTTGTCCGCACGTCATTGTCTCCAGCAAACACCATGTGTTGGTTGGCTTTTTTTCCCCTCTGTCTTCTTAAAATGTTGGCGCTTTGTTGTTTCAGCCACATTGTGGTCCTTCTATTACCTACTAGATCCTGGCCTGGTTTGAAGAAGGAGAGGAGACTACAACGGCGTTCGTGGAACCCATCGTCATTATTATGATCCTGATCGCCAACGCAGTAGTGGGTGTGTGGCAGGTAAGTCACAGGCCCCCGCCACCTACCCTGCAGATCTCTGCTCGACATGGCTGAGACACTTCATGTGAAGGCCTGGTTGCTTCTTGCTGTTTGGAAACTCATTCTCACAAGTTCAGTTTTTGTGAACCTCATGCACCAAAGCTCTGTTGTTGGCTGCCTCTTGGCTTATTCTTTCAGTCTTTGGCAACTTTCACAGTTTGGAGTTTAGGATCTTGCACTTATTTGCCATCCAGGCAAATGCTGCTTGTCTCCTGGCCGTGGTCAAATGCGTTTTCCAAGGGGAGCTTTTTGCCCTGTCCATTTGAAAGCCATGGTGGCTGCTGCCCCTCACCTCGCTGTATCCCTCCTGTGGGATGAGCAGATGCCTCAGCCAGCGATACTCCTCTTCTTGTATGTATTTCCTTTAAGGCCATTTATCTGCAGCTTGATCTGAGGTGGGGTTGCTGGATGGGGAAAAATACATCTAGGTGTATATGCTGCTTCCCAAACCAAGAATGAGAAAATCAAGCCCAGAGGTCCATGTGGTGTCCAGGACCTGGTGTGATTTAAGCCAGAAGAGACCATCTCAGAGCAGCTGAAGAAGATGCAGCACTTGTCCTATCCATGGTACAAATTGATGCCAAAGCCAGGGCTGAGATTTGGGTGCTCGTGTCTTTGCAGCGGGTGGGGAAGGAGCCTGCCGGCACGAGCAACCCCACCGCTGGCAGCTCTGCTCCTCCTCTGCTTGCAGGAGAGAAATGCCGAGAGCGCCATCGAAGCCTTGAAGGAGTATGAGCCCGAGATGGGGAAGGTCATCCGTGCCGACCGCAGCGGAGTGCAGCGGATCCGCGCCCGGGACATTGTCCCTGGGGACATTGTGGAGGTGGCAGGTAGGGTGCCATCACTGCAGGGCACGGGGTGGGATGGGGAGGTGGTGCTGGCCAGGGGGGCTTTGGTGATGGGGACCGCATGGTCCTTGTGGCGGGAGGGCTCTGCCAGTGTCTGGACGCATCTTCTCTGGAGACATGGCACCTCGTTGTTGGACACTTGAGGTCTTAGTTTCTCTTTTCAAATCCAGAGAGGTGAAATGATTTGGGCCAAGCTTGGGTCTCCTCAGCCTGCTGAGGCTTCATGTTGAGCGTAGGGTGGTAAAGAACAGCAGAAAAGGAAAAAAAAACCAATGTGTATATTTCTGGCTCAGATTTTGTGTCTTGGGAGGGTTTCCCCATTTTCTGGAAGAACTGGAAGAACTTTTAATTTTCTGCCAAGATTCCCTTTCTCTGGAAGCAGCTCTCCCGCGCGGGTGAAGGGTCGGTGCTGGGTGCCACACCAGCGGTGCCAGGGAAGTGTCACCAGTGCCAGGGGGGTTTCAACGCCACAGCAGCAGCGCTGGCTCTGCCTGCGTGAGCAGGCTTCCTTGGTAACTGGGGTTTGTTATTCAGGGAGGGCGAGCGGCAGAGGGGACTTTTGCCTCCCCAGTTGAGTTGTCCCCCCCTCAGCCCTTCCACTGGGGTTTTGCAAGCAGTGAAGGGTGCCTAGGGGTCCCCTGCCTGCCCCACCAGAGCTAAAGAGGATGCGTTTCATTTATTGTATTTTAATTGTTAGTTAAACAATGCTGTAAACCCCCAGAGCCGCAAAACTAATCCTCTCTTTTCCTCCTCATGGCTTTGCGAGTGGAAACACGCTGCAATCCCTCCCGCGCCTGGCCAGCTCACTGTTATTTATGTCTTCCAGTTGGGCTTCAGCTGGAAGATGAACATAAAAATCACGCAGGGAGGATCAAGCGAAGAAGTGCTGGCCAGGTCCTCAGCTGGGAGAGCTGGCGTGCTCCCAAGCCAGCTCCGGCAATGCACTCCAGCTGCTGACCTGGCCTTTAATTAAATTAATGAATTAGTAATTGATTCAATTCTGCCATCTTTCCCCAGATCAAGTGCGTGCTGCCTGCCCATCAGCAGCTGAATATTACTTTTTAATGGCACAATCAGCATCATGGCTGTGAGGGAAAGAGCTGAGCTCTTCTCTGGAGGGGTTTG
This sequence comes from Tetrax tetrax, assembly GCA_009806455.1. NCBI lineage: Eukaryota > Metazoa > Chordata > Aves > Otidiformes > Otididae > Tetrax > Tetrax tetrax. Next base: position 212,189 of record WHYT01017468.1, on the reverse strand, counting down.
CAAATTATTAGCAAATTGTGGGTTGAGGAGGTTATAGCAAGCGGCGAGGATGCTGTCAGGCTGCCGGAGGGGAAGGTGCACCAGGGGCAATAGCTTTGAATGTGTGGTGGACACCCAGGTGACATCCTGGGGACAGCAGGGACGGTGCAGGCGGGAGGGACTGGCTTGTGTTTGCATGTGCCAGTGCAATAAATTTGGCAGCAGGGAGCAGAAAACCCGCTACATGAAAACAAGAGGAGAACGATGGTTGCAAGCTGTTTAAAGCTGGCAAGCCGTTTAAACCCAGCTGCTTTTTGCCCTTTTGTAACAAGGGGATTGGGGTGATTAAATTTGGTGGCCATGCCAGCTTTCTGCCTTGCCCCCAAGGCGTGGGCAGAGCACTGCCCGGGGAGCTCCGTCAGGTCTGCACCACCCGCCTGTTCCTGCTGTGCTCGGGCAGCCTTGCCTCCTGTTTTCCTCTCTTTCCTTTGGCTTTTGGCTTTTGCAGTGCTTGCGTGATCAGCCCACGTTTAATAGCTGGCTAATGGCAGCTGCCAGGTCCCTGCGTCTGTCCCACGCGCCCAAGTCTCCTGGGATGCTATCGCACCATCTGCCCTTGAGCGGTCGCTGCCCCCATGGCATCGGGGCTCAATGCTGTCTCTAGATGCTGGCAACAGGTTTTTCACCTGCAGGTTGAGCTGATGTTTGCAAACCCTTTCCCAGGGTGTGAAGAGGAGCTCTTTGCTCCCTTTAAGGTGCTCCAGCTCCCTCGAAAAGCTCCGAAGTCTGAGGGAAACATTTGGGGTAGGTCTGTGAGACTCTGTGCTTAGTAATGCCCAGCTCAGCCCCCCAAAACCAAATGCGACAGGGAGCGGGGCGGGTCTGGCCGGGCAGCAGATGTTGCACAGCGCATCCCAGAGCACTCGGATCTGCAGCTGGAATAAACGGCTGGGCGGTGGAGCGGTGCCAGCCCTGCTCTGGCCGCACTCAGGGATGATTTTATGAGCCCCGCGCGGAAGCGCTCGTTAAAGTCTGGGATTTGAGACGATTGTTAGCGGCCAAGCCAGCGGTGTTGTGTAACGTGATGTCAGGCGCTGTCAGCCAGGGCGTTCTGCCTCAATGTTTCCGAAGCGCCGTTGTGTCCACCCGATAACGGAGCGGGAGGAAGAGCCGCTCCGTGCCAAGGAACTGGGAGGTGGAAACTCAGTGGGAAAAGCAGCTTTAAATGTTTTTTTTTTTTAAGGAAGCACATGCGCCTCGGTGGGCAGCGATTGATGGCTGTCAGTCAGCAGGGCTGCTTTCACCCATAATTGCTGCGCCATGCCAGGAGACCCATGGGCAGCTGTTTGTCTTGGTCATGAAAGGTCTTCCAGTGTCAGCAGCTTCCAGTCAGCCCATGGACTGGGGTTAAGAGTGGTGTTGGAAGTCTTGGGCTGCTCTGAAATGGGGATGTTTTGGGGTTTTTGCAGGGAAGAGACAAGATGGAAGTGCTGTGTGGGTTTTGCAGAGAGATGGGGATGTGGTGGGGGAGGCAATGTGGGGTGACAGGCGGGGCCACTCCAGGATTTGGCTGGAGGACAGAGAGGGTGATTCTTGCTGCCCTGAGGACCTCCACCTCTATCTGCGGCAGCTCCGCTCCAAAAAGATGAGAAGAGATACCTGCCATCCTGCACCCTTCCTGGCAGGAGAAGGGATGCAGGTACTCGCTGCCTGTGGTGGTTAGGGGGGTCCTGGCTGTGACAGAGGAGTGCATGTCGCTGTGGAGGTGCAGCCAGGGCGGGTGGGACGTGGGGGCTTGCTGGGAGTCCGCTCAGCTCCTCTGCTGACCCAGAGCTCCTGCCTTTGCTGCTTGTTCTGGTAAACCTGGTGTGAACTGCGGTTCGTTTTGCTTGAGTGGCAGCTGGGGAAGGGGATGGGCAGGGCTGGCAGGCAGGTCACCCACCCTGGCAGCATCCGTGTGCTGCAGGGATGGGGCAGCACTCGCCCCTGCCAGATTTTGCATTGGGAGGTGATGCTTGAAACATGCAGTCGGTCCATGGGAGAGAGTGGAGAGTGCCTGGCACAGCACGAGTAACACCTTCGGCCTCAGCACTGTTGCCCGCTCCCCAGGTGGCTGCTTTTGTGCAAGGTAGTCCCCTAAAATTAGAAATTCCTCAAGGTCCCGTCACTGCAGTACTCAATGTCTGTTTGCAATGGATGGCACATCTATCCAGCTGTCTTTTTTTGACTTGTAAATTATAGACATACAAATCAAGCTTTAAATGCAGAAAGGAGGCATCCTGACTGACAGAGCTGCTCTGCTCTTGCCCTTGTAGTTGGCGACAAGGTGCCAGCAGACATCCGGATCATCGAAATCCGGTCCACCACCCTGCGGGTTGACCAGTCCATCCTCACAGGTGCGTGCGGACGTGGTGGGGCAGAGGTGGCTGCTGAAGGCAGAGCTTTCTCTCTGCCATCTGCCCCAAGCCAAATTTTGCAGCTGACACCGGGCTAAGTGCTTTATCGGGGTGGGAAATGGGTGGGAGAGTGAGAATGAGGGCCTGGGGAGGTTGCAGCATCGTCTAAAAGTCACGGTGTAGGCAAGATGTGCCCGGTGCTTGGGCATCCCTCCTGCAAAACACAAAGCATGGGGCTTTCCCACGCAACATGTGGGGTTTCACAAGGGGCTCTCAGGCCCTGCTCATGCTCTCCCCACGCAGCCATCGCACGATGACTGCCGGTTCACGAGGCCTCGCAACTTCAGGGAGAGGTGACAATATTTGGGGCTTTTTTTTAAGCACTGGAAAAGCCCTTAAAGCTGATAATCTATGATATTTCAAAAATTCCCTCTTTCTCCTGTCAGGGAAGGCTGGTGAATGATCAGCCGACAAAAAGGACTTCCAGTATTCCAGCTCTTGTGTATGATTTTGTAAAGGCATTGAGTTAGATGGCAGCAGGGAAGGAAAAGCAGTCAGAAAAAAATGTTTAAAACACTGGGAAAGGAGCCTGGTCTCCTTGAAAAGTGGATTTGCATTGACTTAGTTCTCCGGGGGCTAAAGGAGATGCAGCAAAAGGGCAAATCTGCAATGAACAACATAAAAACCTTCAGCAGAAGGGCTTTGGGTACCTTTCCTGTTGTGCCCCATCTGGACTGGGCAAACCTGCACCACAAGCCAGCGGGGTCCCTGGCAGGGGGACCTGGCCCCATCCCGTTGGGCTGTATAGGAGCTCGCAGCCACTAGCGATCCGTACGGGTTGTTTTTCTGCAGCCCTCATCTTTAGGGTGTCAGGCCCGGCTCTGAGATCCCCATGATGGATGTTTTGATGGCAAAGTGCTGCTTTAGAAAGTCATAGGGGCTGTGATGCAGGTTCATAACACCGCTGAGCGGAGGCTGGGGAGGAAACGTGGGTGGCTTATCTCCCCCCCTCTTGTCTTGGCAGGGGAGTCTGTGTCAGTGATCAAACATGCTGACCCCATCCCTGACCCTCGGGCTGTCAACCAGGACAAGAAGAACATGCTGTTCTCCGTAAGTCCCTTACGCCTCTGTAAGTCCCCACCTCTCCTGTGGTTTTGCAAAGAGCCGCCAAGCAAAGAGGCTGGTGGATACAGGAGGTCTCTGAGCAAGGAGCAGTGAATGCATGCGTGAGAAAGACCCAAATCCATAAAAAGAGTCCCGAATCCATAAAAATGAGAACCTGCTTCCACAAGATTTAATTTGAGCTGTGGCACAGACACCCTTAAAGGCCTTGGGTGATCTCAGTGGATTTTCCATCGAGTAGGATGTATTATGGATGGGGAAGAGGTTTGTGGTTGAGCCTGGAGCTATTGCAAGTTGAGGTTTCCTCCTTGCTTATACTCCTGTTGGGTGAGAAGTCAAGTCTTTGAGGGGCGAGAAAGCTCTCAGGAGTGATCTCCTGCTTTAGGGTGTGTCTGTATAAAAGCCCAGAATGTCTCATTTTCTCCTTAACCAAGATTTTATGTTCTCCTTTCACAACAAGCAACCCATTTCCTCCCCCAGACCAAGAGGTTTCATGCCCATATGTCTACTCTGGCTCCTTTCTTCCCTCCCAGGGCACCAACATTGCAGCTGGGAAAGCTGTGGGGGTCGTCATTGCAACAGGGGTGTACACAGAGATCGGGAAGATCCGAAACCAGATGGTGGAGACCGAGCCTGAGAAGACCCCTTTGCAGCAGAAGCTGGACGAGTTCAGCCAGCAGCTCTCCAAAGTGATCTTCGTGGTGTGCATTACTGTCTGGGTCATCAACGTCAGCCACTTCAGCGATCCCGTCCACGGTGGCTCCTGGTTTCGAGGGGCCATATACTATTTCAAGATTTCGGTGGCACTGGCGGTGGCTGCGATTCCTGAGGGCCTCCCTGCTGTCATCACCACCTGCCTGGCGCTGGGCACGCGCCGCATGGCCAAGAAGAATGCCATCGTCCGGAGCCTGCCATCAGTGGAGACCCTGGGCTGCACCTCTGTCATCTGCTCCGACAAGACCGGCACCCTCACCACCAACCAGATGTCCGTCTGCCGGGTGAGTGCCGAGGGCATTTTGGGGTGCAGGGGGGATGCTCCGTAAGCCCCCAAGCATCCTGCACTGCTCCATCTCCATCCAGGGGTGATGAGGCTTTGCTGTCCTCACCAGACTTATTTCATATTAGGAACTTGAAGGTGAGCATGGAAGATGGTTTGCAGGAAGCCCTGAGCTTCCTCTGCCTGACCAGGGACAAGGAGGTTTTGTGGCTTCTCTTGGCATGGTTCTAATTAGAAAACTCACTTTTATGAGCACACCAGTTTGGAGGTGCCGTGTTGTAGACTTATTTCAGGTCTCCTTCTCCAGAGAGCATGTTTGCCTGCTGGGATGTGGAGTTCCTGGAAACACCAATGCAATCAGCCTCCTCTGCTCTCTTGCTCATTCTTCCCCTGTTTTTACCCAAACCAGTGAGAAATCTTGGACCATGCCAAATTACAAAGTCTGGACCTGTGAGGCCAAAGCTTTAGAGGGTCAGTGCAGCTCATGGGTCCAGCTGTCCATGGTGAGCTCATGCAGAAATCTGTGGGTTAGGAGAAGATGCCTGTTACCTGATAAAACAGTGCTTTGGTTAACCTCGCCTGGCGGAAGGTCTGCCATCAGCAGTTGTGTGCAGCTGGGCTTGGACTGAAAAGCACTTCTGATGGAGGGAGCCCTGGATTGGTTTGGTGAAGAGGTTAAAGGCTCCTGGCCTCCTGGAGAGCTTTGCTTCCGTGTGCCTGGCTGTGTGGCGAGGTGACTTGTTAGGAAAGCCTGGGCTGTCCGAGTACTTCTCACTTTCCCCGTTAATCCTCAAGTCTCAGGAAAAGTTTTTTGTTTTTTTTTTTCATGGCCTTGGCATGTCAGTTTTATAGAACCTTGGAAAATGTGTTACTGTGGGGAAAAATGGAGCTGGCCACTGTCCCTCCTCTCTGACACTCGGGTAGCATGGTGGGAAGCCGTGACCATGCTGCAAGCTGGCCGCAGGCTTTGGCTACTCATTTGCTCAGCTACAAATGACTGGAAATGTCTGATATTTCTCCCCTGTAAATGATTTCAAGTGAGGCAGTGACCAAGCTGCCCACATCTTGCATGAAGAGAAGGTTCTCACCAGCTCTTCCCAAAAAGCAGCCCAGGAGACACCAGCCCCGGGGCTGTGGGGACGTGGCTGGCTCCTGTTGGGTTTGCTCTCCCTCCAGTTTCTGGCACTGAGCCCGTGGTGACGGTGTGGGTGGATGCCAGAACTGCGGCTCTGCTGGGACGGGACAATGCCTCGTGCTTATCAGCCTGGCATTCCCAGGCACGTGCTCGCGCTGCTTTGATATTCATACCAGGGGGTATGAATAAAGGGGTTCCTTTTATGGGCTGATTTTCATGGAGGACAACTGCTGATTAGTTCCTGCCTTCTCAATTTTTGGCGTTTCTTTTTTGGGCTGTCAGGACAAAGTGGCCGAAGCGTGTCCGCTCTGGTGGTTTGCAGCAGCATGGAGCTCAGAGGGGTGCAGCCAAACCATGGGGCATGACTCAGTTTCTGCCCCAGAGATGCAGGGAAGCGAGTAAAGCCCAGTGTTTGGGGTCTCTTTAGTTCTGCAGATTGCAGAAGGAGAGGTTGGATGTGACTATGCCTTCCCCAAACCTCTTCCTACCAGAGGATCTGCCCCTTGAATTTGGGGGGCAGAAGTGGCACCATCTCTCGCAGTGCAGCACAGTCAGGAGAGGCAGGGTTAGCGATGCTGAGAGAGGGAGAACACAGGAGGGGAAGGAAGCGGGGCAGTGGCACACAAGAGGATTTTTGGATCAATCATTATTTGCAGAACGAACTCAGCAACTTTGCAAAAAAAAAAAAAAAAAAATTCAAAATTCAATGTTTCCTCTACCCCATCTCCCCACAACCCCTTTTCCAATGTCCATGTTATTCACTTGGCCAAATCCTGACTCTCAGGCCGCGATGCTGAGAGCCGGGCTGGCCCCGGGACACACAGAGGTGACTGTTAATGTTTAACGGACAGGGATTCCCGCGTTGACGCAGGCAGTTTCCGAGCGCGGGTGGGTAAATATTTGCACTGGGCGGCCGTTGGCGTGTCCTGGATGTGCCTCCTGCACTGGGCGCCTGGCTCAGCCGTGGGAGTGAAAAAGCCATGAAAGCTTATCAATAACCTGGAAAAAATGTATTAATTGGGTGCGGTTTAATTAACACCTTTAATTTGGGTGAGTGCAGCTGCTGAGCCGCAGGTCTGTAGAGCTGTGAAGTGACTCTTGAAAGGGTTTGAGTCTGCCCTAGGCCCAGCTGAGTCCACCGGACCACGGGGAAACTTCTAGCACCTTCTTGCAGAAGCTACCACCATAGCCTCCCTCACTAAATAAAACCAACACGCTGTTTTAAAACCCTCTGCTGTTTTTTCAAGGGCTGGGCCGCCGGCTCCGGGTCCTGCCTGGCACCCAGGACTTGTGGCCGTGGTGCCGGCTGAGCCCGTTTCAGCTCTGCAGTAAGGCGGTAAAGCTTCAAATGCGCTTAGTAAATCAGATCAAATCAAATCAACTTCATGGTCAGCTGGGGGTCTCTGAGACCACCATCTTAAATAACCGCCCAGATGGGGCCGTGGGAGTCTGGCAGGGGGAGAGGCTTTGCGGCGTGGCTCTTGCACGTTTAAATCAGTCTCGTAGCAGTTGCACCATCCTTTTATGCACCATAACTTAATTTTGCAGGTGCACGAGGGTGGCGTTTGGCCATCTCCAAGATGGCTGGTGTTTTGGGGAACAAGAGCAGAAGGCGGTTTATTTTCAATAAACCTTGCAGCAGAGCCTGGACGTGCAAACTGCTGTCCCCAGTGCAGCCGCCCAGGTGCTCTGTGGGTACTGTTTGCTTTTTAATTTCCAGGGCACTGTGCCTTGGCTCAGCAGTTTGGGGTCTGAACTGGTCGCTAATTACTGGGAGACCTTGCTGGGGCTTTCCCGGGGCTGGGCTGAGCCGCTGGCTCGGTGGGTGCCTGTCGGCCAGAGCTGCTTCCAGCACAGGAGGAAAATGGTGCTGATCCGTGGGCTGGCTGATGGGTAGATGAGTGATTACAGCCTCACTATTCCAGACAGCTATCCTGTCTTGTCTGCCTTCTGATGAGTAGGTTTTTTTTGAAGATACTACAGAAGATACAGAAATGAGGAGATGCATCCTTCGCATCTCTCTTCCCCACAAACCAGGTTCCGCATGCTGCTCCAGGGACAGGGCATCCATGAGTGCCCTTTGCTTTCTAAAAATAAATAGCGACGGCATCCAGCTGTGTGATACAGCGCCGGGGCCGGGCGCGGTCCGCGGGGCAGGAGGAGCGATGGCCAAAACCCTTTTGGTGCAGGGTGTGCTCTTCATAAGCGCATACTAACATTTTCCTTTCCCTTTCTCTGTTGCATTAAAACCCACCATTGCCAGCGTGGTTTTAAAAGGGTTGAGAGGAGGGGGAAGCCTTTGGGGGGTGCAGGCGGGGTTTCCCTGGCTGGATGCTGGAGGTGGTGCTCACTGTGGCCATGCAGGAGGCCAGGCAGCCCCTCTGTGAGCATCTCTCCTCAGCAGCCGCCCCAAACCACCCAGCCGAGCTGCGGTACGCAGCTTTGCCACCTCCTTCTGTTGCACCTGCTGTTATTTTTATTATTTTTGGGATGGAAACCTTACTTATCCTCTTTATGGGTTAAGACACAGCTATTTCCTCTGGACTGTTTCCACTGCCTGCAAACCCACCGGCTTTTCAGCCTGGCAATCTGCTGAAACATCACGCCAAAAACCCATACAGACGCCTTTGCAATGCCCTGGCCGCCCTCTCGCTCTGCCAGTCACGCAAACCCGGAGCAGGCAGGAAATTTAATGTAACTTCTGGTTGCTGTGGGTTACGCAGCACCTTTTTTAAATAGGCATGGAAAAATAAAGGGCCTGGAGTGATTTTTTTTTTTTTCTTTTCCGTTTTTAATAAGAATGTTGCTATTGTGAAAGTAGCAATTGTTTTGTAGCTGTGAGCATTTGAAAACAAACAAACCCATATCAGGCAAAATGACCAGTGGCTGGGATGGATGCTTTCAGATTTTTTAATAAATAAGAGTCTGGGTGGTGTTTCTGAGCACAGGAGTCCATTTTTAAAGAGACCAGGAGATTTTGGCTCTGGTGGTGTTGGCCAGTGGTGTTGGACACCTCAAAAAGAGATGAAGGATGCCCACCCTTCGAAGATCTCTTCTGGCATTGCAGAAGCCTCTGCTTTGGAAAATTTCCGTAACACTTAGCCTCCTGAAGTTCCTGCGTTCCTGAAGTCTATCATCTTGGGGCGATTCAGTCACAAAGGAGATAAGATGTGTTCTGGCTCTCTTTATAAGAGATCCTTAATGTATTAATGTTTGTTCCTCCTGCCAGAGGAGCTCAGTGCCTCGTTCTAGGGCCTGGGATGTCTTGAGTCTCTTCTGCAACCCTTTGGCTCATAATTTTGTCTGAAATACTTCAGGGATGCTGAGGGACGCCAAGGATGGACTCTGGGAAAGATGCCGAGGGCAGCAAATGGGGTGTCTGCAAATAGCTATGAAGCTGAGGTTGCTTTGGGCTCAGAAGTATTCACACAGAAGATGTATGCTTGGAACCTCCTGCTTGCCCAAACTTGTGAAATAAGGAGGCGAGAAAACCCGCCGAGGTGTCTCAGTGCTGAACCTGCCATAAATATACCTCCCTGAGCTTGACCTTTTTTGCTTGCCTTGGCCCTAAGCCTGCACCTGGAGATACCAGGCTGCGTGGGGAGGTCACACCCACCAGCCAACGTGGCTGCACCTTGTATTATTAATAATAATTAATAATAACAGTAAATTAACCTCTCTTAGTCGCCAGAGGAGGCATGGAGGGGAGAGCAGCGGATGGTACCCAGAGCTGTTGCATCTTTGGTGCTGAGTGATGCCTCCTAATTCCTCCTGGGGAACATCTCAAATGAACAGAGGAAAATAAACAGGGAAAATAAATGATCTGAGGCAGGGTGGAAGGGGCCAGTTGCCCCCTGCATCCACTTTCTGGAGCCATCAACCATGGCTGTAGAGCTGAGGGCATCGCGTTCCTGCAGCCACCCTCCCTCCTGGCTGCTCCCTGCAGGGGCCTGCAGCCAGGAAAATGCATTTGTCCAACCAATTTTATTTATTTATTTATTGTGTTACTTTTTGGCTTCAGCGTGGGCCATAAGTAACGATTAAGCAGTAATGAACGTTGCCAAACTGTTGCCCTGGCTGGGGTCAGGCACTGCTCTTGCTGCTGCTGGCGGTACCCCAAATGGTGGGGGGGGGATTGGGGGAGCTTGGGGAGAAGGGGGATCATTACTGTATTTTCATTTTTTTTGTTTTTGTTGCTCTCACTATGGCAGCAAGACAGAAACTGGAAGGAGTCTGAAAGGCAAAAATCACTAAAAATAGAGCGTGTGCAACTTTTACGGCTCCCCAGTGTTTAGTTACTGAGCTGCCAGTGCTCGGAGCTGAGCTGTGATCCCAGTAACGCGCAAGGCGAGCTGGTGGCCGATAGCTGACTGGAAAAGGGCGACAGGGCCAGCTGGTGAGATCCTGCCCTAGAGAGCCTTTCCAGGGCGGCCAGGGCAGGAGTGGAAACCCGGACCTGGCTCCTTCTCTGCTCCAAGAAAAACACAGGCACCTTCTTAGGAACTGACTCGGCATCGCTCCTCTCCAATGGAAAAAAAAAAAAAAAACAACTGCTGGAGGAGGCGAACATGAAAAAGGCAGGGGAGAGCTGGAAGGATTCGGGGATGGCCAGGAGCGGTGGGTGACCAGGGAGGGGGCTTTGCCCAGTGCTGGTGGGGCCATTGCTGGGGCAGCACTGGCTGCAGGATCTCCAGGCTGGGCACACGGGTTGTACCAAAAAAAATTGCTGCCTAATGCTCTGTCTGCATCTTTCCCCCTTGCAGATGTTCATTATGGAGAAGGTGGAGGGGGACCAGTGCAGCCTGCATGAGTTCAGCATCACCGGCTCCACCTACGCCCCCGAGGGACAGATGTGAGTGTGGGTCCTCTCTGCTTTGCCAGTGATACTGGGTGGCCCTGGGCTGGCAGCGTGATCAGGAGGAGGTGGAAGAGTCCAGCTCATGGTCGTGGCTGAGGGACCCCAGGATCGTCCCGTGAGCTGGGGAGAAAGGGGGCTTTGCTGCTGCAGTTTCCAGCCACGCTGAGCCCTGTTTGTAGAGATGCCAGTTGGGTGCTGGTTTTTGGCCACGCTTGCAAGCGTTATGTGACTGCCCGTCGCTTTTGGTGGGAGCCAGGGCAATTGTTTCACCATACCTCGTTGCCAGGTCCTGTCCAACAAGATGCAGGGGGCACACACCCTGGCTCTGCCTGCCCCCCCCCCACTGCTCAGCAAAGGGGCTTCTGCACACTCTGCTCTCCCTTCGTTAGCAATTCCGATAAAACGAGCCCGCTTTTGAACCAGCAAGTGTGGGAATAGTGTTAAACGGTGCTTTTCACAGTATGTTCTCGTTCCCCAAATTTCTGAATTTTTGGTGTCAGCTGGCAACTGTTGCTGCTGCCGCAAGCAGGACCCAAGCCCAGCAGCTTGTCCCAGAGCCGTGCCGCCAGTGATGTGCAGAAGGACTTGCAAAAGGCTGCAAACCTCAGCAGCAAAGCGCTCCCCAAGCCCCACATCCTTGGCAGGGACAGCTGAGGTGGCTGCTGTGCCCGGGACACAATCCTGCTGATGTCAGGACGTGTTTTTTGGGGGATGTGGGCTTTGCTGAGCTGCAGCCAAGGGCGGAGAGTTTAAGCCAGGGGCTTTTCCCTGCTGAGTTGTTGCACACGTGAGGTTTTCTGCTGTTGTGTTTGTTTATTCTCCCTCTTTTGAAAGGAGGTGATGCTCCCCAGCATGGGGAAAGTCTGACAAAGGGGAAGATGAGAAGCTCAGCCGGTGTTTGGAGCACTTTCTGCTCCCCTTCGCTGTGTGATCCCGGGCACGTTCTTCACCACGGTCCCTTCTGCTCATCTGTGGATCAGCTATAATTCATCCCAGCCTCAGACTTAATTTCATGAATATTTATAGAGCCAATTTGATCCTTGGCTAGGAATCACCATTAAAAAGTGAGCCAGGTCATAAGCTGGTATCAATCAGTGCATTTTGATTAGATGAGGAGGACTGAGGGGCTGAACTCATGTCTGCTAACTTCTGAAGCTCAATGTCCCCTCTCCTCTGGGGACGGACTGCAGGGAGGCTTCGGGTTGGTCTGCAACAATTCGTATTGCTTTTGAGTTTTGCTTCAGCCCTGTGCTTGTATTGGCCATTGAAGGGCATGCCAGGGCTCACTTAGGTGTCATGGAGAGAAACTCCCCTTCCCCTGGGGCTGGTGGGACTGAAATGCTTGTTTTGCTTTAGCTTAGCCTCATTGTGGGGGATATTATGTGCTGATCTTGGGTTTGCTCTCATTCCTGCGCAGCACCTAGCCAGCAGCTGATCTGTTCCCAGCACACAACTCTTGCCCGGCTCTGTGCAGGGACAGCCGATCCCCGCCATCTCTTCCCAGTGATATCCAGGGGACCACATGCTGCAAAAGCCATCCCCAGTATTTCCACCTTCCCAAGCATCAAAACCCATCCCAGCATGTCTGCAGGCTCCCTCCTCCCTGCCCGTGAGCCCAGGGCTGGGCAGCATCTTCTGGGCAGGAGGCAGCGGCTCTTCCCTGCCTGCTCGCAGCCCAGCACGGCTTCTTGTCCCTCAGCAAACAGATTTTTCAGATTTTCTTGGCCGCTCCCTGTTTTCCGCTCCTGAGCTGTAACAAGGGCTCCAAAATGTTCTTTCCATTGGGAACCAGCAGTGGAATAAACTGATCCTAATAAATGCCTGACAAATTATTTTTCCAGCAAGCAGATGACCGGCTGGGTTTATACAGCTCTAACCTGCAGTTACCTCTCCTGGAACCAGGATAATTTTTTATTTCCCCTGAAAACCACTGCTGCCGTTTCTGCCACTGGGCGAGAAGCAGAGCCCAGCTTGCCTGGTGTGTTCAGGGCTGCTCCTTTCCAGTGACGTTTGTGCTCCTTTGCATAGTGAAGAGCTGCTATTTAGGAAGCAAAGGCCACAGTTCCACTTGCTTGGAAACAGCCACAGCATTGCAGTTGTTAAATTTGTCTGTGGCTCTTAAATGCTCCCTTGCATGCCTTCCGGCTCACCGAAGCGTAAAGCAGCATCACGGGGAGAAAGGACTTGCTGCCCATCCTACAGCTCCTCTGGATCCCCAGCAACTGGAAACCCCTGGGGGCATCGACATTAACTTGAATTTCTTTACCCCTTTTCTCATCCATCATCTTCATCCTTTTAACGGTCCAGATCCAATGCTCTTTTGAGATCCTCTGCAGCCCCCTTTATTCTGGGCCACTTCCAGAGTTTATTTGCCTCCTGTGACATTTTATTTGCAACTAGTCCTGCCCAATGTGGTAAAGCACAAAATGCTAACCCAAGTGTTTATTGCCAAGCCCGGCTCTTTCTCCCTTTTTTCCCAGAAAGTTTTACAAGGGATATATAGGAGAAGCTAGGTATTATTTGAAAACTTAGGCTGGTGAAGTGTAAGGCTTTGGGTTGTTTTCTCCCCGCAGCCTGAAGGACGAGCAGCCGGTGCAGTGCGGGCAGTACGACGGGCTGGTGGAGCTGGCCACCATCTGCGCCCTCTGCAACGACTCCTCGCTGGACTACAACGAGGTGCAGGGGGGCTCCGGGGCCAGGGTGGTGTGGGGGGCACCGGCGATGCTCTTCCCTGTGCTTCGGACCACTCTGGGGCAGAGCCATCGGAGGTTTATCCCTTGGGATTCCCTTCCCTGATTTCAGCCCATCTCATGGTGATGCTCTGGGAGCCCTGGGATGGCACAGTGGGCAACAGCATCCTCGGCTGGAGCAGCAGGTAGAGGATGTGCTCTAAAGCTTAAGCTCCCTTTTTTTTTTTGCCTTGTAGTCCAAAAAAGTCTACGAGAAGGTGGGAGAAGCCACTGAAACAGCCCTGACGTGCCTGGTGGAGAAGATGAACGTCTTCAACACCGACACCAGCAAACTCTCCAAGGTGGAGCGAGCCAACGCCTGCAATTCGGTGAGTGGGAGGAGGCCCCTGTTAGCCCTCGGGGGGTGGCAGGGAGAGATGGGCTTTGGGACAACTGTTATTTGAGCAATAACCACTTGGGATGATCTAAGGGACTGATCTGCCACAGGGGTGCCATTTCCTGACTTGCAGGGAGCTGAGCTGTTTTCAGAGTAGATAGTGCAGAGTAGAGGTTTGGAGTTTTGTAGCTCTGTAGCAAATCTTTAGGTGCCCGGTTTGCGCTGAGCAGCCATCCTCCATAGCGTGGACCAAGCCCCCTTCCCCAGAGCCCTGCCTGTTCGAACGAGGCTTGCCCTTTGGAAACATCTATTTTTAATGTGAAAATAGCCCATGCTGGCTATTCCCCTCCTACTCTGGCTCTCCAGTGTCTCCTGGTCCTCCTGGTGAAAACGGACTAGCAGCACTAGTAGAGCCTGGTTTGTGGTGGGGTTGTTGGGGTGCAGGGCCCTGTCTGCAGGCACTGCCAGTGTCTGGGGCTCCATGTGTTGGGTGTCCCCTGCTCTGTCCTCGCCCTGCAAACCTGCAGGTACTGTTTGGGTCAGTGGTTGTTACAGCCTAGCTGCAGCCCTCAGAGTAATTAGCATGCCCCAAAATGAGCCTAATTAGAGTCTCAGCTGCAGAGATGCTTAATTTGATGGGAACCCATCCAGCCTCAGGTGATGTGGGTGCTGCTGTGGGTGCAGGATCAGGCAAACCCCTCGACTGTAGTGAGCGGGATGCAATTCCCCTTCCTGCAGTGCAGCTGGAGCCCAATGAGGGAAACATCTGCCCCACCTCTCTGGCAAATGGGGCTTTATCTTAGGCTACAGCAGCTGTTTGGGGTCCTGTGTGGGGTCAATAAAATAAAGGGCTGGCACATGCTGGGATGTGCTGTGGGCCAGGCAGCAGTGGTTAGGGGTTAAAATTCTCCTGAAAAATTGCATAGGGAAAGCTCCTTCTGCTTTTTGCACTGCCCTATACCTCCTAGCTGCTGTGTCCCCAGCACATCCTGGCTCAGCCCCGTGGCTGTCCCCAGCATGTCCTGGCTCAGCCCCATACCATCCCCACAGGTGATCAAGCAGCTGATGAGGAAGGAATGCACCCTGGAGTTCTCCCGCGACCGCAAGTCCATGTCGGTGTACTGCACGCCCACCAGCCACGGCCACAACTCCACTGGCAGCAAGATGTTTGTCAAGGTAAGGGAGAAGGTCCTGAGCCCCCTGAGAAGGATCCTGAGAAGGATCCTCCTTCCCCAGGCACGCCCCAGCAGGATTTGGCCCTTATTGCAGCAGACAGGGATGCTTTGCAGTTGGTCTCCTCCCTGAGCTGTTCAGGGGTCCACGAGCCAGCAGGTAGGCTGGTGTGGTCGGGGAGGAGGTGATTCTTTGCAGAATTGATAGGATGAAAAGGAAGTAAAATTCTTTAGAGGGAGGAAAAGGGTGCTGAGTGTGCTGGTGCTGGGGCCAGGGGAGAGCTGCCCCTGTGCAAAACTTGGGCACTTGCCTTTGTTAAAGGCTTGGACCCTCTGGACACCAGTAGTGCCTGAAGGGTGATGTCCAGCTTTCCACTGTAACCAGAAATAAAATAGTGTTTTAAAGGGCATTTTCCTCCCAAGAGAAGAGATGTGACAGGAATTTCCCCTGTTGACTCCAAGAAGATTTGTGTATTGTTGTTCCCATCTGGGTGGGAGGACTCTGTGCTCCAGGTCGGGTTGGGACCGTATGGAGCTGCCACATCTGCAGTCCTGGGAGAGCTTTTTTAAGAGGAACAATAGAGGGTTTGCAAGTTTTATATTAAAAAGCAATGTTGGGGGTCCTTTGTAAGGTCAGAAGGGCCGGGGTGAGATGCTGTGATGCTAAGGGACGCTTTTTCCTGAATCCCAAAGGCATCACAAGCATCTGCTGAGCATCCCAATGGCAGTGTGTGTTTCCAGCAGAATCTTACAGCGCTAATCCCCTACAAATCTGAGAGGAGATCTGTGGGGCAGGAGTATCCTGGGCAGATGTATAGGTTAGGTTTTGCAGGAGACGGATGCCCCGCAGAGCAGCTCCTGCTGTCTGGTGACCTGACTTGGGTTTGTCCTTCGCAGCCACGGTCTCCGTGCACTCGATCAGAGACTGCCATCTAGCGCGCTGAGGCACTGTGCTGGGATGTGCCTGCTGGATTTTTGGAGAGATTTTCTTCTCCTTTGCCCAAACTTGGTGCCTTCCCTCCCTCCAGCACTTCCTTTGGTGCTAGCAAGGTTCATTCCAGCCCCTAAATCCTCCACTCCTTCCCAGGGTGCACCAGAAAGCGTGATTGAGCGCTGCACCCACGTCCGCGTGGGCACTGCCAGGATCCCGCTGACGGCACCAGTGCGGGAGAAGATCCTGGGCAGGATCCGGGACTGGGGCATGGGCATCGACACGCTGCGCTGCCTGGCCCTGGCCACCCACGACGCGCCCGTCCGCAGGGAAACCATGCAGCTGCACGACTCTGCCGCTTTCGTCCACTATGAGGTATGGCACCGGGGGATTTCTTTAGGAGCATTTTTTCCTTATTCCCAAAGGTTTCCCACCCACTTCCAGCTGCCCCAGCAGTATTTTCTCTCCAGTTTCTCTGGGCAGTGTGCAGTGCAATGGCTCAGGTGCTCCTCTGCATTCCCAGTGCAGAGCTGCCTGCAGCGGGGTTGGTCCTGAGGCCAACAGCCCTGTCCCACCGGGCATCCGTCCCCATGGGGTGACTGCTGAGAGGGGCCTGGGGACCACTGAGAGGGACAAGGAGGAGGGGAGCGAAGTGAAAAGCTGTGAGGAGCAGAAGAGGGGACAGGAGCATCCCATTCCATTGGGGCTATAGGGTGCTTATGTGGGGTTGTTGGTAGGAAACCTCCTGAAAGTTTCTTCCTAGGGGAAATCCCCGTGCCCAGGGTGGTTTCACAGCAGGGAGGGAAGTGGCTGCGTCCCTGGCGGTTAATGTGGGTCCGTGACTGTCCCCTGCCCAGAACAACCTGACCTTCGTGGGCTGCGTGGGGATGCTGGACCCTCCCCGCAAGGAGGTCACCTCCTCCATCGAGATGTGCCGCAAGGCCGGCATCCGTGTCATCATGATCACCGGGGACAATAAGGGCACGGCAGTGGCCATCTGCCGCAGGATTGGTATCTTCTCGGAGAGCGAGGACGTGGCCGGCAAAGCCTACACGGGCCGGGAGTTCGACGAGCTGCCCCCCGAGGCGCAGCGGCAGGCGTGCCGTGACGCTCGCTGCTTCGCCCGCGTGGAGCCAGCGCACAAGTCCCGCATCGTCGAGTACCTCCAGTCCTTCCACGAGATCACCGCCATGGTGAGTCCCCCAGGGTTGCCCCGCTGCCCCCAATCCCCTCCTCTTTGCCTGGCCCAGTCCCTTGCACCTCATTAATCACAACTTCATGCAGACAGGTGACGGCGTCAATGATGCCCCGGCGCTGAAGAAAGCAGAGATTGGCATCGCCATGGGGTCGGGCACGGCTGTCGCCAAGTCGGCCGCCGAGATGGTGCTCTCTGATGACAACTTCTCCACCATCGTGTCCGCCGTTGAGGAGGGCAGGGCCATTTACAACAACATGAAGCAGTTCATCCGCTATCTCATCTCCTCCAACGTCGGCGAGGTCGTTTGGTGAGAGCCCCCCACACTGGACACCACGTTGCGGGGAGCAGTGGTGACAGCGGACCTGCAGTCCTGTCTTTGTCCCCTGCCCCGTGCAGAGTGCAGTGCCCAAAATTGTAACCCTGGGTACCAAATGGAGCAGCTATGCCTTGTCACATTCCACAGGGGCAGAGGGATTTTTCTTTTGTAGTTTTCTACTCATGCCACCCCCCCAGGAGCTGTTTTGTTAATGCATTGCCTATTGAAGCCCATGCAGGCATCTAAGAAGGGTCCCTGTCCCCTGCCTGTCCCTCCCAGTACATCAGCGCTGTCCTCAGCAACGTGGGCACAGCCTTGGGATTGCTTGGGCATCCTTTGCCCTTGCGTTTCAGCAGGGGGTTTGTGCTGGGAACGGGAACCCGCGAGGCCATCAGTGGTTGGCTTTCCACTGTAAAGTAAATTTTTATAGCAGCAGGAACAAATGTTACCTGCAAAATTCAGTTCTGGACTTCAGTTCTTGACTGAGGCGCTGCGGGTTCATCTGCAGAACTTTTGGTGAATATTCAGTTTGGGGTATTTGGATCCAGGGTGCCTGCTCGCTCTCCCCTTGCACAACACAGACACCTTCTGTGGCTGCCCAGACCTCATCTAATTCAGCATCTCTGTTTTTTTTTTTTCCCTGCAGCATCTTCCTGACGGCCATCCTGGGCTTGCCCGAGGCCCTCATCCCCGTGCAGCTGCTGTGGGTGAACCTGGTGACGGACGGGCTGCCAGCCACTGCGCTGGGCTTCAACCCCCCCGACCTGGACATCATGGACAAGCTGCCCCGCAACCCCAAGGAGCCCCTCATCAGCTGCTGGCTCTTCTTCCGCTACCTGGCCATTGGAGGTGAGGCCCCGCAGGCACTGGTGGGCAGAGGACGAGGATGGGCATGAGGTGCCATGGGGTTGGGGGCCCCTTGCTGGCTGCTGAGGGTAAGGGTGTCTCTCTTGGCCACAGTGTACGTGGGCCTGGCCACGGTGGGTGCAGCGACCTGGTGGTTCTTGTATGACGCCGAGGGACCGCAGGTCTCCTTCCATCAGCTGGTGAGTCGGGTGGGGAATGGGCTGATGTGTTGAGCAGATGGGTGAGGGCATGGATTCAGGTGTTGGGGTCTTTCCTCTACCTTTCTTCTGTGGTTGTTGTAGTGTTCCAGATTCCTGGTGGAGAAGACAATAATTTAAAATAAAAGCAAATTCTCTCCCTCAGGCCCGTGTTTCCAGCCTTGCTTCTGCCAGCAACCAGCATGGTGGGAAAAACTTTATTCAAAGAAGCTGAAAGTAGCTGCTGTACCTGATCCCACATTGAAAGGGACTGATTTTTACATTACTGTAGGTCTGAATAAGGTGATGGGAAAGCGGGTGCCATCGCACCTCAGTGCCACATGCAATGGAAGATGTATTTTTGATGGAGATGTGTGTGCTCAAACTGCACATGAAAATCTCTAAGCCGCTATCCTGCCATAACCCCAAAGCCCCAACCCCAGCTGTCACTTTAGACAGTTTTTACTGGTTGCTCTGAACGGTGGGATATTTAACACCACCCCTAATAATCAAGGTTCACCGTGTGCCCCCCAACCAGTCGACCTCTTCCTCCTCTTTCCTGCCTTTCCTACACTGCTGCTCTGCCGTGCATTTACCAGCAGTTTCCTGTGCCGACAGAGGAACTTCATGAGGTGCACCGAGGACAACCCCATCTTTGAAGGAGTCGACTGTGAGATCTTCGAGTCCCGATACCCAACCACAATGGCTCTGTCCGTGCTGGTGACAATCGAAATGTGCAATGCTCTCAACAGGTAGGCTGGCTGCAGGTCCGCTCTGTATGCTGTGCACGTGACTGGTTTCATGTAAGGTCTCTTTGAGCATCCGTTGGTGGGCTGAGGGCTTTGCTTTGACTCCGCAGAGCCATTTGGAGCATCCTCACAGGGGACCACTGGGCTCACCCTAAACAAACTCCTCCAATTCAGTGTGCTGTTGTTGATAGTGGTGGAGGAAGGGCTTGATCTGCAAGCGTTAGCAGTTTGGCCCTGTTAATGACCAGTTCTAATCCATGCATGACTGGTTGCATTGAGATGAGTGTCCAGATCCAAATCACAACAAAAACTGAAGCTAGATCCTCTGGAAGAGAAGGGCTATAGCATACAGCCCTGCACCTTGGAGAACAGTGGGAACCCTCAGCTTGGGCAGGCGCGGGGAGCAGGATGTTATGTGGGCTAACCTTGTCCCCTTACTTTCACAGTGTCTCTGAGAACCAGTCACTGCTGCGGATGCCACCATGGCTCAACATCTGGCTGCTGGGGGCCATCGTCATGTCCATGGCTCTGCACTTCCTCATCCTCTATGTCAAGCCCATGCCTGTGAGTACCCTCTGCTACCTCTGTACACAGCCCAGGGTGCTCCTTCTGTGGGCAAGGACATCCCTGGAGTGGTCTTTGGGCCTGGAAGCTTCTGGGATGATTGTCTCCAGCACGCGCCCTCAGGACTAGGTCCTGTGACTCGAACCAATGTGGGGATTGGGAGACACCCTGCCCCAACGAACCTTTACTTAAGTCGGCAGCTCTCCTTATCAGCAATGCAAATGGGTTTGAAATCTCAGATCCTTTTGGAGACATCCCTTCTCTTTGCAGCCCAAGGCTAGTGATGCCTCTGTTGATGCCTAAGGGTGCTTAGGATGGAGTGGGTCACTGTGCCCAGGAGGTGACATTGCCCTTTGTCCCCTGCTAAGTGCCTGCGAGCACATAGCTTGTGCCTCACTTTCCTCATCTGCAGGAGAGATGAAGGACATAGTTTTTGACTGATCTTGGCCAAGAGCTACCGTGGGATCACAACAGACCTTGAAGAAATCTCGCTCTTTGGGTTGTCTGGATCTTCCCTCCTTGTACCTGGGGTGACCCTTTCTCAACCTGACCTTTAAAACAAACAACAAAATCCCCCCTCCTTCCCTACTGACATGTCCAATCCTTTCCCACCTTGCAGCTCATCTTCCAGGTAACCCCCCTGAGCTGGCCGCAGTGGGTGGTTGTAATGAAAATCTCCCTGCCCGTTATCCTGCTGGACGAAGGACTCAAGTACCTTTCCCGCAACCACCTGGATGGTGAGCATGGTCTGCACCACGCTGGGCTGTGTTTGCTCCCTGGTGCTTTGCTTGGGCTTCGTGGTGGCTTCACGGGCACCTCGCTCACCTCCTGTGCTTGCGCAGTATCTGCACCTGCATGTTCATCCACCTTGGCTGTGAAAAAGGGCCTTTTTTCCTCCTACCCCCTTCCTCCCCAGGTGCCACGCCAGGCAGAGAAGTTGATAGTTACCTCTGCTTGGAATACTCCCTTAGGAGCTGGAGCTCTGGATAAATGTGCCACATGTGTTTGTCCAGCTCCTCTCAAGGCTGGAGGAACTGGATCCCTTCTCTTCTAAAGTAAAACAAATCAAACCCTAGTTTCTAACAGGAATCCTTCATTTTTTTCCTTTGATTTTCCACCCCTTTATGGCCATCCTTTTCTTTTATTTGCTACCTCTGTTTTAAGATCAAATGAGGGCTGAATGTGTTATAAACTGGTTTTAATGGGGTTGCCCTTGGCCGACACCTCTCAGGATCTGTGGCACACATGGAGGAGAAGCGGCTCCTGTGATGCCAGGCAGCGGTTCCCGTGTGCCCCTGGGCTGTGGATTGTAAATCACGGCATGTATTTAGGCAGCCCTCCAAAGAGATGATACCATCTTTTCTTTTGTTTCTAGCAAACAATGTTGCTGTGGGTGATAGCTCGGCCCTGAGGTAAACCTGCAGGTTTTCCCAGCAGTGGCTGAGGGGCTGTGGCTGCTGAGTGGTGCTGTGCCTGCCTTGGCACTGGCCCCTCTCCAGGAAAACAGATTTGATTCATTTTTATATAGTGTGTTTGCCTCGACCGTGCTAGCAGGGAGAAAGGGGGGCAGGAGAGACACCGTCCTTGCCCGGGGTGGGGGCAGATGAGCAACCTGAGCGTGGGGACTGGATGTCCTTCCACAGCATCACCTTGCTCAAACCTTCCTCCTCTCCTTAAACAACCAGCATCCTAGTGAACCCCGTTCTTTTGCCTTCACCCTTAATAATGATCCCCCAAAAAATATGCAAAGCCACTCTTGCATTTCAGGGCTGAAGCCGGTCTGTCCAGCCCTGGCAGGGAGGGGTGTGGGGCATTGTAACAGCCCTATTTGGTTTCTCATGGAGCAGAATCATGCAAAGAACTGGAAATACAGGATGGGAAATTATTGCAAGCAGGAAACGGTCACAAACTGATGGCCCTCGCCATCACCGGGTCCCGGTGCACTGGGGGTGCTCACACCAGCTTTCCTTTCCACGGTGAGCTGATGCATAACCGCAGCGATTGCTCAGCAAAACGTCTGCTGAGAAACAGAGGTGCAGGGGCTCCTATTTTTAGAGACCTGATCAAAATAGTTTCTAGCTTGTTTTTATTTAATTGTTCCATCTCAACAGATTGATAGGTGCTTTGCATCACCCAGACCTGTTTTATCATACGGTTACAAACCTGTAGCCACAATTTGATGGTGTGGCACTGGGCTGGGGGGCAGGAGAGCTGGTTTCATTCCTGGCTGTTGCATCCGATGCATGCCCTCGGTCTGCACTTCACCATCTGTGATCTGGGGATGAGTCTGTCTTTCTCCCACACTTTGCATTTCTCTATAAAAACTCAGCGCTGTTGGAGGAAGGGCTTTTCTTTGGCCCTGCCAGCACAGCTCTGAGCACAGCAGGGTTTCTGGAAGGCGTACGATCCTTTTGAGTCCCATCATGCCAGCTCAGTGTTTCCTCTTCCGATGCTTCTGGCGGCTGGGTCCCCTGAGCTGCCCTCATCCCAATGGTCACGGTGCCGCTGATGCTCACGAGTCGCTCTGTGTCTCATCCAGCAAGGGTTTCCCATGCAGCTATTCAATCACGGCTACGGGGCAGAATCACATTTGAAAGAAATAATTGAAATCCTGCATCTTCCTGATTCCTCTGGGCTTTGAAAAGCAAACAAACAAAAAAAAACAAAAAGCCACTTTTAAATGTGGTATTGTGATTTTCTCACCAGGCATTCTCAGGACGATAGGACACACATGGAACGGGGAGCACCAGTTGAAAACCTGCAGGACTCCAGAGCAAGGGTTGGCTTTCTTATGTGTCTCATCCCTGAATGTCATATTCCCATATTTCTGCCAAAGTCTTGGTCGTGTGTGGTGGGGACCTGTTCAGACTGCATCTGGGTGAACGTGGCTTGGAAAACCAGTAACGCAGTCCAGGGGCCCCGTACCCAGACAGGGTCTCCTTTCCCACACTGGCGTCTGTGTTTTGCTTCAAAATAAGGTCTAAAAAGACCATGAAATGGCTTTTGATGGTAGTTTTGGCCAGGGGGCCAGGCCACTGCTTGACCTCTGCAAAACGGTGCTTGGGATTGGTCCAGCATGGGACCTTCTGAGGCCAAAATCTGAGGGATGGCCAAGGGTGTTCAGTTGAGGGATGCAAATGTCTAGCTGTGAGTTCTGCTGATTCAGGTTTTGCATGGAAAATTTTCCCCTTTGATCAGATTTAGATAAGTTGTGTTTCCATTATGCTGGATTTTCATTGTCCTTGAAGCGTCAGAAAGCTGAGACTCTTCCATTTTCACCATGGTCTGTGTTTTGCATTCCTCTCCCCATCATCCGGTCACATCTTGCATGCTTTGCATGTATTGCTGCCTTCCTCCATCTCTGGCCCCTCCGAGGTTTCTGCTGTCTCACTTTTGGGAGGCGATGTGAGTGTGAGGCAGCAAGCAGAAGTGAGTGGCTGAGCTAGGTGGGCTTGGTGCGACCTGTGGATGTTCTGGTCAGGAATGTGGAGATGCTCTCCAAGGGCCTCTCGGGTGTCTTTCACACAGATACACACTGGCAGGCTCACAAGGCTGACCCCACCTCTTGCCCCAGTATTTTTAGTATTTGCTGTCCTCTGTGCATTGAACTGTATTGCTTTCTGAGCCCCATAGCTTGCAGGATGAAGGTTTCTAGGCATCTGTGCCAAGACCTTGCAGAAGTCTCTCTTCTGAGTGGTTCTCCAAAGATACCAAATCCAGACAGGACACAGAAAACTCTGGTGCTCGTGCTCCTCCGTGCGCTGTCAGCCCACTGCTGTGGCCATCCCGCTCCCCTCCTGCCTTCCTGCCCCACCCGTGGGCCTCCTCATCTTCATCACCTTGAAGCAAACCCGTCGCAGACATCAAGGTTGCCACTGTGGTGTTTTCCCTCGTTTTCAGCGTTTTCCCAGGCCCTGCCTGGGAGCTTGGGCTTCACCATTTCTCACCTGTGCCATGGTAAAAGCAGGGGCATGTCAAGACACGGGTGCTTTCTGTGACCCAGCTGCGCAACGCAAACTGAAGTTTTGATGCAGAAGAGTTGTCTTGGTGTGTTTTGTGGCAGAGTAGCATTTTTGCAGCTGTTTATCCTTACGCCTGGAGGACGGCTGCCCCTGGGAGATTTTGCCAGAGCTGCAAGGCAGTGGCAGTACCTGTCCCCAGCGGGTACCAGTTCCCTCCCCAGCGGGCAGCACGGTGCAGGTGAGATTGTACCTTTGGGTGAGCATCTCCACCGCCGAGGGAGATTTGGCCTCTTCTCTGCAAAGTCAGCGTCATCTTTATGCTTTAACATCCTCCCAGCGGAGCGCAGCTGGCAGAGGTGGCTGTGTGGTGACAAGTGCATCAGGCTCCCTGCCCAGGCCAGTTGGGGCTCCGCATCCCTCCAAGACAGCCAGGATCAAAATCTGTGTCCCATCACAAAAAAAAACCTGCAGCACATGGCAAAAAGGAGCTGCTCCTCCTCACCTCCTCCATGCACCCGCACCTGGGGAAGAGGGCAGCCCCCCAAAACCCCCAGGGAGCACAGGGGCTGCAGCAGCCGCCCGCTTTCCCTGCGGAGGAGGCAGGCATCCCTCTCCCCGGCGCGGCGGAGAGCCGGGAGTGAGCGCCCGTGGCTGCCCTTGTAGGGTAATCTCTGCGCGGAGCTACCTTGGCTGGGCGCTGGCGCCGGGGGAAGAATGCGTCCCCATGGGCCAAGTCCTTCGCTTGAGCTGTGGGATGGATGCTCTGAAGAGAGCGGCGCTGCACCTTTCAGTGCCGGAATCTCTCCAGCTGTGATTTTACATCTCTGCTGCCTTGCTTGCTTTTTTTTTTTTTTTCTTCCTTCCTCTCTCTCCCTTTTTTTTTTTTTTTTTTTTTTTTTTTTTTTTTTTTTTTTTCTTTTCCTTTTCCCCCCC
>WHYT01017468.1:157615-184004 GCA_009806455.1 Tetrax tetrax | reverse complement strand
GAAAAAAAAAAAAAAAAAAAAAGGAGCTCTGTTTCAGGGCAGAGATGAAATCATGAAATTTTAACTTGCTATTAAATTCCTGCTGGTCAATCTGGGTTATTCCGACCTGACAGCAGAGAGGTGGGGGTGGTGGTACCAGGCGTCCTTCTGAACCCGCTGACAGGAAGGCTGTTTGAAGAGACGCCGTGTTTGTTTTTCTAGCGATGATAGAGATGCCGAGTTTCTGTTACTTTATCATTGATGGAGATACCGCGCTGCTGCAAGCCCAGACAACGTCCGTCTGTTTGTGCAGTCGTTAGGTTGCAACTGAGGGTTACCAAAACCCGAGCCATCATGGGCAAAAGAGCTGTGTCCCAGCCAGAGGCACGTTCTTTCCAGCAGCAGCGAATTGCATTTGCCTTTACGTTGTAAGCTTCCAGATTTACCTAGAAAACAGCGCAGGAACCCTGCACTGAGGCTGCGGGGAGCAGGCGTCCCCTTGCTAGGAGGGACCACTTTGACACATCCCCATTTCCCCTTCTGAGCGGTTGACCACGTCTCTCTCTTTCCCTCCGTCCTTTAATTACTGTAATACAAGTTTCACTCCAGGCTTTTTGAGTACAGCAGTTTATAGTCCAAATATTTTAATGAAGTAGAAGAATATCCGTAGATCTAATTGTTTTTCCTTTGTGCTTCGGTGTAGGGTCAGGATAAATGGTGGCGTAGTTATTTATTGTGTGTATGTCACCAGCAGCGCGCTGGGCGCTTCTGCCAGCTGGAGCATGTTCTGGTACCAACTTGGTGATCCCAGAGCCAAGACCGTTGCTTTGGGATCAGGTCTTGTGTCTCACTGAGGCATTCGACTGTGTGCAATACAACGGAGATGGACGCTGGGTGGCTGTTTTGTCCAAGAGCTTGTTAAAAAATGCAGCTTAGAGGCAAAGCCTCCGGGATGCTTGCTTTTTTGACAACGGATTTTAGGAATTATTTCCTTTTTAGTCATATTTTGATGGTGCTGCCTGGCATACTCAAAGTTTTTAAATAAAACATAGGTCTTTCCAGCAAGCCCTTGAGCATCCATGAGCTGCTGTGGTAGATCCTCCCCCACACAGGGAGGCAGCAATAGGAGACGCAGGGTGGAGGACATGCGGGGATGGCAGCGCGGGGTTGTCCGCGAGCACTTTATACTCCTTTCTCAGGGGCCAGGCACCGTGCTGGGTTACAGCCAAGGCGGGAGGTGAGGATCCCACGTCCCTGGAGCAAGCACCTGAGGGTTTGGCTTTGGGTGGCAGCTGTGACGAGTCTCATGTGCTGTTTTGGGCTGTCGGGTCATTGTGGCTAGTCGCTGGATGAGCTCTTCGCCCTGTGGTGCATGATCCCGTCGGGAGGCACGTTAGCAGAGGAAAAAGAGAGATGCTCTTTGAAGCAAAGACGTGCTGTGTCCTGTGTTTGATTTCTGTACCATACGGCTCAGGGTCTGGATGAGGTTTTTGGTTGCTGTGTTTGAGGCTGTGGCGCTGTGAAGACGCTGTGCGTGTGTTTGTGATGCTCCGCTCAGCCAAAACTGGATGGTACCACCAGGCGCCGGGGAAGCCAGGAGGAGGAGGAGGGACAGGCTTTGTAGGGGCTGAGGGACGCTGTTCCTGTGGCAGCATCAAATCTGGGGTTGAACCGGAGTCTCTGCTCATGGTGTGGGTGGCAGAAGTAGCCAGAGAAGCACTAGGACAACTCGGCAGCAATTTTTGGTTCCTCTTTTTTGAACATCAGGTTGATGGTGCTGCTTCCCAGTCAGGGTTCTGCCCCACAACGCTCATCAGGTAACTGGTGCAGGAGCTCAGGCTCATGCTGTCCCGGTTGGTGGGAGTCGTTCATGAGGTTCAGTGACCTTGGGATCATGTTGGGATCAAACGCACAGGAGTCCCCAGTACCGACCACTAAGACTTACTGTGAGGGGGTCAGGTTTGTGGGACAAGGAGAAGGGCTTCACCCCGTTTGGGTGAAGGGTTTGCAGGACTGCGGCGAGGAAGGGGCACACAGGGTAAATGGTGCTCCCTGGACCTGTCCTCTTGGTGTCATTGAGCCTTTGGCATGAGCAGGGCATTAAATGAGCCTAAATTTGTGTGTACCTGGAGCGGCGGGGACAGGGGTACTTGGCACGTGGGACCAAGAGCAGGGCAACCACTGAGCTGTTGGTGGGTGCCCTCAGTGGCTTCCATCTGGGAATATGCTGATTTTTTATTTTTTTTTTTTAATATGAAATGCCTGAACAGCCAAACCTAGAAATCTTGGAGTTTGTGCTTCGTAGCGAAAAATAAATCGTTATGTCTTGGGCGGGGGTGGGAGGGTCTTATGTGAAGGGTAAAACTGAAAGAAATAAGGTTTCCTATTTTATTATATGAGAGATATTTTTCCACTAAATTACCACTTCCTAAATCGTGTCCTTTGTCTGACTGTAAATAGCCAGGTGTGCCGTGAAGGCGTGGGAAGGCTCCTCGTGGTCACATCCATATGATCCTCTCTGTTCACACAATATTGGGCTGATTTGTTTTATACTTCTGAAATGACAGAAATAAAAGCAATTTTACTGGATGACTTGGAGGTTTTTGTTTTATTAATATTTTTTTTGCTTTTCTCACCCCGTTTGCGGCCGATTTTGGGGACATTTGGGAGCCCACGGAGCTCTACGGGAGTGCCTGAGGGCATTCTTCAGCCGTAAAAGGAGTTGTGCTCACCAGATCAGGATTTCTTGTGGGTTTTCAGAGCAGCCAAACTAGAAATGGAGCTGAGCTTGTCTCTGGCATGGGACAACAAAGGCAAAATTAAAGGAGTGGCATGATATGACTGTTGGGAATTTTTGAGCTAATTTGCTCTTGGGGCACAAAATACAAATAACAGTGCTAATTTAGACTGTATCCAGAATAGTCCTCACCTTATCTCCCTCAGCTGAGAGAGGAGGTTTAAGTAAGCCCCGTGATGACCTCCAAAGGAAATAATTATTAAATAAATAACAACATTTAAATAACTTGGCCTCCTCTGGCGGGTGCCACAGGGCCTGGGGGCCACGCGTTTCCATCTCTGCATCACCCGGAGCTCTGCCCGCGGTCATGCTTTGAGCGGAAAATCCTACTGTGGGTCGTGTTGTGGAGCAACTCTGGGCTCATGGCAACGTCAGTCCGTGGTGCGTTTTTGCTGGGATGTGGCCCCACGTGCCCTTTCCCAATGCTACGAGCAGGAGATGGATGCTGCATGGGGTAACCCAAAACCTGGGTAACCCAAAGCGGGTTACAAAGAGGGATGCGGAACAGCAAAAGCTGATTTTTGGAAAGTGCCATTGCTTGGCCTCCTCTTTCCAAATGCAGGTGTGGTCTCCAGCACTGGCTGGGAGGGCCACCACCATCACAGCTGGAGGTGGCCCTCAAGCCAGTCCCCGGTACCAGCCGCTCCTCAGGATGCAGCGCTGTCTCAGCACAGAGCAGCAAAGGCAAAAACTCCCCAAATTTCCCATCTGATGCTGCATTGGTCCCTGACCACTGGGAACCATCACTGTTGGGGCTGTGCATGTCTTTCAGAGGCATGATTCAGAAAAAAACAGATGTTACTCCCCCAAAAAAACCCCGCAAGGGTCCCTGTACCCCATGGCATATGCTCAGCTGCCCCTTCGGTACCCCCAGCATCTCATTTTCGCGTGTTTGCTTTGGCGTTGCCTAAACCATCTCCAAGGTATTTCCAGGGAGACGCGTTGCCACAGCAACCAGGGATGGAAAAGCCACTTTGGTGGGGTGAGAACCACCGAAAACATCTGTCTGCGCTGGGGCGTCGCACCGTGGGCCGGGCACGGAGCTGAGCCAGCCCTGCTGGGAAGGAGCGAAGAGAGGTCAAGGACAAGTTAAAATTGGAAAGAAAACTGAACATGCTGTTTCGTAGGGCCTTGCTTGCTCTCATCTGCCAATTTTTTTTCCACCCCCCTCGCTTCCTATTGCCAGCAGGGCGGTGTGGGCATCTCCTCCAGCTGGTGGGGGCAAAGGGGGTCTGCAGTGGCCAAAATTGCTGGCGAGAGCCACCAACTTCCAGGGGCTTCCTGGTGACCTCGGCCACTGCAGGTCCCCTTCGCATCCACCGTCATATTTCATATCTCCTTGCCATCGTGTTATTCCTCCCCATCCGCAGATTTGCAGCGTGCAGCAGATTTTTGTGCTGAAATTTAGAGCTCCATGCTGGAAGCTGCCAAGCATGAGTCTGGATTGTGTAATGACCTTCATCTATTTTCTTTTTTTTTTTTTTTTCCCCCCTAAGAAGTTTTTGGAAAAGCAATGTCTAAGAGCCTGGAAAGACCTGGTAGCTTTTATCCCTACCATGGTTTTGCTTTCCTGGGTGCAGGGCCCTGTGCGGAGACTTTCAGACCCCCGCCCCGTTTATGCCCCAGCAGCTCCTCCATCCTCTGGGTCTGTGCCCCAGCTCATAGCTAGGACAAACTCACATTTCCAAATGTCTGCCTTCAAAAGATCATTTTTTGCATTTTTCTCTCAACAGCCCCGAGCAGAGGGTGAGGTTAATGGGTAAGAGGAAGGTGTTGCTTTTGCAGCTGTGGATGGAGCCCTGTGCTGAGCCTGCGCCGCTCCTCCAGCAGCGCCCGCGATCTTCGCGCCTCGTCACCCCAGGCAGAGCACCCGTGGGGCCTTCGCCTGCTCTGCTCAAAAGCTACGGAGAGATGCAAAAGCTGTTTGGAGGAAATGGCTGTGAGCGTGTCCACAGTGTCGTGCAAGCTCTGTAGCTGCAGGAACCCGAGATAAAAACTTCCTCAGGGTCACGGCTGCTGTGCAGGCATCGGGGCACCCTCTGGGCTGCACCTTACCCAGTGCCCTTATAAATCCCTCTTTCCACTGATTCTTTTTAAATTTTTTTTTCATTTAGGTGTGACAGTACTAGATGTGTTATCACAGCAGATTGTTACGAACAGAAAGCGAGCCCCGACATCGCATCAGGACAGCCAACGCCTGAGCTGCAGCAGAAAGCATCCCAGCCCCGTGAGCTCAGCGTTTCCCGGCAGGCGACCGCCCAGCAGGTAATCCAACAATTTAACAGCCCCAGCGCAGCGTTTCTCCACGATAGCCAGCTGGCAGAGGCGCGTCGGGCGCACGCGAGTTATGGCCCAGAGAAGCATCATGACAAACAGGGGTGTGTGGGACGTGGCCCCGGCAGGCAGCGGAGCACGCCGGCCAGCTGGCGCCCATCACGCACCCATGTTGCTGCTGTGGGGCCGGGTAGCTTAGCAATGGCAGCCCAAACCTATTAAATTCCCTGTTATAAAGTAGTTTATAGGGTGGCCAACCCAGGGACGGCGCAGGCATGGGAGAGGTGTGAGCAACGGTGGCGTGCGAGCCCACAAGGTTTTAAGTTATGATTTTTTTTCCCCAAACACTTGGTTGTCATGGCCAAGAGATTGCCCACGATGGGTGCTGGTGGCAGCCTGGATGCAGCAGGAGGAGACCCAGGCCCCATGGGTACTCCCATGTGCAGGTTCCCTGCTCCCTGCATCGCCCTGGCCGCATCCATGAGGTCCAGCCCTGCTCCCCAGCTGCAACATGGCTCCGAGAGATGCTAAAATGGGAGATGCATATTATTTCCCAATGGAAAATATTTTAGCTAAATCCATGTTATAACCATTTTATTGACTCCAAGTACCAGAGAGAAGGTTAGAAGTGACTCTTTTACAAGTCATTTTGCTGTTAAATTTAGCTGTCCTATTTTCATTATCCCCATGGCTTTGGCAAGGGTGAGCAGCCTTCCCTAAAAGGCCTCGTTTCATACAGTAAGTTATTTGCTTCTCTCCTGACAGATATCTAAGCTTATAAGGTTTGTCTGCCCTGCTCAATAGCAGTATCAGCCTTCAATCTTGTACGATTAACATCAGCATTTAGCATTTGCTTTTGGCTCCCTGTCCGACAGCTTTCCATGCTGCTGAGGACTGGGGCTTTGGGATGGCGTCATGTCACTCGTAACGTGCGATCATCTGATTTTGATTCCCAGGCTTCAAGGTATGCCCAAAAGATTTGGATAAATGGTTCATCGGCTCTTTTCCCCCATTTTCCCTATTGTCCAGCAAAGAAAATAAATTTGTTCCGCTCATTTCACGGTTGTCTGGTCTGCAAACTATTGAGTCAATAGGTCAACAAAGCCAAGCAATGGGCAATTGAACCTGAGAGGTGATGATGTTAAAAGAAACGTTCCGGGAAGGAATTATTTATCCCATCAGGCTAAACTTTTCCATATTTCCAAACCATTTCCCCCTGCAGAGAGGGGGCTTGTCCCAGCTGCAGTGGCTTCAGGGACCCAGCAATCAACTGGGGCTCATGGGATGGAGCCAGTCCTTGCGAGGAGTGCTGAAGCTGCCGGCCTCTGGGCTTTTGGGGAGAAACATCCTCTGCTTCCCCCAGAAACAACCCTCCTCACCCCCAGTGCTCCCCAGCAAAGAGCTCACCCCTGTGGGGCTGTGCCCACTGGGGTGCTGTGCAGGTATGGGTTCCCCCGTCTGCAGCCTCTGTGCTTTCCCAGCAATGAGCCAAATCCCCCACCAAAGCCTCCCACTGCACCGATTCTGGCCCCAAATTTCAGTCCAGCCCCTTTCTCCATGGTATTTGCCCGCGCCACCCTGCCGAGCATCCCTCGCTGTGACCCAGCACGCCCGCCTGGCCCCGCTCGCAGCCCTGCCGTTCAGGAAATGCTGGAAATGCTGAAAATGCTTCCAAACGTGCCCAGCCTGGCCCCGTGCAAGCGCTGGGAAGCGGCCAAGCCCCAGCCAGGCAGCCTCACCGCGGGAGGGGGGCCAAGCCGGGCTCCCGGCTGCCCCGTGGGTCAGCTGTGAATTGCTGGGCTGGGGTTTCTGTGCCCACAGCGTCCCCCTTCCCGACCCTTTTCCCAGAACAATCTTTGGGATACAGCTGGACATGGGTTAGGGACAGGAATGGGAGACCCACAGCATGAGGTGGCTGCAGGGGCAGGAACAATGATACCCCAAGCCCAGTTTCTAAAATCCTTTTCCAGGACCCCAACCACCTCCTCCATCCTGCGTTGCCCCCAAGGATGCCTGGTGGTCCCTGCTCGCCCCAAGCCCTGCCTGCAGCCCCCCGGGCCCCAGGGAGGGCCCCTGCCCGGGCGCGGATGCATCTCCCGCGGGCGGCTCCATCCTGGTGGCACGTGGGCTCGGCAGCGGGGTGGCCCTGCACCCTCCTGCACCCGTCCCACCCCCGGACCATGTAGGGCACCAGCTGCTCCCAGCCCAGAGTTTATAGGAAGAGGAAACCCTGTCCCCGCACAGAGGAGGAAACCCGACAGCCCAGATGTGCGCAGAGCAAAGTTGATAGCATTTTTATTTTCGTTTTTTTTCTCCTCCTCTCTGCAAACAGAGGAGTCGCTCGAGCGGCCGTGAGCACAGCCCAACCCGGGGCACGGCAAGCAGCGGGGCAGGCGAGAGGCTGCGGCACGGCCCTGGAGCAGCCATGGGGCAGAAGTGCATGGAGAACCTGTCCTCCTTCCTCTTCGAGTACGACACCCCCAGGATGGTGCTGGTGAGGAACAAGAAGGTGGGACTGACCTTCCGGCTGATCCAGCTCATCGTCCTGGCGTACATCATCGGGTAAGGCTCCCCGGCACTTGCTCTGCCCTGAATTAATGCTTTGCCACTGGGCTAAAAAGCAACAGAGACGAAAGGGCTCAGATATCCCCTACGTCCCGATGTGAGGGGGATTGTTGCCAACAGCTGTGGCCACTCCTGTGCTGCCCGGCGTCCCACCATGGGTCTTCCCGAAGGCCGCCTGGTCCCTGCGTCCTCCCCAGAAGCGGCTGCGTGTGCGGGCTGGAGGCTCACCCCAGCCCCGCTCCGCGCACCAGGGCCCCTGCTCCACACTGAGCTGCATCCAAACGGCACTTCAGCCGCTGGAAGGTGGCCTGAGAATCTGTTGTTATTTTTATTTTCATTTATATTAAAGAAGAGGCAGCTGGAGCCAGCGCGGTGATTTGTGAGACCCGAGCGGCTCGAGGCAGGGCCATAAATCTCCCCGTCCACCACCCCGCCGGGGAGGCAGGGCCAGCCCAGCATCTGGGGCCAGGACAGAGCCACGCTCCAAATCCCTGCTTGGCTTTGCTGGTGGGAGGCAGCCCCGCAAGCGGCCCTTGGTGCCAGAGCAACGGCTTAAAAAAGGCAACGAGCGGAGCAGGCGGGCTGAGAGCAAGGATGTGTGTCCTCAGGCGCCCTGCGACTGGCTGCTTCTGCCACGGCCATTCGGTCCCTGTCCCCTCAGCATGGGATGACGTGCTGTGCTACAGGATGTGATGGTTGATAACAGTGAAAAAAAATCTTCATGAGCTCAGCCCTCAAGAGAGAGAGCGCGGCATCCTTCCGTCGGCGAGGAGGTTGGCAGGGAGAGGGGCTGTCTGGCCAAGAGCTGGGAAAATTGAGTGTTTTGGGGTGCAGGGCACCTGATACCACTGGAAGGAGAGATGCCAGCTCTCAGGGCTCAGGGCAAGCAAGTAGCTATGTGGAGCAGCCATTCCCACACTGGCTTTTAGCCCAGATTCCTTGGAAAGGGGGAGAAGCTTCCCAGGGGGCCATCGTGGGACCCCCGCATCCCTCCCACCCTGCCCACCAGCACTTTGGCTCACAGGGGTGACCCTCATCCTAAACCACTGCTGAGCCAAGGTCACAAGGATGCTCCCTTGCAAAGGGTTTTGCCCAGACTGGTGTTACTAGGAGCAGCGCTGGCTCTCTGAGGGCTGAGCCTGTGAAGCCCCAGGGCTCCCGCACACCCGGCCAGGCGCAGCCGCTCCCGCAGACGGGGAACCAGCAGAGACGGTTGCTCGGAGCGGGACTTCCTAAGGAAACGCAGCTTAAGCAACCTCCCAAAAACAGGACAGGGGAGAGGCAGCCAGGAGGGAGCAAAAAGAGAACCAGCTCAGGGGTGACAGCCAGGGCAGAGGGGAGGAGGTTGGCATAAAGTTGCTGTAATTCCTCAGTTTTTGCTGGTTTGGTGGGGTTGGGCTCTGCTAGCGAGGGGCTGCATGTGGGCACGACCGCCCATCGCCCCACTGGCCATCGGGGTCCCCTCTCTGCCTGCACCAAGCGACGGTGTTCGAGATTTTTCTCTCCCAGTTGGGCAGACAGATACTGATGTTATTTCCAGTTACCCCAGCTTCAGTCCCCCTTGGCAGCAGGTGTGGGATGCTCGTGGTGATGCGTAACTGAGCTGGAGCGATGAGGCAGTGCCATTGGTGTGGAGGAGGGAGATGGGGCTGACCCCACAGAGACCCGCTGTCACCCGTGGGGAGCAGCTCTGGCCTCTCTTCTTCTTTCTGCCGAGATGCTGAGATAAGGCGGTATCACCGCCAGCCAGGCAATGCCACGTGCTCCCCGGCTGGACGTCGCGTTTTGGCTTTCGTTTCCTGAAAACCCCACACGCGAGGAGGCTGCGGGCTGAGGCCCAGGATAGGGCCAGCGAGGGAAGAGGGCTTGGTGACTCCGCCACATCGGGGAGCGACACCAGGGGACTGCCACCCCCTGGGCAGGGCTCAAGTAGCGTTGACAGCGTGGCGGGGAGATGACACCTCGTTGGCCATGACCAGTCATCTGTGCCGGGGAGGGATGGGGTGGCAGCGGCAGGGGCTGTGCTGGGGGCAGATTTAGGGAAACGTTCCACCATGGTTCCACCCAGCTCACAGTCTCCTGCAACCCTGAGGGCGGTGGGGAAGATGCCCAGTTTAACCAGTATAACCCAGTATGGCCATCTGCCTTAGAGGAGGAGGTTGGAGCTGGTGGTCCCAGCTGGGGTGGCAGCGGTGCTGAATTTCTGCCCCCATCCCCAGGTAGTGGGGCAGATGCCATCCCTGAGGTCCCCTCACCCCCTGTCCCGGGATGCTGATGGGGCTGCAAGCCAACCTCCCAACAGGTCCACAGAAGGTCCAGCACACACAGAGCAGAGCACTGGGCAGCACCCGGGTTCCTCTTGCTCTCCCCCGTGCCCATTGGTCGGGTGCCCGAGGACTGGCCGGCATCACGGGCCATCCCAGGGGCAGCGTGCCGCCTCCGTTGCGGCCAGCGGGACCAGTGCCCGCAGTAGCGGGGACAAAAACCAGATCGCTCCTTTTTTAGCACGAGGAAGGCTCTGCGCTGCCGGGAGCGCTACCCGAAATGGTCGCTCGCCCATGTTTATAGTCTCCCTGAGTCAGAGTTAATCCAGCGGCAGCTTGTTTATACCGTAGGTTAAATAGTGTCAGGAGCCAGCCCTAACGGCTGTGTGAGGGGCTGGGAAATGCAATGCTGGCCACAGCGGTGTCCCCAAACCAGTTCTTTTGCACCCAGGCCAACGGCTCCGCAGTTCCTTTGCTGGATGGGGAACCACGGCCCTGGAGCTGTGTCCAGGCTTACCTCTGTCTTGGCCCTGGAGGCACTGGTTTTTGGAAAGTGCCTATGAAGAGGATCAGGAGGGTCCGGGTGGGTCATCAAGCCTAGCAAGCTGCAAGCCCACCCTGGGCTTTAATCCCAGATGGCCAACGGCCACCCTGCTGCACCTGCCTTCACACACCCCCAACCACAAAATGTGCCCCAGGCCCCAAAATAAATCATCCCACCATGGAATTCAGGTCCTGCAGCTTCTACATGCCTCAGGCAAAGGATGGGAGAGCTCAGCAACCCATCCCTCATCCAACTAGAGAAAATTTGGCAAATAAACACCCAGGTGAGACTTGGTAGAAGCAGCCCCAGCCCACAGCAATGAGCCGGGACTTGGAGCTCCTGCGGATGAGCGCCAGTGGCCACGCTCACCCCACCACCTTTCCCCATCCAGGTGGGTCTTCCTCTACGAGAAGGGCTACCAGTCTCAGGACAGCATCGTCAGCTCAGTCTCGGTGAAGCTGAAAGGCCTGACGTTGACCAACGAGAGCGTGCTGGGCCCTCACATCTGGGATGTGGTGGATTATGTTTTCCCACCCCAGGTAAGGAGGCAGAGTGGGTGGGTTTGACAGAGAGGGACAGAGTCCTGACCGCTGCTCTTCCCCATGCGCCGGGGTTTAAATGGGCTCCTCAGCGCAGGCTTTCCACGGGGCCACCTATGACATGGTGTCCTCATGGTGGGAAGTAGGTTGCTTCTGCCATGAATCTCTGCCCACATATCATCCCTGGGGAGCATTCGGTGCTTGGGACCTTCTATGGTTGATGGGGCACATTTGAAGCTGCCTACAAAAGCTCCTCTGATGCCTCCAAACGAGCACCTTGGGCAGCAAGGGGGCCATGTCCTGTGTCCCTGGGGCTGGTGGCACTGCAGATCCCCAGGGCCACCACCAGTTTCCCAAGCCACAGCTGGAGGAGGGTGAAGCAGCCAAAATCAGGCAGAAAGGCGCTGTCTGCCTGGACATGCCCCAGTAGTTTGGGTGCCCTACCCCTCACCCCAGGGAGAGGCTCCTCGCAGAGACTCCATCAGAAAACGCCGTGCTGGCAGTGAGCTCATTGGCTGTGTCTCTGCAGGGGGACAACTCCTTCGTGGTGATGACCAACTTCATTGTCACTCCTGGACAGAAACAAGGAACCTGCCCGGAGGTAAACGTGCTGGCTTCGTCCAGCGGTCTCAGCTTCTGTAATTTCGGGGGGTTGTGGTAGTGGCGCTGGGGAAGGGGTTTTCCTGATGTTGAGAGGTTTAGTAAAAGCTCAAGCCTGGCCCCATTACTGTTCCTGACTTGCAAGCGCTATGTGAAGGCTTTTACTCTGCTGAAAAATGGCCAGCATCCATTTAAGTATTCTCCCCTTTGAGATGGCAAGCAGAGCAGACTCGAGGTTTAAATAAAAGCACCTGCCTGGAGTTTAGAAAAGGAATCCTCTCTTCTTCCTGCTTAATCTGGACATCCTTGGTTGGGAAGGGGTGTATGGCGAGGCTCTGGCCGCAGCCGAGCTGCGTTTCCACTGAGAAAAATGCTGCATGGTGGGGCAGGAGGGACAGAGGGACCAAAGCCGCGGGGTGTGATGCTGAGGGATGGCTTTCTCCAAACAGCTGCCAGATGCTGGGCTCTGCACGCGGGACAGCGACTGCAGCAAAGGGAAATACAGCCGACAGGGACAAGGTATGGCACGTGGCTCCGGCGTTTCCTGCTCCAGTGAAGCCGCCTGGCTGGCAGGGTGGCCCTGCTTTGGACCGCCAGCTGATGGGGTCTGGGAAAAGCCTCTGACATCCTGGGTGAGGGTCCCACCTGGGCTGGTCCTGCTTTCCTCTTCTGAAAGAGATCTGAGCTGCAAAGAGCCCTCCCTACAAAAGGGTCAACGTTTTCCCCAAACTGCTGTCCTGCCAACAGGTCGGCATTTTCTGAGGTGTGTTTTAGCAAGAGAAATGCCCAGTTGCTCCCCTGTACAATAGTGCAAGAGAAACCGCTGCCCCGAGCTGAAAGGCCACCATTAATTACCCTTTTTATAAAGGGGCACCAGAGCCCAGAGTATTTTGTGCCTTGGATGCCTGTGGCAGGGCTGAAGCTCCAGCCAGACCCTGTCCATCCCAGCATCCAGTGGTGCAAGCAGCAATCTCTCTTCCCCACAGGGCTCATGACGGGCAAGTGCGTGCCTTTCAACAGCTCTGTGAACACCTGTGAGATCTTTGGCTGGTGCCCTGTTGAAGTTGATTACCATGTTCCCAGGTAAGGAATAATTCTGTTGCCCCTGGTCCCACCCCAGTGGCACCAGTAGCGCTCGCTGTAGGGCAGAGCACGCCGGGGTTGCTGCCAGGACAGCCCGGGTCAATAGAGGCTCCATGGCTTTACCTGCTGTGTCCCCAGGGTTCATGCCTCTCCTGGCATGGTTTGCTCCATGGTGGCTCACCCCCTTTCTGCTGGGCGCTCTGTGCATGGACCAGCAGTCCCCATCAATCCTGTCTGCCTCCAGAGTAAGTTGTGCTCTGCCCATGAGATGTCCTCCACCTCCAGCCTCCATGGGCCACTGTGAAGCACCTCCTAGTAGATACAAAGTCCTGTTCCTCCTTGCCTCCCCTCCTCAAGGCTTAAATAAAAGCATTTGCCTGGAGTTTAGAAAATAAATCCTCTCTTTTTCCTGCTTAATCTGGACATCCTTGGTTAGGAAGGGGTATATGGCGAGGCTCTGGCTACAGCTGCAGGCCACAGGGACAGACAGGGTCTGTCCAGGAGCCCAGGGAAGCACCCAGAGCCCTTGAGCACCCAGAGCTCCCCCCCCCCCCAAGCACTTCCCTCCCTCCTTGGGGCTTTTCTGAACCTTGCTGGGATCTGTCACTTAGAAAGGGCAGGGATGAAATCACCAGTTTTTCTGGGTCCTGCCTGTCCTAATTTGGATGAATCTCCAGAGGCCAGAGAGCCAAGTGATGGAGACATGCACACACTTGTGTTTTTCAGCCCTGCCCTGTTGTCAGAAGCAGAGAAGTTCACCTTGTTCATCAAGAACAGCATCACCTTCCCCAGGTTCAAGGTGTCCAGGTAAGGGGAGGTTGGAGGGGACGGCTTCTGTTCGCTTCACCTGGCCGTGTCTCTAATGGGAAACCACAAGTGTGGCTGGGTGCTTGAATCAGAGGATGCCGTACCTCCTCAGCAAGCCCAGGACTACCCTGACTGCCGCACTGATCGCCAGATTAGCTGACATGAACTGGGACATTTCCCTCCCAAATCTGCCCCCTCTCAGCTGGTAGCTGTGGTTACAGGACAGAAGGGACGTCCGCTGAGTTATCCTCATATGATGCACACTAAAATACAGTTTCTCTGATCTTTCATTTTTCTTCTCCCTCTTCCTCCCCAAAGATAACAGCAAAATACTCCAAGTCTCAGGGGCGTAAGAGCAGCTGGGATGAGCTTGCTGCCCAAAAATGAGCAGAGACCCCTCTTACCATCACGGGTCCCACCTGTTTCGGCAGCAGGGTTGTACATCTGTCCCTTCCAGGCAGCGCTGGAAACAGTGCCGCCGGCTGAAGGCGCACACGTAAGAGGATTTGTGATGACACTGATGAGATATCTGATTGGGAACAAGTTCACAGAGGCTATTTGAGCTGAAGATGGCGGATTCCTCTCTCTAAGCCGATCGTGTCCCTGTGCTGCAGCCGAGGTTGAATGCCCAGCACGCTTGGCAAAGCCTCGAGCTGCACCCCAAGAGGTGCCTGAGAGAGGGGATCCCCCACCAGCAGCGAGGAGAGGGGGCAACCTGGCAGGAGCAGGGGCGTGGAGGGGCAGACAGCAGGTCCTGGAATCTGGCTGCCGTTGCAGGGGCTGAGCCAGCTGAGGTCATGGGGAAACTTCCTGCCTTTGATCACAGCTGCTAATTAACTGCTAAGCATAAATGAAGGGACAGGATTGAGCAAGGCACAAGGCTTACAAAACCATCCGGGGCAGGGAGGCTTCACAGAAAAACTATTTTTACAGAAAAGAACAGAGAAGGGTGGAAGGCAAGACATTGTCCTTTGCTTTTCACCCTTCCTGGAGGAGATGGCAAAATCCAGCTGAACATAAAAGCTGTGGGATATGCTCTCCATGAACTGTTCCAGATGAAAGCTGTGGGTGCACGGAGCATTGCCCGACAGAACCCAGGGACGAGCTGACGTGCGAACGGGAGAGGCAGCTGGGAGGGATGGTGGAGGCCCATGGGATGGTCTGTAAAGCTGAGGAATGAGAGAGGGTTGCCAAAAGAGGTGAGGACAGGAAGATGTGAGCTGAAGAGATGAATTTGGGGAGCAGGCAAAGCAACAAACCCAAAGCAGAGGTGGCGACCACTGGGAGGAGAGAAAAGAGCAGAGAGGCTTCCTCTGCAAGAGGATGCTCAGGGGCACAAATCGCTGGTGGGGCGAGAGAAGCCAGGCAGGGCTGGAGGAAAGGGTCCATTCTCTGTGTGCAGGGCCTGCCAAGCACGTCGGGGAGCAGAACAAAGCCCTGACCTTTGAAGTTACTGGGCTTTGAGCAACAGTTAGGACCAGGGACTTCCAGAGGTCCTTTCCCACCCAAATTACTGGATTATTCAGAATTTTTCTCTCTTTTTTCCTTCACAGGCGCAACTTGGTTGAGAGCGTTACCAAACAGTACCTGAAGAAATGCACCTATCACAAAGTCACTGATTCCTTGTGCCCTGTGTTTGACCTGGGATACATAGTGAAGGAATCGGGTCAGAATTTTACCTTCCTGGCTGTCAAGGTACTTCCATTTCAAATGACGGTGACATGGGGAGGGGGGACGCTGACAGAGCAATCATGAGACGCAAGGGATCTGTCTTCTCAAGGACTTGTGACACAGTGTCAGAATTAGCTCTTAAAGATTATGAATCTCCTTAGGCATGGCCTAATATTTAAGCCTTTCCTGGAAACTACCCTATAAGATGGACAAGATTTGACCTGCTGACAATAAATCCAGGGTTCGGTTTGTTTTCATTTGTACAACAAATGACTAGTGCTACGTGGCCAGATCCCAGCTGGTTGAGCTCAGAAGCCTTGCTTGGATGGTGCAACGCCGGTCATTGCACGACGCAAACCGCAGCCTCTACTCGGGCTCGGAAATGCAGCTTTGCCCAACGCTTCTCGGGGTGGTATGCAAGAGCATCTGCTGTTTCTGCACTGCAGAGCCTTAAGCTAACTTTGCCAGGCATTAAATAAAATCAGAGGCTTGCAGATGTCAAAGGTACAAAAAGACAAGCCCCTGGGACACAGCTAGTTACAATCTGGACCGAGCTCAGGAGGGATTGCTTCATTTCCTAGCAGAAGACCTCTTAGAGGAGGTTTTCTTCTGATTCTCACGGGTTCATGTCACTCTCTGTGACCTTGTTAAATTGCCTGTGACATTGATGGTTTGGTGGCAGGGTTAAGTCACAGGGCAGGCAAATGGGTAAAATCTTGGAAGGCAAGGCTGTCTCACTAGGACCGTGGGGGATCTGCAGCGGGCATTGTTTCTCAGGACCATGCCTTGGGCACGGGATGCTGACCAGGAACAAGAGGGCATGAATTTAGTTGTGTGTCCAGCATTTAGGGCAGAAGCAAGCCCCTCCACATAGGGTGAGGTGCAGGACACGAAGCTGAGGATGCCCAGGAGGGCTGAGACAACAGTGGGATCCGTGTACCCCAGAGAGCCAGGGCACCGGGTAGCATTGAGGAAGGCCACATATGAGGAGAGGAGGAGGTTCTCCATGCAGGCCAGGTCCCAGGAGGTTGAGTCAAGTGGGACAACCTTGTGACTCTGCTCTCGGCTGCAGGGTGGAGTTGTGGGCATCACCATAGACTGGAACTGTGACCTCGACTGGCCCGTCCGGTACTGCAAACCCATTTACCAGTTCCACGGCCTTTACAACGATGACAGCAATGTTTCACCGGGCTTCAACTTCAGGTAAGGAGACCCCCGTTAACTCTCCAGGCAGAATTCAGAGGTGGCATCTTTCAGGATCCCTCAGCTCTCAGGGGATGGTGGAAGGTCAGGGGCCATTCTCCAAAATACTGCTTTTGCAGTGCCAGACAGCAGTGCTCTCTTTAGAATGGCATGAGAAAAACAGTAACTCATCCCTTGGTCTCAAAATTACCCCGTTGCCTTTCCGTGTACATCTCCTCCCCTTGCAGACTCTCCTGCTCAGCTGAGCTCTTGGGAAGCCCTTTTGAAAGACTGGAGATGGTGCCAGGTCATCTCACATGTCCCCACGCTTCAAAGCATTCAGCCACAGCGTGACATTTAGGCAGGAGCTGCTGCTCCGACTGCTGCTCTGTGCGAAGCTGCACCAATATCTGCTGTCACGTAGCGCTGGGTGTCACCAAGCATCAGCACAAGCAGGAGCTTTACCTCCGACTTGCAGGCAGGGAAACCGAGGCACAGAGGGAGAGGTGCCAACAGCCCAACTCCTTTGGGGGGATTAAGGAGAGGGTCAGGGCCAGATCCATGTCAGTGCATCCCCAGAACCCCACTCTTCTCCTGATGCCATTGGGTTGTAGGGAGCTGTTAGACAGCAGGCAGGACATTAATGCTCACCATCCAACTGGACAGATATGCCAAATACTACAAAGAAGATGGGACAGACAAGAGGACGCTCTACAAGGTGTTTGGGATCCGGTTCGACATTTTGGTGAATGGCAAGGTAAGGGTGGCCAGCGCTGGGTTTGCCCCAGCTCCCCAGGACGCAGCGCCATGTCCTCAGACAGGTACCAGCCCTGCAGCAAAGCACCAGGGTCTCACGGGGCCGGGAAAACCAATGCGAGTGGTTTCCTCGGGTCAGTGCTTTTCTCTCAAAAAACATGACAATGGATTGGGGGAGCACTGTGGAAAGTCAAAACCTTTCACTAATATTTACAAAAGCTGAACATTTGCATTTTCCCTGTTTATCTTTTTCCTCCCAGTGGGACAAAAGGCTCTCTTCACTGTGTTCCCACTGGAAATATTTAAAGGGTGTAATTTTTTTTTCTTTTTATTAATAATACAGAAAGCAAAGTAATTTCAATTGGTGTCAGCCTAAAACCAACATACCATCTTCTCCTGTTTGAATAATGACCTTAAAACCAGCTCTCACCCAGTTCCTGTTTCTCTCTCTGCTGTGGTTGTGGTTTGGGTTGCTGCAAGGCTCTTTAGCTTAGCCCCACCTATACCTACGGCACCTTTTTTTTTTCCCCTGGGCTGATTGTAAACTATCATCTCTTTTCTCCAATTTTATTCAGGCAGGCAAATTTGACATCATCCCAACCATGACCACAATTGGCTCTGGAATTGGTATTTTTGGAGTGGTAAGTTCAGATATTTCCAGCCTCCATATGGAGACTCTGAAATCATTCTCCTTGCCTGCGACATCCGTGGGGAAGTGTCCTTGAGCAGCAGTGAAACACTGGCTGCTCCTCAGGCAACGCGGGATGGGAAAAGGGGGGAAAGGAGGTGCTCTCCTGCCTTGCTGGCTGAGGAAAATAGATTCCTGCTGACCACCAGTTGATGTGAACTCTGCTAGCGGAGCCACCGCCCTGCCGAGTGAGGGGAAGGCTTTCACGGCAGGACCATGTCTTGGTATCTCGGTAGTTTCAAGTCAGAGCTGGTATTGAGGGGTTTTGGAGGTGATGGGCAGTATTTCATGTACAACAGAAAACCAGCATCTTATTTGGTTGTGGTTGTTGAAGACTTTGGCATAATCCAAAGGGTGTTGAGCTCTGTGTATACCTAAACAGGAAACACTTAATTTCTGTTGACTTTAATTGCCTGGTATTTAGCCCAGCACACTTCACTTCTGTCCCAAATGGACATTCGAGGGCTGCACGCTCTTTAGCAGCTGCCGCGTTGTGGGCTGAAGCAGAACTGACCCTCATTTGTGGGGCAAACTGGAACAAGCTGGAAGGACAGGGTGGCACAGAGTGAGCTGGGAGGACAGTCCCAACCCTAACTGCGCTTTCTTTTAAGGCCTCTGTCCTCTGTGACCTGCTCCTGCTGCATTTTCTCCAGGGACGGGACTATTACAAGCAAAAGAAATTCAAATATGCGGAACAGGAGCCTGTAAGTAACAGCACATCCCTCCCTTGCGGAGATTCTTGCAGGTGTGTGAGTGCGGATGCGTGCATCGGTAACGATGCTGTGACACAAACATCGGTTATATTGAGGTGCAACCAGGTGCCTTCCTGAGCTACTGGGAATCCTGAGCCCCTGTGACTGGCAGAGACTGAGACCCGTGAATCTCCTCTCCAAAATTACAGAGATCTTCTCTGTGACTCACTATCAATAGCTTTATTCCCTCCCTTTATCACCAGATATTCCAGTATCTGGTAACACTTGCATTGCTTTAAGGGAAGCAGAGACAGACCAGTGCTTTAGCAAAGTGGAAAATGTCCCCTTTTCTGCATTCTGAGAACATCCCCATGACCGTGGGATGTTTTGTGGCCTTTCACAGGACATGAAAACAGCTCCCCTCAAATTTATCAGAAAATATTGGGGGTTAGAAGTTGCTGTTCAAGCACATTCTCCCTGGCGTTAGAAAGGAGCAGGTCTGTAAAAGAATCATTGTTTTCTCTCCTTTAACCCCCAGTCGAAGTCACATAAGAAGGAAAAGGAGCTGGACAACGCGCAGTGAGAGGTGAGCAGTATTTCTCCGGCCCTGCTAGCATATGGCTGGGAGGGTGAGGGCTATGGGTCCCGGGGGTGTCCCAAGACCCCAGGAAGGCACAGAGGATGTCTGAGCTGCAATGTCTAACCCGGGGTTAGCATTTCCCAGGACAGGCAGGTGAGCTGGGCTGCACTGGGCGCAGGGCGTGGGACTGACATCGCGTTTTTGATGGCAGCATCACTTGAGGAGGCGCAAGACACCAGAAATCACTGTGCACCTCTCTCTTTTGGCAGAATCTACACTGACCGATGAACCTGCACCCTCTTCCTCCTCCTCCTCCTCCTCCTCCTCTCCTAAAGCACGGTCATCATCCCCTGTCATCAGCCCGTGTCAGCCCCAAGGCCAGCAGGAGCAGTGGCTGACACCAGCTGATGGGAACGCAGCACCCTGCAGCCGGGGCAGGGTCCGGCCGGCCCGGTGCTCTGCCTCTGGTGGGACACGCTGCGATGCTGCGGGTGGGTTAAACTCACATGGGGCATTGGGGAGCCATGGAGGCACCCGTGGGGCTCTCCACCAGCCCTGCCGCAGGGCACTGGGGTCTGCTGCCATTTTGCAGCACTTCTGAAGGGCTCCTGCTGTGCCCTGCCTGCCGTGCCAGGGTTGTGCCAGGGCATCCTACACCTTCGAGCCCTGGGGAGAG
Source organism: Tetrax tetrax (assembly GCA_009806455.1). Taxonomy (NCBI): domain Eukaryota; kingdom Metazoa; phylum Chordata; class Aves; order Otidiformes; family Otididae; genus Tetrax; species Tetrax tetrax. The sequence goes on along the minus strand of WHYT01017468.1, from coordinate 164,307 downwards.
CATCGCCGCCTCTCCTTCCGCAGCGGCACCCATGGACAGCTCCAAATTGAGGAGAGGGACAGGGAAGGAGAGCTGGCAAGAACCATGCCCAGTCTCTCATCATGGGAGAAAAATGGTTATTTTCTAAGGATGTATTTTATTAAAAAAAAAAAAATAAACCTTTAGTTTTTCTACTACATCTCTTTGCGGTACCCATGCTTGCCCCAGGGCATGGGGTATGCAGAGCTTTTTGGCACTGTGGGGTTTGTGCATGGAAAGCAATCCTGTAAATTGGGCTGGAGTGTGGGGCTCTGCCAGGGGCTGAGCGCAGGCTCCCCCGGGCTCTGCCTTCCCACACAGGGCCCCTGGGCCTCAGGCAACGAGCTGGGGCTGTTATCAGGGTTGTCACTTGGGTTTCCTCCTCAGGCAGGTTGGCTGGCGGAGAGCGCTGGCGCACTGCTGGCCATCAGAACGGGTGCCCTGTGCCAGCTCTGCCTCCCGCTGCCCACGCCAGTCAGTACTAGTCGGTCCGAATTGATCTTCTTGACCAAAACTTCCCTTCTCTGCCAGAAGATTTGCACTACTCGGTGCGTGCAGTTGGACATCACGAGCTCTGACCGAGCCCCACATCGCTACGAGCAGCCCCTGCACTGCTGGCTCTGTTCAGTTCCCCAGGATGCATGAGCACAGACTTTCTGCACTGTTTCTCTCTCTGAACGTCGTTTTGTAACCCCCCAGAGGAAATTTTGCCTTGATCACTTCAAAACTGGATGCCAACTGCCGTGGGAAAGCCAGTGAAGAAGCTGAAGGGGTTGCTCTGCCCACGGCTGCAGCATCACCGACTGCGGTGGGGAGCACGAGCCCGCCGGACAGACGCACCGCGCTGGGCTCGCAGGGACGCACAGCCGAGTGCCACAGAGAGCTGCAGGTGATATTTGGTCATGAGCTCAACAAACATTCCAAGCCATCTGTTCTCCATGGGGAGATTATTTGCTCTCAGAAGGATGCCTCAGCTTTCACAGGCAGGGTTTCTGTTTTGTTTTTTTTTAAGATTACCCATTTGGCTAACTTTTTTACCCTTTCTCACGATGCTGTTCCATAATAGAGGTGCCAGGTGCTTGTGTTGCAGATATGAAGATGAGGATGGGGAAAGCTCTCTGGTCTCCAGAGGAGTTGGTCCCCTCTTAGCGGGCGCTGAGGGCATGGGGCTGGTGGCATCCCTGGGCATCACACGCTTTTCTCCGGCGCTCAGCAACACAAAGCACCACACGGTTGCTGTCTAGTGCACCAGTGCAGCTCTCCAGGAAGCTGCAACCAGCAGAGGGGACTGGAAGACCATTTCACACAGGCACGCCTGGGGAAGATGCAGTGGCCAAAGATTAGAGGCAGCAAAGCGAGAGTGTTCAAGTAACCTTTCACACCTGCTTAAACCGGGTCAATCTCCAGTCATAACTTAAAATAACCAGTGCAAGGCTGCAGGTAGAGCAGGGGGTTGTTTCTGCCTGCTTAATCTTTCAAGCTGCTTGTCATGCAAAGCCCCTGTTCTTTCCTAGGAAGTATTAAAAGGCAGAAGAGGAAATTAGGAAAAACGCTACTTGTCAAGGATCCCTTGCGGTTACTATTCAAAACCTCTGAGCTGGGATCCCTGAAAGTCCCAAGACTGCTTTAAAAATCATAGGAGGGTTTATTTTTCCCTCCTTGCTTGCTTTTTAATATACACAGTCTTTGGGGATCCTTTTCTTTGCTTTTCATTCACCAACCATCTCTACAAGCAGCAGATTGAGGTATTGTAATTTTAATTCTTTCACCAAAGCAATTTTGTCCTCTAAGCCAGGGCCACCAGGGCCAGTGGCTTTCAGATGGGTCCCATGTAGAGCAGTAGCTGGCTGGAGAAAACTGGGCAATTTTAAGATAATTTTAATAATTTTAAGATATGCTGGTCCCCTCTGCAGTATGAAAAGGCAGTGAAAGCCCAGGGCAATAATTTTGGACCCTCCTTTTGCCAAGGAGGCTGGAGCTGGTGCTCAGGGAGGAAGGGCTGGGCTGCTCAGCTCCACATCCTGCAGCGCAAGTCCCAGTGCGGAGCCGTGGGTGACCAGCAGGACCGTCCTCCTCTCCTCTTGCTTTGGCCTACTGTTGCTCTTGGAGTCGGGGGAGAATTCCCTGTGCTTGGCATCTGTTGTGGCCAGAAAGCGACTGTATTTGAAGCTCTAAAAGTGCAGCCAGTGCCCCCTGCTGCTCTCTGACCTCAGCAACGAGCCAAAGCGTCACAGAAACCCAAACGGATTTGGCCATCGTGTGAAGACCCCTTCAGTGACAGTTTGCTGTCTTGCTTCCTATTTATGCTGTGACAAGTGAGGGGTGGGTTGTTTGGTTTTTTTTTTTTAAACTCCTTGGTTAATTGCGTTTTGGTTTCCCACAGTTATTTAGCTAACAGAAAAAATACAAATAGAAAGGGAAACTTCAGCAAAACAAACACTGCCTCCATCCTTTCAGAAAGAAAACACACAAGAAAGAATATACATTCTCCAGCTAATCCCTAATCATTACAAACAGCACCAACAAGACCTCGCAGGTGATGTTGTCAGTGTAGTGCTCTAAGGGTCCAACACGATTCTTGCACTGACTGTGGGTGTCGGATGAAGCGAGCGAGCCATGAGTGCAGTGCTACTGTTCCCATTTTACAGAAAGGGAAACCCAGACACAAGAAAATAATTTCCGAATGTGTGTGTAAATATGCTGAGCAGCTTCTGCCTCTGAGCAGTTATTATTATCCGTGAAGGTTGCCAGGTTGGACCTGGTACAAATACATCTTCTCATCCCCTCAGGCATGGTTACTCTGAAAGAAATCAAGTGGCACAGATATTCCAGAAGAGCAATTGCAGAAAAACTTATTCAGCAATAATTACGCTGGTTAGTGACGCCACAGAGATGAGGAATTATATTTCAACCTCTGCAGAGCCAACAACATTTAATTATTATGTTTGTGCACAATTCCCAGCACAACGAGGCCCTGATTTCCACCTGGTGCTTCCAGACACTCTAACAATGCAAATTAAAAATTAATAACACTAAAGAAAGAGAGACCTCCTTCCCTGTGCAATCTCTCCTGTCTCTGAGCTCACTCATTCTTTGCGCACACCGGACTCCCTTTTATTTTTAACCCAGTCCTCCACTTAGGAGGAGGACTGGGTTAAAATTCTTGAAATTTTCCCTAAAAAAGCCCCCGCCTTTCTGACTACACGAATTCCCTTTTCTCTTTTGATGTGGGAGCATGTTTTCAGCTGGATAAATCCCCTGGCTGACACACAGTGAGGGACTGATAGGAACATTTACGTCCTTCCAGCTCTAAACGATGCTTTTATTTCCTCCTGTCCCAACGACCTGCATTCTTGGGCCGGATTGTGGTGGGCGGCGAAAGGACCCTCTGCCATTACAGCCCCAAACATCCGCGGCTCAGCCTGCAGCGATGCTCCCGGCAAGAGTACAGTTGTTACGGCTCGTTTTTGCGGCTGCCAGCTCTGTCTTAACGATGCCACGCTATTTTATTTTCCTTTCTTTGTTGAGTGCTCTCTCCTTCTATTATCTAATTGCTTTATTGCCTTATTTTAGAAAGCATAAAAGCCAAAAGTGTCCAAATGGATTCTGAATATAGTATCATGGGGTGAATTGGGATCGTTCCAGTTAAGGGAGCTCTGCCTACTGGTGCCAAGCACGGCTCCTGCTCAGCTGTACGGCACCACAAAGAGATTTGGCCAAAGCTGTTCTTAGAAGAAAAGATGGCTTCAACACTTTTTTTTTTGTTTTACCTGAACATGCTTGTGAAATGCCCGGAGAAATGCAAAGTCTCCCTCTCATGACTGTAACTCAAGGACAGGTTAAATAAACACCCTCCCAGTCCCTGCACCCAGAAAACCCATGGGAAAACAGATTTACCAACCAGCTGCCCCCAACCACCATTGAACAGAAATTCCAAAGTCCTATTTTAATGTTGTTATAACCATCATGGTCTAAGCATCAGAGAGACATTTTTTGGGACTCTTTTTTGTGCTGGTCATTGCTGCTTTGCAGCATACTCATCTGTTTATTATGAAAAAGGAAACTGAGGCATGTGGTATTTTTTTTTTTTGTTAGTTTGTTTTGGTTCTGGAAGAAATAGCAGCTTGTGACTGAGACTAGCTAACCAGGTTATTTCATGAGGTTGAGTGCTATCAGTCCTTGCCAGAGGCAAGAGTTCCAAACCCTAACGCTGATGCTAAAACTGTGCTTCAGACATCACTGGTGATTTAAACTGCCTGATGCTAAAGGAGACAGGTCTTTAGGGGACAATCCCCAGCACCTTCCAAACAGTCAGCATCTTCTAGGCATCTCAAAGCCAACAGTAAATGAGCCCAAATGACTTCTGAAACCCTTGAAAATACTTCTCAGCAGTAGTTACAGCAGGAGGCTGAAAGTTTTACTCATTGCTCAGGAGAAGCCACATTGTTTCTGTATGAGCAAGGCCCTGCTTGATGGAATTGAAAGCCCCTGTGAAATGGGTCAATATTTTATCTTGTATGTGTTATAGTCTTTCAGAGCAGCTCTTGTGCCCTGGAGCCACGGGAGCATGGTCTCTCCACAGGCACAGCCACATTCCCAGGTCCTGGGCACTCACTCACACCTGGGCATCCAAGAAGGAGGTTGCTGGCACTGTCACTGCTCAGGGAGGCTTTGCTTTTGCTCCTGGGCACGTCTTACTTTTCCTGAGAGTCCACCATGGCCAACACACAGCCTAGGAGCTCAGTGTGAGATGCTGGAAACCATTTACGCCAGGCTTTGCTGTTGAAAATAAACCCTAGCAGTTTCTTCCTTTCTTATTTCTGTCAGAAAGGTTTTCTGCATGAAAAATGAAATGAAAAAGTATTTCAAACTGCCAGTGGTTAATCCAAGGGTGGAGAAAGGCTGTCCCAGCCTATTTCAGAAACCATGGGCCCTCAATGCATTGCATATTTTTGTTTTCAGTTTCTTTGCTCTGGCTGCTGCAGGAAGGAATTGTGTATACCTGAAGTGCAAAAGTGGACCAAATTATATTTAAAGACCCGAAACCACGGAAACACAGTCAGAACTATGAATAAAATACATTGAAAAGGACTAAGTGACAAATTGCCAACAGTAAAAACACATTTGTTGGTCTCTCTGAAATATGTCAGGCTCTGCCGCCCTCCCGCTGGTTCATGTCACGCTGCCGTTCACCTTCTCTGCCCGTGTTTCTTGCTCACGGAGGATCTTCCACTGGATTTTTCCTCTGATGAGCTGAAAGAACAATCCTTTCAAGCTTTCTAATGGGGGTCATTTTGCTGAATGTAACAATTCTTTAACAGCCAAGTTTACAACCACACAAATACTGAATTTTTAGCTTGCTGGTTAAAGAAAAAAAAATATTGCTTTCTTCCTTGCAAAATAAATAAGGGGACAGAGTATGCTGTGGCCAAATAATTGGATCAATTATTTTATTAGACAACTTAAAGATTAACAGTAGGCAAACAATGTCTCAAAAGTTTCAAGCGAAATTAAAACCATTTCATTTTGAAGTATTTTTGACTGAAAATCGTCAAACAGAATGGACAAGTATTTTAGGTGGAAGTGAAAGGGCATTAGCCTTGGGTAAACCTGTTCATTTGCAAAGAGCTGCTCAGCTATGTACGACCAAGCAGAGTGACAAAGCATATTTCTGCAGGAAGACTTGGGTGCTATAAGAGAAGTACCCACAGAAAGAATAAGTGAAAAAGTTCATGGTCTTCGCAAGGCTTACAGATTACTTTGCTGGTTTAATGATTGGTGTCTCTTAATTGCATTTCAATGCTTCTCTAAACACAGTGACTACCTGAGCAAAGATTTTTTGGGATGGGAAACAAAGTTGGTTGTAAACCCCAAGCTGCATTATTAATATGTTGAGTTGTTTTGAGATGTGAAACCCATGGTAAGAAATTAATTTGTTTCCAAAGCAGAGGATTATTTGACACCCACTGGAAGCAGGCACAGGCATTTTTATCCGCTTGTTGTCACAGCGGGAAGGAGCAGCAGTCAGCAGTGGGTTGAGTCAGGATGTGGATTTAATCCAACTCTTACTCTCCAGCTAAAGCCAAGATCCCCCCGTGGGGACCCTGACCGTGAACAGGGCCACAGCAGAGCCCAGCGACCCGGCCACAAGTCACTTGTCACAAAATCAACATCCTCACGAATCCCACGGGAAATGCACTTCACAGCTGGGTGCGGGGCTGCAGTGGTAACCCCTTGACCCAAGGGCACGGCCAACCATGAGCCAAGTAGGTAAAAGAGAGCGGGGGGAAGAAATAAAAAAAAAAAAAAGACAAGAGTCTTGAAATGAAGAGGGCATTTGCTTGCAGGAATTCCTTGAGTGATGGCACTGGAAGGAGCTGATGTGCAGCATTTCTCCTCATTGCCATAAGACTTCAGAAGATGCTTGTGCATTCGCTCAGGGTTGACAGTTACTACTCTAGAAAAATCTCCATCCCCATCCCCGAAAACATTCACGGCCAGGTTGGCCGGGGCTCTGAGCAACCTGATCTGGCTGGAGATGTCCCTGCTCCTGGCAGGGGGTTGGACTGGGTGGGCTTTGAAGGTCCCTTCCGACCCAAACCCTTCTGTGATTCTAACTATTCTACTCTAAAACCACCTGCACCCACAGCCTGAGTGCCCACCACCCATGGAGC
>WHYT01017468.1:119716-157152 GCA_009806455.1 Tetrax tetrax | reverse complement strand
TGCGCGCACCGTCCCGGCGGTCTGTGGAAAGGGGCACGGCGGGCGGGACGCGGGTCGGGGGGTTTGCGGGGAGGTGAAGGGCTGCGGGTGTGGGAGGTGCGCAGCGGCCGAGGTCGCCGGTGCGGGTGGGATCTCCCAGGCCGGCGGGCTCGGGCAGCCGCCTCAGCTCCGCGGCCGCGGGAACCGCGCTCCGCAACGGGGTTGGGGATGCGCCGTGTGCCGGGCGGCTGCTTTTACCAAGCCCCAAAACAAAATCCTTCAAAAACTGGAATTTTGAGGACTTTACCCATCACAGCGGCCACCTCTCACCCAGTTTCTCGAGAGGGCAGAGGAGAAGGTAAGAAGTGCGGTGAGCTGCGGGCAGGTCTGTCGCTGCTCCCTCACCCCCACACCCCCCCGCCGCTGCCCCCGGGGATCAGTCCGAGCTCCCCAGAGTTTGGATTTTCTCCTGGGTCAGTGCTTTGGCTGTCGCTGCCCGAGCTGTGTCTCGGAGCGCACGCCTTGCAGCCAGGCTGGCGTGAAGAGGGGCTTACCTCCCTCTCTCTGCTTGCCTTGGCTCTGAGGGAAAACAAACTGCAGCTCTCGAAGGCCTGTATGCTGTGAGCAAGGAAAACTGCTGATCCTGCAGGGATATCACTTTTTTTTCAGCTGCTCTGATGAAGGTAAAATTACCATTCTGTTGTAGTTGTGACTTAATGAAAAAGACTTGTTTGATCAGAAACTGTTACTTTTCTATTTACAGTAGTCTGTGGTTCCAAGTTAAGCTTTCAGTGCTGCTTCCCATAAGGTGTTAATATCCTCCCTGTGAGGCATCTCTGGCAGCTTCAGTGTGTTCTGGCGTTTGACATGGGATGGCTTTGAAGTGTTGCTTTTGAAACTGGATAAGGCAAGCAGAGAGCCGTTATCTCAGTTGTTTGAAGAGAAAAACCAAAGCCAGCGTGCTGGGGCTGTGCTCTAACATGTCCCTGTGCAATGGCACAGCTCACTGTGCTGCACCCTGTGCTTGGGCTTTGGGGTGTGGTGTGAACAGGATTAATCTCTAGGCTCAGCAATAAATTGCTTTCCTTGGTTTGCTCCCTTGGCTTTTGCTTGGAGAAGGCCAGATCTTAGCAACCAGGAGTGTAAGCAGCAGGCTCTTACCGTTCCAGTGAGGAGTTCAGGCATGTTACTGTTTGATACAGTATGAAGGCTGGGTTTTAAGTCACAGTAGGTGCTGGGCCACTGGATCCTGATAATTTTCTTTTTTGAGGCAAGCTGTGTTCACTGGCATGAAGTGCCTTCAATCTAGAAATCTCTTTAGCTGTTTCTTCTCCTTGCTTTTGGGATCTGTCTTGTGGGTTGGAGCTAGCATGCTTGGAGTTGGACATGTGTGTGTGCATGTGCTGCCAGGACAGCCCCTGGCCCAGATAGGGGGCACAGCTGCTCATCCATCTTCTGGAGCTGAGCTGCAAGGGGACCTCATCTGTCCCAGCATTGCCCCGGAGAACAGTGAGGTGCCCCCATCGCTTAACATAGTTTGTTGGTGCTTTACTTCTGCCATGGCTTTCAGAACCTGTGCTCTGTGTTCATTAAACCCTACATGTCTTTGCCTGATACAGTTGTTCTTGCACTAACTAGACTCTCAGGGCTGAGGTTTCTTTTGCTGGGTTGTGGGATTTCTCTTCCCTTACGGACTCTTGTGAGGTGGCTACAGTGGGAATCTTATCAGGCTGTGGCAGAAGAGGTGTTTGGAAGGACAGTGCAGCAGTGTTCCATTTGCTGGAGGAAGAAGCAGCACTGCTTATGTAGAGGTCACCACAAGAGCTTGTGTTAAGGTTTAGCCCTTGGCTGGGTTTGAAGAGGTGGCACTATGCTGAGCATGTCACTCTGTTCTTCTCCCAGGGGTCTGCTGCCCAGAGTATAGCATCTCTTCTTGATGGTGTTTGTTCCCTGAAGTTACTGAAGGGTACATTAACCCAGTTGTTCCTGCCAGCCTTTCTTGAACTGCAGAAAGAACAGTCCTGTCTGAAAGCCAAGTCTTCTGTGAAGTGTCAGTGCTGACCTTAGAAGAGCCTTTATAGGGTCATTGCTACCCGGGAGCAGGGGAAGGAGCAACCTCTTTTGTAAGAGGCTTAAGGGAAAAGCTGGGGCTGCTGGGTGGCTTCTGCAGACCACTAGCAGGGTGGTTAGGTTCTTCAGAGGATGTATCTGCCTGGCTAGAGGGCAGAGAGGATAAATCTGATGCAAATCGGGGCATGCCAGGCTGTTGGAGGGGAAGGGATGTGTGTTGGTGAAGAGCTCAGTGTCTGTGCTGGAGTTGTGGAAGGCAGTTTGATAACATCAGAAATCAATATGTGTAATTACTCTCCCTTCGGAGGATCTACCCATTTCTGCCCTGATGCAGGTGGATGACGGGCAGGTGGTGGGTCTGTTCAGCAGCACAGAGCTGACTGGCGGAGGAGGCAGGCTTGGCTTCAGGGCTCTGTGTGGGTCCTGCGTAGACAGTGCTGGGCAATGCAAGTAGGCAAAAGGTGGGAGGGAAAATGGTTTGTGTGAGGCCAGCAGCTGAATTTTGGGCAGCATCAGTCTGTAGAAGGAGCTCTCCTGACACCCCAGTGTGAAGGAGGGTGAGCAGTCAAGGCTTCTGGGTGGGTTTTTATCACCCTCTAACTTGGGATAGGGGGAGACTTCTTCCTGCACAGCCTCTGGCAGGTGCTTGCTGCTCCCCAGCTGTCTTGTTGCTGAAGTTCAGCTGTTGGTGATGACAGGTCTGTTTGCTGAGGGCTGGTGTTGGAGGCAAGTTATCCATTCAGCTTCTGGCCGAAAGTGAGGCCTGAGCTGTCAGTGTAAAAGCGAAGTATAAAGTTGGTATGAGATAAAATGTTACTGGCTTGTGCCTAGAAAGATAAGAAAGCAGACACATCTGGGGAAAACTAGATATACAGTAACCCTTATCAAAATCCTTCCTCTCACATCTTTCTCTTCATGATTTCTTCTCCTCTAATCTGGAGTCCTTTTTGTTTGGGCACAGGATGTCTCTTGCTTTGAGAAGCAAGCATCCTACATGCAGAGAGGTGACCCAGTCATCAGAAAACGTGGATGAAGAAATGAATGTGGGTAGGTGGCTGTAAAAGCGGTGGAGATGACTGAAGTGTACAGAAGCAGTTGTTGACATAACGCAGTCATCGTGGCAGATCTGAAGGCTGATTAGCGATGTTTGTATAGATAAAGCATCAAAGCATTGGGTACAGCAGATAAATAAATGATATACAATAATGCCATGTAGTCAAGCATGTTGTTTTAATTAAGATAGTGGTTAAGTTTAGCATAGTTGAAGAAAAATGTCTGAAATATTCTTAAAAAAAAAAAAAAATCCTGATAACTGATATTGATAAATTGGGGTAGGATACTAATGTGAAAGAATGGTGGGAAGAAGCTGCAGTGACTTCATGGATATGTGGGAGGGTGGCTGCTGATTTGTGGTGGTGAGGGAGGTGTAAATATCCATCCATGTTCCCAGCTACTCCAACTCAGGTGTTTCCCAGGCTTATGTAGTTGGCCACAGGTGGTGGCTTTAAGGATTGAGTCCTTGGTCACAGAAAAACATGCTCAGTTAGGGGCATCTGCACCTGGCCAGGATGATGCAGATTCCTTTGGAGTATGTTGCAGAACTGTCAAGAAATGGAGCTGCTCAGGCCCTGGGTGTTAGCATCAGCTCTACACCAGCAAGTGTAGTGTGCCTTAGGCCCAGAGCTGCCTGTCCTACGGGTGGGGCCTTTGGTGCTGGTCTGGGTGAGAAGTGGCACCTGGTGACAGGCAGAGGGGAGAAGGGATGAAACCAGAGACTTGGTGAAGCAGGGACATCTCCCATGGGTAAGGCTTGTGCCTTACTTCAAAGGTTGCTATGAATTAGCAAGTGTAGCATCTTTTTTTTTTCCAGAATCAAATGTCAAGGCTATCAAAAAATCCATCTGGAAATCTGACTCAACCTTTCATATTTTCTTAGTTTCTAGCTGCTGTGTTGCTTCCCATTCTATTTTTTCCCTGTACCCTATACAAATACAGTGACTTTATAGAGTTCATAATTAATGATGGGGTGCAGTCAAGGACCACATAACTTGCAATTCTAACTTGCTTAAGAATTTGCAGTCTGGATTTGTCGGTCACTTTTTGTATTGGGTTAAGTCTTTAAAGATGTTTTTCTGTTCCATTGCAGTTTTCAGTTTTATTTTTGGCACAAGTGATATGGACAGAAACAGAGGGAGAAGCATAAATATTTGTCGTAAGTGTCAAGTACATGACATTGGAGAATGATTTTATTGCTTTCATGTGCTGGTGTCCCTGGATGGGGAAGTTCTCCTGAAAGGTCAAAACCTTTTGGGGACATAGCTTCTCAGCAGGCTGAGGCTTGCAGCTGAAAGGGGAGGCTGTCCCGTGGCACCTGGGAGCTTCTCATCCCAGAAACCTGCTGGTTCAGGGTGTGAACCTGGCTGAAAATGAACCTTTGTCTTTTATTTCTTGATGGCACCCAGTGCATGAGCTGAGTCATGCTTTGTGGATAAAGGTGTGGTTTGTTGAGGACTTGTTGCTTTTGGGTTGCTGCCCTGGGCAGGAATTATTTTAGGGAGAGTACCTCTGAAATAGTCATAGTTCTTTTTTCCAGAAGCCATGTGGGATTAATTTAGCCTGTTTGTCTCTGGGGTGCTTTCAGTGTTTCTGCAGATTGGAAGGCTGTGAAATGTTGTGATTAATTCTTCAGTATTGTTCAGAGTTTATGGTGAAGTCGTTAGCTAGTTAACAGTGGCTGCTTTAATTATTCTGGTGTGAGTGTAAACAGTGAGGCTGTGATGTGCCACTGTCTCTGGAGCAGCACTCAGATCTGTGTCTTTCTGAGACACAGGCATCCTTCCCCTTTCTCCTGTTCCCATGCAGTATTCCCTGCAGAGCAGCTCTGTGTATGTACTGGACAAGTAGGAAAGCTGTGGGAGCCCAGCCTTCCCTTCTGCTGATGGCAGTGCTGAGTGGGAACTGCTCCCCTGAGGTCAGCGGAGCCAAACTTATTGCCTCACTTGTTTTGATTTTTTTTGTTGCCTTCTGCAATCCCTGTCTCTGGTAGTTTCCACTCACACCAGTATAAGTGAGGAGGACCATGTCCCATCCTTTTCAGCTGGCAGCAGAGCCTGGGGTCTGGATGGGATGCAGAGCAGAGATGGGGCGGAGGGATCTGTATTAAGCCATCAGGAGCACAGAGCTGTGTGCCAAGGTGGAGGGAAGAGAAGCTCCCTGAAACTTGCAGTTCCTGTACAATATCCCATGAATGTTTTGGGGGTGTGCTGATTGTTTCTCAGACAAGTGGCTCCATAATTGTGTGACCTTGGGAGGACAAAGCATTAATGACACATTATGGATGGCTATTAGACAGTTATTCTGTTGGGGAAACTGTGCAGAGTGAGACTTCTGACTTTGTACAGCTGTGCAGATAATATTTTGTTCAACTTTAGAAGAAAAAAAAAAATCTTGCCTCTAGTGTTCTCTCTTTACATGGATTTATGCTATGGCTGTTGAACTCTAAGCATGCTAAGTAGAAGCAAGTCCTGCAGACCCACGAGGCTTTAAACTGGAGAAGGATGATTTGGTATGTAGGGTGTTAAATTAACACAAAGACGACTCATTCAGTTGTTTCCTCTGCTACAGATTTCCTTGGTAACCTGGGGAAAAGAAAAAACCCCGGAGCTCAAATTCACAGATAGACCCAAACATTGAATACTTAGAATGAGTGTTAAAATAGGAGCAGACATGAGGGGCTCAGCTGGGGTGGGAAAGGGAGAAATAAAGAAATGCTGTGGAAGCCCAGGCTGAATAACACCTTCTGAGGATGTGTTAGTGTTGGATTTGTGACTGTGGTGAAGGTGTGAATCGGTTATGCTAAGGGGTGTGAGATCTTCGTACTCTAGTGACCTGGACTTTAGTGCCTTGCATTTGACATTTTGCTACTGTACTGGCCCAGTGCTCTGCTGTCCTTCTGCTGGGCGGCGTTCACAATTCTGTGTGGCAGCCTTGTGAACACAGTAAAGCCTGGACCAGCCACCCCGTAGTTTGTCTTGGTTTTGCCCTGCTTTTGCATGATGTACGCAGACTATTTTGCTGTTGATCCCTTGTAGTAACGAGAGAGACTTTAGCATGGGTTTTTCCTCTTCCCCCCTCTGACTCTAGGTTCAGGTTTCAATTCTATAGAATAGAAGTGAGTCCTAAAACCACAGAAGAGCTGGTGAGGACAGGATTTTTTTAACATACAAGTAGTATGGGCACAGAATCATGAAGCACACAGTTTGCAGCTGCAGATAAAGCTGAAGGAATTAAGCAGCAGCAGGAAAAAAAAAGTGCCAGTATAGCTTTGTAGTATACTGCGTGCATGCATACCTACCTGAGGCTGGCTCTAATTACCAGCTCCCATGCTGTTCTGCTGCTGCATCCAGCTCTGTCAAGTTACTCTCAACTAGCTCCTGCCTTTGTGCTTCCTCACCACGGTACTGGCAACACACAGGCATCACTGGAGCTTTTCTCCTGCCTCTGCACCTCCTCCTGTGCTCGATGCAGCTGGTGGTCTTAGTCTGATCTACTGCTCAGATGTGGGCTCTCGAGGAGAAATTGGGATGCTCAAAGGCCCCCTGGTATGTAGAGAGAGTGTAGCTGTGGCTTCCTGCTGGATGTCTGCTACCAGACTCTCCCTTCCTCTCATACAGCCCCAGCATGTGGGGCCTTGCCTGTTTGTGGACAGCAAGCTGGAAGATGTGTGAGCTGCGTTCTTATTAGGAGCCTGGGATGGATGTGATCTGAGGATGAATCACAGCTCTGTCGGGGAAGGAGGCTTCCTTGCTGCAGCATGTGAGAAGTGATTGATGGTTACATGAAAGGAAAAGGACTGATTTGCCCTTCAAGGGAGCTGAATGCTGCCTTGGAAAAGTGTATTTTGCTTCTTCAGAGCTTCCCTCCTTGTCTTTTTTGCACATGGCTGCAGATCAGTGTGGAAAAACTGAGGAAAGAGTAAGAATTGGGTTGGGATAGTGGTGAGCTACAAGGCGGTAGCCCTCTGCCAGAGCTCGAGATATTTGAAAGGCAGCAGGACCTGGTGCAGTGTTCCTGTGACAAAAATTATTACATTACACATGCATAAGCCAACCTCTTAGACTAGTCAAGTCTTAATTTTGGCACTTCTGAACACCTGCTTCTGGTAATACTGCCTGGGTAGTGCTGTTCTGTGTTATTTGGCTGGAACCAAGGGATTGGGTCCTCTTGTGCTAACGGTGTGCCTACCCCAAGTGGTAGTATGAGGCTTTCAACTTTTCATCTGACCTCCTACTGAGGAGATGCTTTGATGCTGAAGTCCAGATTGACCCTTCTATAGCTGTCAGGTAGCTTGACTGACAGATCATAATGATATCTGAGGCTCCCAGCTCTGTGAAGCAGAGTGTAAAACAGACCTGAGATGAGGGGTTTTTTTGCCTTGCTGTGTCAGCACCTCATCCCCAGGCTGACAGACGGGGCTGGAGAAGTGGAAGATGTCTGAGTGCAGCTTGTCAGGCCAACCCTTGCTGAGCGCAGAGGGAACAAATGTGTGCCTCTGCCTCAGGGCTGGGGTATGGGGTTACCATGTGTGCAGGGTGTGATTTATTGGGATGGTGAGGACAAGGTCCTCTGGCTCAGCTTGTCTTACTGTACAGCACTGGCAGGGGAAAGGCTGGGGAAGTGTGAATATCTGAGGAAAGAGGCAGGATGAAGGGTTTTATGGGATTCTCAGAGGGCCTGTAGCTTCCTCTACAGCACTGTCAGGTCAGTCCAGACCACTCAGAGGTGTGATGGAGGCTTTACCTGCCTTTGTCCTGCAGCAGCGTTCATGAACCTCGGTGCTCTTAGCTGGCAAATTAGGCCACATTGCTACTGTGCAGTTACACACTAGAGAGATCAGGCATCTCTTCCAGCATGTTTCCATACTCTTAATCGGGCTTCTGCATTTTTCCTTTCTCATATAGTGTTAATGTGAGCTTGTAATTTGCTTTGAAGCAATAGTAAAAAGGTATAGTTTATTCATAGCAGTTGCTGGGAGTCCATTCCTTAATGCCAGATTGATTGAAGTCAGACTGCAGAGTGGAACTGGCCTTTTTCGTTAGTTTCCAGAGTTTGCTGTTTCCAAGGAGCCAAAAGTGGCTATGCTTTACCTGAATGCCACTGTATCTAACCGTCAGCCATTCAGAATGATTATCACAGATGCAAAAGCGAACTATTAGATTATGCCCCACCTGTGGGAATTAGTTCTTCTGTGTCATGTCCACTGAATGAATGCATGAGCAAAACCAGTACTGCTTTCTCCATGATCTTCCAAACATCGGCTTGACCCATCATTTCTTGTGCTAAGAGCATAAAGTTCACAGCAGGGACCAGTGTTTTCTCTGTACGGCATCAGGCACAGGTGATAACTGTGCTGCAGCAATGGAAAATAAGCCCAAGTCAAAGAATTGCAGATGCTCTGGGAAATGCAAGGCCAAAGGGCTGTTTGTTAGCTAAAGTGATGTCTCTGATTTGACTCCAGAGCAGTGTGTTGCTGCTCAGCCTTTGATTCGGTGCCTGCCCAGCTTTCCTGCAGAAGCCCCCTCCCTTCATACCCAGAGAGATCCCTGGCCCTCACTGCTCTCAGGGCTGAGGCCGCTTTCCCTCACTTGCCGCTTGCAGCGGGTGCACTAGCCTCCTGCTAGCGGCATGGCTGCAATGCCAAGGTATTCTTGGGTCTTTGCTGTGGGCTGGATAAAACCACCTGGATTCATTGAGGGTGTGTTGTGGTTACTGCAAAGTGCTGAGACTTGCATTCCACTAAGGTCTTGTGGAGGAAAGGAAGCCTTCCAGAGTCTTAAATACTCCATGTTCCTTAGGTATGAATAAATATTTGCTTGGCCTGAAATGTTCTACTGTGAAATCCATTGCAGTCTCTTTGTCTAAGACAATGAGTCTCCTTTCTTCTCTCTCTCTCTCCTCCCATGCCCCAGCTTTTATTAACCTAGAAATGTGCTGACACTTTGCCATCAGACTGGTTTCTAGCACATTAGGGAGCTCAGCAGAGTGTCTTTGAAAGTTGTCAGTGTAGCGGCATGCGAGAGAAGAGGAAGATGGCTCGGAGTTGTTCGTCTCCTGGGGAATTTGATCTTCCTAGCTGATGGCTTTCTGCAAAAGTGTCTGTCAGCTCTGTTCCTCCCTAAAGGAAGGATGTGGGATTGGGGAGTCAGTGAAGAAAGCTATTTCATCATTGTGCTTGAATACATTTATGTTGGCAGTGCTCCCTCCTGTAGAGAATCCCTGTCCCACCATGCAAGTGTATTGATTTGAGCCTCCTTGAAGCTGGCTGTTCCACTGTCATGACCTGTGGATCAGTCAGTGCCTCTGCAGTTCTTCTTTTACTTTCTTGGCAAGAAGCCTGTGGCTCTTAGTAAGTCCTGTCCTTCTCTACTCATCAGGAGGCTGAGCAGTCTAATGCTGTCTCATAAGAGTTTTTTTGGTTCATCTGTGGAATTTCTGCAGTTCTCTGATTTGGTGGCAGGTCTGGTTCCTGAAGGCCTGGGTGAAGCCTCTGTGTTTTTTCAGGAGCAAGTATAGGTGACTGCACTGTTTGGGATGGACTGAGCTCCTGCCAGCAGCTGAAGGCAGTTTCCTTGTACCTGCACAGTTAGTACCATGGAACAAAGTCATCCTAACCACTCCATGCTGACATTGAGAAGCACCATTTCCAGAAGCAACCTGGCTATTCCATAGTCTTTGTCCTCCTCTGAACCCTTCTGCAGCCCTGGTATCTCCTGAGCTAAGCAGTGCTGGTAGTTGGGAAGTCCCGTGTCCAGGCTGAGGCACTTGTGGCCAGCCAGCTCTGAGGCAAATGACATGTCCATTCTCCTGATGGCTTCCAGCCTCCCAGGGCCTGGCTCCTCCTGCCCTACATAGCCCCATCCTCTGGCTAGGCAGCCCTGTGGACATTCACCACAGACTTTGTGGGGATCAGCTGAGCAGCTCCTAGAGGCAGGCAGGAAGCCCAGAGCTGGAGCACAGGCTGCTGAGCGGGAGGGGTGTGGAGAAGCCTGCCCAAAAGGGCCTCTGAAGATGGGACTCTGAGGTCACTGTTAAGTCTGAACTGCTGCTGCGACACTCAGTTGGGAAACCTGACCTGCAAAAGCTGGAGCCTTTAAGGATGTGACAGGGAAAGGAGTGAAACACCCCTCTGTCGTGGTGAAGAGCTGGGCTATATGGCCTTGGGAATCCACATCCTCCTTGCCTTGTTCCTCTGCAAAGCTGAGGCTGTTTGGAACAGAGTACAGCTCCTGCAGTGGCTGTCACCATGGCCAGCTGAAACTGGTTGAGGAGTGTGACACCAGCAAAATCTCAGAGTCAAACTTGTCTTCTGGTTGCTGGGTCACTTATTCAGCAGCGGAGTTGGGTGCTCTCTGGGCCTGTCTGTGAGATGACTGCCTCTGACCAAGCGTAAACCACAGTCTTGCTGTTCTTCATCCCAGTCCCATTCCCCAGACAGGAACTGACACAAACTGTGTTCCTAGTAGCAGGGATGCCCAAAGTGTCTGGGGGCTTTGGGACCCTTCATTTCAGAATCCTGAAAACAGCAACTCTTAACACCTCCCAGGCGTGGAGGGATGATGTTGATGAAAGGAGGTTCCTCACATTAAAACCAAATGGACTGCAACTGCTCCTTGTACGAAGCTGGAAGCCCTTGTGCTTGCCACTCCTCTCAGAGATGCTGGGGAGCTGCTGTTCCTTCCCGTGGTGCCAGTCTCTCCCCTGTCAAACTGTTCTGGCTACAATTTTGTCTGCTTAGAAACATGTCACTTTTCTAGCCTTTCAAGCCCACCTCCCACAGAGCATGGGAATTGCAAGTATTTAGGCATATAATAAGAATGAAGTAATTAAAATCCTTAATTTTATTTTTCTTGTTGGAGTTTAATGCCTTTGATTTGAAGGGTGGTAGTAGCTAATTGGATTCTGGGCCAGACTTGCACAGGCAGCCGGGGGGAAGGGACTGCAAATGAGCCTAGCCAGGAAATTGCACATTTAAATATAGTTCTTGGTAAGGTCAGCAAAACACCCAAGGGGCAAATTAAGAATAAAATTTCTGCTGTAATGTGTTCATTTAGCTGCAGACATCATCTTAAGGGAAACAAAAAGGAAGCTTGGGACTGAGGAGAGTGAATTGGAAGGTCGGTGTCCCTTCTGCAGTGCATTTGTGTACTGCAGAAAGTCTCTCCTAGGCAGTAACATCCTTCTACTGTCCTGTGGGTTGGCTAGTGTGTTAGCTGCTTCCAAGAAGAAACCACTGCAGAGATTTTTGGGGTTATGGAGGGGTTGGTGGTTTCACTGGAGGATGTAAATCCATAGCTCACGTAATGCTGTGGGGCTGCTGTGGCTGTTGTCAGCTCCTGGCACAGATCACCTGGGTCACACTGTTCAGCAGGTGGCAGGGAGGTGGGACCAGCCACCACCTTTTTGCATTATTTGGGTTAATGGGTGACAGCTTTCTTTGTGAGGCTG
Source organism: Tetrax tetrax (assembly GCA_009806455.1). Classification (NCBI taxonomy): domain Eukaryota; kingdom Metazoa; phylum Chordata; class Aves; order Otidiformes; family Otididae; genus Tetrax; species Tetrax tetrax. The sequence goes on along the minus strand of WHYT01017468.1, from coordinate 145,599 downwards.
CTGCTTTTGTCCCAAATGAAGCGGGTGGGATGGTGCTTCCCATTTCCATGGGTACTGACCAGTTTCCTTGGCCTGCTATACTGGGAAAGCAATTGGAGTTGGTGGCAGGAGCCAGATTCAGCCTGAATAAAGGAAATTTAGGGAAGTGAAGCATTGGATTTGTCCCTTTGAAAATCTGTAGACTTGTGTCCTTCTTATTGGTACCTGTGGCAATGGACAAGATCTTTGTCCCTGCTGTGGACGTGAGCAAGGAAAGCAGTGTGTAAAGCAGCCAGAGCCCAAGATGCAGGATACAGCCCATCTGGAGTAACACCTGGATAAAAGCCAGCACTGCTGGTGAGTTTGACTAACGTGAGCGTTAGTTTTCCAGCACTGTTTGTGCCTTGATTCCTGCATGGCCGGCTGGATGTGCCGCAGAGCTCACCTACTCTTTGGTGGCACTTTAAGAACAGCCTGAATTAGTCCTTGGCAATTTAAACTTCTCCTTATGGCTAAGATATAGGTACTGCTGGTGATGGGGGAGGAGAAATGCAGAATTGCAGCTTGTTTTGTGTTTCCCAGGACCTCAGACTCATCCTTGAGTGCTCTTCCTTTGGTTTTGACTGTCCCCTGGGGAAGGCCACATGCTCAGGAAGGCAGAGCTTGTTGGGAATGAGGCCTGATCCTACATCCCTCCCTCTCTGGAGGGCTGAAGAGCTGTTGGCTGTTCAATCCAGCTGGAATTGGATCTCATAAACACTGTGGACACCCACAAGGGTAGTGGGGAGCTCCTCATCGCACCCTGCCTGCAGCTTTTCAGAGTGCCTTCAAGACCTGCTGGAGGCCTATAACTGGGTGTCTTTCAGCTTGTCATTTACAAATGGCATGCAGGATATACCTTGGGATCACTTAGAAGTGGTTCAAACCTTGAACTTGGCAGGCTCCAAACCTGGAAGACAAATGAAAGGAAGCATTAAGGAAGAAGCAAAATGCTTTTTTTTGTTTTTATTAATCTGGGACTGTGATTCACCTGAGTGGTCACTTTGTGGCAGATGAACCTTTTGAAAAATCACACCTCAGATGACAGCCCTGTGTCACTTGGTTTTCCTTGCTGCTGCTCTCTCAACAGACAGGCAGGCTTGTATGTGCAAGTGCTGTTTGGGGCTGGACTTCCAAGAGGTTCAGTACCCACTCAAGTGCACTGGCCTTTTGGGGATCATTTCTTAAGCTCTCTTCAATGCCTCCTTTGATTATAAGCTCTTTGAGCCAAAGCTTGCCTTTCAGTGTGCCTTACAGCATTAAGCACAGTGGGGCAGTGAGCTCTGTATTAATTGGTGCTGTTGCCAAGCTATTGAAAAGTTGGAATAACCTGGCCAAATTTTCAAGCGCTGGTCTAGGCTCTCTGCCTGGATGTTAAAAAGGGAAAGCTAATTACAGAGTGAACCAAGGAGAACAGGCTGGCCCGAAGGAAACATCATTAAGGTTCTCCTCAGGCCCCAGGTCAGCTCATGTCAAATCACAGCTGCATCAGTGTCTAAATTTCTTCCTCCTTCAGTTCAATAACCACCAAGTGATTTCTTGCAAGTGTAACCACCTTTTATATCAAGAGAATGAATGCTGACTGTTTTCTCTAAATCCAGATAATAGAGCTTGGGCTGGGATTGCGGAAGCAAATAGAAGAGGACAGTTTCTTCCCTTGCCTTCTCTGCTTGCTCTGTATCACTCTACAGAGTATTTGTGTTGGCGTCCTGCTGTGGTGGGGTATGCCATGGGGCAGTGAGTCTGTGTGGGGTTTATCCTCCCTGACGCCATGTGAGACGGGTGTTGGATGCCTGAACTTCCCTGTGTGCCTGGCAGGTAGTGATTTCTGTGCAATGCTTGTCACCATTACCATGGTTTCCTTCTGATACCAGACCCTGTGTGAAAGACAAGCCAGACATCTGCCGTGTATCTCTGTCAGTCCTGTCTCCTTCAAAGTTTTCATGGAAATGGATGGGTGGATAGAGGAGGAAGATGTTACGGTGGGGGAAAGGTGAGGGGCTCCAGTCATTAGTTCTGCTTATACCAGGATAAGGTGACTTAGTACTGCTTTTCTACTCTTCAGTCTCTTTCACATCATCCTTCTGCCATGCTTTCCCTTTATCTGCCCACAGTGCTTGATCGTGAAGGATGTTTGTCCTGTGGACATTTCTGAGGCTGAGCAGGGACTGCTGTGGTTCAGGGCTGGGCTGCTAGAGGGGGCCATGCTGGTCAAAGCTTGGGTCATTTTGGAGGAGAGGTGGGGTAGTGATGCTGGGATATGTGGAAACCAAGCCTCAGAGCTGCTGCTGCATGCTCTCTGTGATGGAACGGGGAGCTTGGGGAGGCTGCCATGCTGGAGACGCAGGATGCAGAGCTCAATTCCCTTGAGCTTGCTTGACCACAACTCAGTACAGAAACTTGAACCCTCAGAAGACGCCTTCACAGGACTGCTGGCAAGGCTAACTTGCCTGACACCACATGGCCGTGCCGTTGCTACACCAGTTCAGTTGGTGTCAGTTTTCGTCCTCTAGGATGGTCCATCTCAGACTGTGGTCATGAGCCTTTCTGACATGATTTTTCCCTTTAAAAGTTTGTCTGGGGAGTAAATATGGAACAGAGAAATCCCTGAAAGATAAATAATCCTACAGTCTTCCCACAGCTCCCCAGGAAACAAAATTTGCGGTGCTCTGTTTAACTCTTCATCATCCTCCAGCAGTCCTGGGGCAGGCGGTGTTGAACCCCTGTTGCACAGTGGGGGGAAGATGCTGTGTTTTGAGGTCAGGGTGAACTGAACAGTGTCAGATCCAGGCACAAATTTATCTGTGTGTCTTGGATCACAAACCATTGAAGGAGTTGGTGGGATGTTTGGATGTGGGAAAGGAGTGGGCAAATGCAGTTTGACTTGGGTGCTGGCTAATAAAGAGTGTAGCACAGGAAATAAAATCCTCAGAGGAGATTTAATAATTGGGGAGAATAATTGTAAAGTACTTCAGAATATTAACCAATGGCTGAATGCATCTAATTAGCTTAATGAAGCTGGATGGTTGGGTTCTTTTTTTAATCAAACAGATGGGCAAAACATTATGCACAGAAAAATGAGATCTGAATACAATGAACACATTTAATTACCAAATAAAAGATAGAGAAAGGGTTTGTTTTTCAACTTGAGAAGTGAGAGATTCTTCTTCACTGAATGCTCAAAAAGAGCCTTACATGTCATTGTTTCTCAGAAGCCCCAGATAGTGACAATTATTATTTGCAATGGGTTGAGTGTTTGAGAAGGAGCCAGCCCAGGGCTGGGCGCACCTGTGGGGAGGTGAGCGGGTGCTGGTGGCAGCAATGTCTTGCACTGAGCGATCGGTGGCTGCTGTTGCTGGTTGGATTCCCCAAGGGCAGACCGAGTAGCAGTAATACAGCTTAACCCACTGCTCCAAAGCCTTTTACCTAATTGTTTGTATGTGGTCACCTCTGTTTTGCAGAAGGGGAGAGCAAGGAAGCAGTAGCCCGCGGTTAAGCAGGGTGTAAGTTCAGTGTTGAACATATGGTGCTGGTCAAGATGCCCTCAGTATTCAGGGCACTTATGGAACGTTTCCCTGATGGCCTGTGCTTGCATCATCTGCCTGGAGTTCCTGCAGCCACCCATCTGTGATGCTGCTCACCCTGGTCAAAGAGATCAGTTCCTGCTGCTGATTTCCCTGGCCTTCCTGCAGTGCTGGCTCCCGTCCCTGTTACGTACAGCGCCCGTTACAACACGCACGCCCTGTAATCTGTATAACCAGTTTTTCTGTGCCATGGAAACCTGCTGTAAATCCATGCCTTGCTCTCCAGACAGGAAACTCCTCTCCATGTGAACCTCAAGTGCTTATGTAGGTGTGTAATGTAGATCTGTAATATAAGTCTTGCCAAGGCTGGGAGCATTTGCTCCAGTCTAATATTATAAGCTGAACAAGCCATTTTGATATTAAGCCTGTAATAATAACACCTTGTAGCTAAAGAGTGTGTTTTTCCCCATTGGTGGATTACTCAACCCTGTTCTTTTGAGGCAGTGTTTAACAAAAGCAGAGACTTTCCCAGACTATATTTAATTAAACAGAGCTCGGAGATCTCTTCTCCTTCGTTTCAGTGCTGTGACTGTGTTGCTCTACAGTCTCATCTCTGAGGCACTTACAAATGGAGCTTGTGTTCTGGATCACTGTCCCCTGCCCAGATGTGCCTGCCCAGATGTGCCCAATGGTGTACTAATCCTGGAGGGGCTCAGGTACATCGGGACCCACAGGCTCCAGCTGCTCTTTAGCATGGTGGGGAATGTGGCACTTGGGGCAGCCTCTGAAGCTGGATGTGGCCCATTCAAGTGGCAGCTCAACTAACGTGCTTTACATTCCAACTAACATTTGGGGTCCTAATTTCTACCTGCTTCCTTTTTTTGTTGCTAATGTAGGTATAGGAGCATTTGGAGTATGATGGCTTGGTTATCAACAATTAGACACAAAGTGAAGACTTTAATTTGAAGGCTCCTTATTTCTGTCTTAGGAGGTATCTGAGCAGATGGTGCTATGCTCTGGTTTTGCTTATTGTTGCAGATTATTTGCCAGATAATTTTTCTGACTAATCCCTTGGCCTGTAGGCTGTTTAAAATCCTCAAGTCAGGTTTCTGGTAGAAACACTTATGTTTGCAAATTTTAAAATCTGTTGCTGTGCCTGCTTGCCGATGTCACTGTGAGCAGGAGACTTTTCTCTGGGTGGCAGATGCCCTTTGCTCTAGAGAAGAGGGGCAACTTCTAAAGCAGATGGGAAGCAGCACCTTCCTGCCTGGTTTTGGGTTTACTTGATTTTAAAGCATGGTATGACCGAAGTCCTAACCTCAACGTCGGCAATATCGCAGTGGCGTCCCCTGAGGCTGCATGGCTGTTTCACGTGGCATGGTAAAGAGGCAGTCCTGCTGATGCGGAGTTGGCTTTGTGCAGGTGGTGCTGCATTACTTCACCTGTGCAGAGCAGCAGTCAGGTGATTTGCCTGGATGTAGCTGGGCAGGACGCTGGTAGCAGCGCTGATGGAGGTACTGCAGCCACTGGCACAGCTCTGCCTCTGCTGAAAGGCTGCTGTGATTTTTTTAAATTATTATTTTCTTCCCTCATCTCTTGCCACCTCTCCTTTAAAAAAAAAAGAAAAAATTGCTCTGTCTCTGGAGAGCTGGCTGTGGTAACTGCTTGACTGATTTATTCTAGTATTTTAACATTTACTGGATTTACATAACAGCCAAACAATCTGTTTCAGGAGTTTAATATAAACCCAACTCTAGTGAGTCACATCCATGTTAGCAGTAATGCAAAGAGGGAGTGAGGAGGTGACTTTTTCTGGGTTTCTGCATGGGAATATCTGGCTGCCTGAAATGTCTCTGACACCTCATAGCTGAGTTCTCCTCCGCCATCAGGGAGTTCTGAAACTTCAAAAAAGAAATGGGTGCGTCACACCAGCACTCCCATCGCTGCCACTGGCCGAACTGGGTGGCCTTTCCAGAGGTACGTGGGCAGTGCTGTGTGTCCCTGGCACTCCACAGCCTAGTAGCATATTAGGTGCCTTTACCTGATGTGAGAGGGAGTGTAACTATGAGAGTTGCAAGATAAAGCCTGTAGTGATTTGCTGCTTGTTTATTCAAATAAAAAAACATGTAACCCTTGTTTGTGCCAAACTTTGTGGGCCAGCTCCTCAAGAAGAGCACATCGGTGCAGTAGCAGGCAGGATGCTGACGACACCAGTGGGCATCCCTGTTCTCCTCCCAGGAACTGGCTGCACCAACCCGTGTGCAGGGTGTGGGCGCTGGAGAGAGTTGAGCCCAGCCGGGTGAGAGATGGCCCTGTGCTGTCATGGCAAGACAGTGGAGCAATTGGGTTTTCCTTGCCCAGGCTTGAGCCAGGTGAGCAGGGTTTGTTCCTTGGGGACAGCAGCAGTGAGATCTATGAGGATTACTAACAGCAGGGGTTTCCCAGAGGGTGGTGTGTAACCTGCTGCTTCAGGTCCTATCCAGGCAAAATAATTTTGGGACTCTGTCAGTTGTCTTATACAGTTGTATGAACACAGCAAACTTCCAGAGCAGCTCTGCCGTGGGCAGCTTGGCCCTCCCTGCTCTGGAGGCTCAGTCGCCTCTGTAATAGTGGGATTGTAATGTGGACAAGGAAAACAGGTTTGCAACTTGAGTTGTCATTTATGAAAATCCTGAGCAAGAGGCAGCTGGAATGGAATAGCTGGATCTGTGTGACTGCCTGCGTTACAGGTTGGCTGATCAGTTAAGCAAGCGCTTCTCTTGCTGCAACTTGCTTATTTGAATTCTTGTCTTCAGAACAGAAGATAAATGCTGGCTGATGAGATCCATTACAGCACTAATTTTAGAGCATGCCAAACACTAGGAAATTGTTTTCAATCTTCAGTCTAATTTATCCTTTATTTCCGCCCTCCATTTGTGAAAACCATCTTTGTCATTCTTCTAAATCTTGGTGATGTCCCGCTCGCTGGTATCTTCAGGCGTTCTCCTTCCAGCTCTCTTTTCTGATACATCTTCGTTCAGCCGCTTGACACTGCTGTTAGAAAAGCTCTCTCTGGGGCTGCGGGCAGCCGTGTGGGCACGATGCAGGCAGTGAGAGCTTGGCCAGCTGGTGCAAGCAGAGCCTCCTGCGAGGCTGTGGGGAGCAGGGGGGGCAGTGTCAGAGCAGAATTCCTTATCATTGGGTACTCAGGGCTTTATAAGTTTATGCAGCCCCACTCCAGCCTACTTTCTCGGTGAGCAAGAGGGAAAATATCAGAGGGATTTCCCTCTGATTCTACTGAAGAGTTTAGGAAGCAGTCCCAATGCTTCAGTGTTTGTTCTTGGCACTAATGAAAACTTGAGTCGTTGCTCAAGAGGATGGAGCAGGCAGTGAGTTAGGAATCAATGCTTGATCGATGCTGGAGGGAACAAAATCTAGATTTTTTTTTTTTTTTTTTTTTAAGACATTATTCCTTTTCATAGGCTGGAAGCTCTCACTGATTTGAGAAGAGCCTGAATGCCTAACTGGTTGTCTCCTTTGAAACCTTCAGGGTGGGTGCAGACACCAGTGCTTCCTTTAGCACTGCTCCTTGCTCAGTGTTTAGCAGAGTCTGAGCTCCAGATTAACATTTGTGGCAAAAGTCCAATGGTTTCATCCCATGCAATTTTCAGAGGCTCTCTGGAATAGGTGTTTCATGGGTTTGGCAACCAGACGTCTCCAACAGCAGCTGCTGTCACCATTAGCAGACAGACTGCTGAAAGACTTGGTGCCTACCCTTGGTGGGGACTTTGGAAATCTTCCCTCTCCTGCCCCCGGCTCCCTCACCCCTCTCTCATCTGGAGCGCCCAGTCTGGCAGCCGGCGGTGGCCGTATCCCTCAAAAAGAGCTGTCTCTTGCCCTGGCTTCTTGTGCCGGAGACCAGTGAAAAACTCCCTGCTCCTAGCAATTACCATTTCATGCCTTCCCCAAGCGCGCTCTGAGCCCTGCAACTGCTCGAGGTGTCAGCCCGCGGGAATTCGGCAGACAAATGTCTTCATAGTCAGCCTTTGAGAACGTGGCTGAGATAAACCCTTTACTGAACTAAATGTGGTAACAGCTAATCCCTTGGAAACAGTCACCTGGGCCCCGCGCGATGAAAAGAGGCTTTGCTGCTCAGATTAACAGCGCTGGCAAGAACATTAACTCACTTTTCTTTGGAAATGAAAAGCACCTCTCCAGGAGAGTTTAAAGGATTAGGTACCAGCTGGAATATTAAGGTAGGTCTTTTTTTTTTTTGCGCCTTCCTTCTAAATATGTAGCTTAAAAGCCCAGTCAGCCCTGATGGGATGGGTGATTACGGCTGAGCTTGCCTGTGCTGTGATGGAGAGGAGACTTGCTGTGCTGCAGAGGCCAGTGACACCGGTGTCGCTTGAGGATGGCAGCGGCGCACAGCTTCTGGGACAGACTGCCTGTGCAGGGGTGTTTTGCAGGGCACCAAGGCCCAGTGTCGCAAATTGACCCCTGTCAGACTGGCCGGCCCCTGCCTAAAGGGCTGACGCTCATTGAAGCCTTGCAAAGATCCAAATGACACTGACCTTTTCTGCCCCTTCTTTAGCAAATGCTGAAGGCTGTGAAGCGCATGGTGCTATTCCAGCTGGTTTTGACAACTCCACTTTTCATTGTGGGAGGATATTTGTACTGATTTCTTTCTTTTTTTTTAAACACAGTGCTCTGTTTCAAAACCCTAACTAGAAATGCCATTTACTTTAAAAGCAAAGCTCTTGTACTTCAGTGAAGGCCACTTTGGGCTGTATTTTTTAGGCCAGGCTTTTATCGTGGCACTGCTTTCCATGAGGCTGCATGCCCAAGCTCTGCCCTGGCAGGAGTGCAGCCTGACCAGCAAGCATCCCATGGGATATTGAATGCTGTTCACCAGCAGCCTGGCTGACTGATGGAATTAAAATAAAATTTATCTATAAAATAATGTAAAAATTGAAAAAAGATGAAACACTTGTATTAAGTATTTGTTGTTCAGAGCAAGTCTGAGCACCCAAAATACTTCCAAAATCTTGTTACCTTTCAACCTGTGTTTCTCCTGCTGAATTTTCTATTTTAAGTAAATAGCACAGAGTTAGCTCAGAAGGGAAAAGATACAAATGTCACTATTCAAAGTGTGCTTTACTGGTTAGATATTTATGGGAGACATGCAGGAAATAAGCAAACACTTGAAAGTATATGTATTATTTATTATTGTAGCTGGTTAATTACCACTTGAAACCTTTTGGTTGGTGTTATGTCTCCACATGCTCTTCACTGAGCAATGCTCCAGCAGTGTATATGCTGGCATTTGTCCCAGTTCAACACTGAAAGAGATGAAAGTACCACCATTGATTTATGGAAGTTGAGAGTTTGAGTGATGGAAGGTGACAGTGTGGTGTTGCACTTGGTGCAAGCACTGGTGGAAGCAAATGAGATCTGCAAGTGGACAGGACTGATGTGCTGCTTGGTGATGGCTCAGTCCTCCCAGGACTGGGATGAGGAGTTGCTGCCCTCACTTTGGGGAGCAGCAGCAAGGTGGGGTTAATGTGTCCATGTGATGAAGTGATGACAGTCAGGAGTAAAACTTGACTCCCAAGTGTCAGTTTGCCAGCAGGGACTTGGCCTCTCATCTTCTACAGCAGTGATTCCTCTTCTGGACTGGAATAGAGAAGTGCAGAGTAATTGCTTGAAAAAAGCAGGTGACTCTTACCTCTCCCAGCCGTGCAACTGGTTCTGAATCCGTGAATGCACAGGGCACGCTGTGCAGCAACCTGCTGGCTTCTCATCATCCGTGGACCCATTGTTAGATGTTGCTATATGTAAGACCATGTACCACCATCTCTCTTCCTGCCCAAGTTCCCAAGCTGTGACTGGAAAACCTCTTTAATTCATGTGAAGCCCACCCAAAGCAGTTCTTCCCTAAGCAGTACATGCTCTTAAGCATTTGTTCAGCTTTAACAAGACCTAAGCTAATGAGACATGTGTTGAGGTAGTTATTTAGTTCTAATCTGTACATCTGGAAGAATAATATGATAAAATCGCAGTGGAAGGGGTGGTGATACTCCTTCTCCCTCCAGCAAACTGGTGTGATGCTCAGTCGCAATGGGAAGAATCCCCTTCCTATTCCTAGTGTAACTGGAGGTGGGCCCTTTCCTCCAGCGCTGGCCATCCCTGCAGGGATATGCTCATTTAACCCTTATGAAAAAAAAGTTTGCAGAATGCTGCAATCAGAAAAGTTCCTTAATCAAATGACTTCTGCGGGAGGGGGATGAGGGGGCCTGGAGAGGAATGGAAGAGTCATGACAGATGTAGGAAAATGCTTTTTATGGAATGAATAATCTTTGGTGCAGAGGCGGCAGCGTCATATTTAATTCTAATTTGGGGATTTTTTGGGAACGCGTGATTGACACCCAATGAGGGGTGCAGGCTGTTGTTTCTCAGCAGGCTGTCATTCCCATGCTCCGTTTACCTGTCAGCGCTCCTGCAGAGACTTCTCTCTTTGGATGCTGTTAACCCATTTCCCACATGTCCCAGGAGCCGGCAGCACACGCGAGGCCCCGTCCAGTCCCTGCAGCTGTGGGGAACCACTTTGGGGCTGTGCCCTGGCTTGTTTTGCTTGGCTGTACCTTTACTGCACTGGCGAGCAGGAGCTTTCCTGCTGTAAGTCCATCTGTGGCTTCTTGCTGATGGGCCAGGCACAGCCCAGTGCTGCCCAGCCCTGAGCTGGCTGATGCCCCATTAGCTCCAGGCTCGCTCCTGTGGACACAACGTGGTTTTGCCTGCCTCCTATGTGGTCATCCCTAGCTCTCCTCTCTCCCTGACGTGGCTGTCATCTCTCCTTGGGGAAGGACTGGCTCTTGCTGTGCGTGGGTTCGGTGCCTGGCCTGCAGCAGCGTGGGACCCTGCACAGCATTGTGCCCAGGTCCTGCTGGGCTGGGGAAGCGATGCTGCCATGGGGATTCCTTCATCTCCTGTACCAGCCTTCCTCAGGAGAGGAGGGACTAGTAGTCGTACTCTTATAAAAAGAGCCATTAAGAGTTTTGGTTTGCTGTAGTATAAATTTCAGCCAAATTCTTCCTCCTGTCCCCTTAATTAAGAGTGTGTATGTTAAATGCTGTGAGCCCGAGCAGAGTCTCGTTGCAAAGTAAACCAAGAGCGTGGGACTTACGCACGTCTTCTGTTACTGCTGTGCAGGGCTTATGCTAATAACAACAGCAGAGATTGAACCCAATCCCTGATGAGCTTTCCAAGAGTCTGATTAATGTGTTTAACAATGGATCTGGGGTTTTGTTTTGATCTTTTTCATAAGAGTTAATTTTTTGTCCCTTTCAGAGTAGCTGTGGATCATGTAAGCACAGCAGTATTGCTTTCCTAATTGGCTTCAGGTTTATCTGTATCTATTATGTTAAGATTTTGCAAGAGCACCCGTCACCATGGCATCAGAATGCCTCCTATGCCAGAAACGCTTGATAAAAACAGACGCATACGTGTGCGCACACTTTTTTGGTCTGTTGAAAAGTGGAAGATCGTGTTTTTGCATGACTATATTCCCTAAATAGCTTTGCAAATAGCTCTTTCCTGCTCATGCTGGTATCATGGCTCTGGTCCACATGCAATTGAAGAGAGAGATACCTTTCCAATGAGCTTTGGACCAGACCGCATACAACAAGAATGTACAACAAGAATTTTGGATTCCTATCATTTATGGTTCATACTGTGGGGATGGCGCTGGTGCCATACAAAGAGTCAGCAACAGACCCTGCCTCAAAAACTGATTGTCTAAAGGTCAAGATACAGCAAGGGGCAGAGAGAAGGGTGAGGAAGCAGGGGAGAGTATGAATTTTTAGCCAGTCAGACTAGTGTCTCCCTTGGGCAGGCCACAAATACTGTCTGGCTTTGACTTTCTGAAAAATACAGTATGGGGAAACAAGATATTTAAAGTGAAGATCCAGATGTTGAAGGTAACAGGATTTAAAGGCTGCGTGGCACGAAATACAATGTGGCATAGAGCTGGAGGAACCAGGCTATGCAAGGTGTGCTCAGAGAAGCGTTCCACTATTTATAGCAAAAACTTCTTCCTCTCTTGGATTTCACCTCTTCTTGAATGCACTCAGTGATTGCTTTTCGTGTATGAATGCTTGTAAAAATGGAGCTCCCTAAACAGATGAGAGAAGTTTATATGAGTTAATGACTTCAGAGAGCTCTGGTTGTTTAAAACAGAGTGGTGATGAAGTTGCCTTGGCTGCAGTCTGCAGTCCTTCACAGAGCAGATCCGGTGCCGGGGGCAGAACAGCACGGTGGTGGCTGCACACAGCTCCATCCCTGGGGAGCTTCGTCATTACTGACTTTACTAATGTGTTTACAGCAGGGTGGGAGGCAGTCTTCCCAGAGTTTGAGAAATGCATGTGAGGTGCTAGCCTCTCTGGGATTTGCGCTGTCACAGAGCAGAGGGTGAATGAAATCTCACCAGTCGTTTCCAGTTGGAGCAGGATGAAACCCTTAGCCCGAAGCCAAGGGCTTGTCATGAGTGGGTCTTTATAAAGTGTTTTATTCTGGGTTTTTTCCTACTGCTTCTTTGCTTCTCTTGGTCGTCTTTGAATTCAGTTGCCAGGAAAGAGCTGCATCGGTGTGTTGCTGGTTACCCTGGGGGCAGACCTGCCTTGCCTGCGGGTCAGATGCAAACAGCTGAGGGAGTATTTCCAGGGGTGAGACCGTCCTTACACCTCTGCAGTGGACTCTTGGAGAAAGGGATTACGGATAAGAGTAAGCTCCTTTCTGCCTGCCTCTCTCTTTCCTCAGGGTACAGCTATTTGTCTGCTGAGAGGATCTGTCTGTCTTTGGGTTCGCTTTTCACTGCTGCCACAGACATGAGTTCAAAGTGCCATGCCGGTCTGTAATCCTCCAGCAGCCAGCGAGCGCCTCGTGGGATGGCCGGGAGAGCTGGAGGCAGCTGGTGAAGTCTTGCTGCCTCATCAGTGGTTGGGAGAGCGGCTTGGACGGAGACAGGCACACAGAGTGGTTATCCCAGCAGTGAGCAGACAGATCTCACGATGTGATAACCATAGCAGGAGAGCTGGTAATTACCCTTTATTTTTAAGGATTCCTTTAGTGTGGGAGAGGGGACACATTTGCAGCAGTGTGAAGTGGATTTGCGGTGGAGCTGCTGTGCACCCTTCTTGAAGGCTGTCAGGTTTTCCTCCCTCCTGGAGACTTCATTCATACATCTGGTAGTGATCGCCATGGAGAGCAACAGACAAAGATGTGCTGGTGAGATCTGAGCTGTTCTGTTAAACTTTTGTGCACGCTTGTCTGAAGGTGTGTGCAAGTGCATGTGCCACCCTGGCAGCAGCTGGGCTGAGGTCACAGCTGAGCTGTCAGTCCCGAGGACCTCCGTCCGAACCCCTCAGAGGTCTGCGTCAGCTCACCTGCAGCTTTAGCAGTGTTTGCTCTAATGATGCTGAAAACTGGCTTATCCTTCACTAATCTTGTACCTGCACCCACAGGCAGCTGTTGGTGAGCCTTTGTGGAGATTTTCAGCCTTTTCATCCTTCCTCATCGATGCTGGCAGCTGCTGCTTCATGGTAATTTTGACAGTTATCCAGGTTTTTCTGGGCTGTTTCTTTGAGTGTAGGCTTCTAGGCTTCTCCGTCCTTAGGCCAGCCTGTTGTCTGGGCTCTCTTCCCTTCTGCTACCCGAGATGGGTCGTTTTCCATGTTGGTAGATTATTTCAGTGGTGATGCTGAAGTTCTTGGAGGGAAAGGGGGACATAGAAAGGTGGCCAGGAGGCATGGCAGACACGGTCTAATGTTTCAGCAGAGGAAGATCACTGCCACACTGGCACAGCAGCTGTGCAGCCAAGGCTGACTGTCTTTCTGTGGCTAAGTCCTGTTTCTGTCCTGTTATCTGACCTCAGTTTGTGAGATGCTGAGTTGTGATCAGTGGATTTGAAGCAAAGGGGTGCAAAGTTTTTCCTCTGGGCCAAAGGAAATAATGAAGGCAAAGCGGCCTTAACTCCATGGAGGAAAGAAAGTGGGTGTCGGCAACACCATTAGTCCAGCACAGGCAAATTGTAAATTCCTTCCCTGGTGAGAAATCTCGGTTCTTTTATATTTGTTTATGTGAAGGCAGATGCTCACAGGGCTGGCCAGTTAGGTGAAAACGCTGGCTGCATTTTCCTGTGAGTCTGAAAGATTCAGAAAACCTAGGAACTGTGGAAATGCAGTACCAAGACATGGGCTGTAGCGTGATGCCAGCAGTACAGAGCAGAACAGTTTAGTTCGGTGAAGTTATTCCACTTACGAGTGTGGGTTTTTGTGCTGCACTAGTTGAACATGGAGATTTTAGCATACCTGTGGAAAGGCCGTGTGCTGGACTGTGAAACAGATCAAAGAGATTGTTTCTGGGGGTGCCTAGGCTATTTGCTGGGTGCATAACCGCTTTGCTTGTGGCTGCCCTGGTACAGCACAATGATGTGGGGCCTTGGGAGGAGAGACCAGACCTGCTGGCTGACGTCCTCACCTGGGTTTTAGGAAGAGGGCAGAGGGACAATCTGCCATAGACCTGCTGTTGGATCTTAAGCTGGGATTTCAAAGCCATCAAGGTGTCTGTTGGGGTCTGTGCAGAAGTATTTGTGGGAATTACATCTGCTGTTTTCCTGACCGTGAATGTATGCCCCAGGATGTTTGTGAAATGAATGCATTTGTTTTTCAGGGTGCTCATATTCCTCCGGAATGGAAGGATATTGAGGTGCCATAAGTGGTTTAACTTTAATGCTTTTGCAGCCTCATATAAGACCTTTTGCAAGAGTAACAGAAGGATGTTGAAAGAACTTGGCTGCAGTCCTGGCACCTGCCTGCCCTGAGCCCCGCTGGCTCTGGAGCCGGACTATGCCTGTCCCTGCTGCCAGGAGCGGGGCTTGTGTTTGGGTTTGCAGGGATGTTGAGCGGCGTAAGCGGCTGATGCCAGCAGCTTGTACACGCTTAATCCAGTGTTAGCTGAGGTTGGAGGTGTCTCCAGAGTTGACTTTCAGAACTTTGCGATGCGGTTTTCCTCTGCTGTTTCAGTGCAGGGTTTCCTAGCAGTGCTCTGTCTGTATCAGCATGACAGGATCAGCAGCAGTTACACTGGTATTGGAAATGGGAGCCCCTTGCTCACCTTGGAGTGCTACTACGCTAACATAGAAAATGGACAAGTGATTTAGGTAATGAAATTATTTGGATTTGGTCATGGATTGAATGAGGCTTCTACAGCCAATGTGCTTACTCATCAGATGACTCATGTCTTAGTCACTTTTAGAATAAGTGCTTCTCTTTTTGGGTAGAGATAAGCTTAAAATTTCCACCTCCTACTTTGATAATTTTTTTAAAATGTCTAAAAAAAGATTGATTGTGGGAGGGAACATAATACAGTCAAATCTAAGGCCCTTGGAAAGAACATGATGGGATGGTTGGTTGGACAGAAGAGGAAACAGCTCTATGTGGCAGGTAAGGTGCATCCCAGGAGCTTAGCGTGAATTCTACAGCACTGCGAGACTTTAATTTTGCTCTTTGTTTCCTGGTCAGGCAGAGTGATATCATGCTTCAAATGAGACTTCTTAAGCTTTGTTCTGAGGGTACTCGAGTGAGTCCATGTTGTGGGGAGGTGCAAGTCCTAGCCTATTCTCAAATGGCTGTGCCACCAGCAGTACATAAAAGCATCCTTAGATGGAAGCTGGCTCCTGAAACACTCTCAAGATTGCTGTGCAAGTAAAACCTTGCTGTTTCAACTTTTTTTATATGTAATTATGTTTTTCCATTACCAAAATAGTAAACGAGTTGACTTGAAACCTGATTGTTCAGAAACATGCACATGTTTGGGCAAGTGAATAGTATATCTGAGAACCTGGGGAACAACAAAAAATTGCTTGTAATCCACTGTAAGCTTGATATAGCAAATAAACTAGAGTGGGTTTTTTCCTTATTTTTAATATCTTCTTTTTAATCTCACAGTCATCCTGCAACAGATATAATGTAGGCTATTCCTGATCTAACCAGGTTCCAGTTGAGCTCAGAGTGGCACAGTGTGATCTCTGCTTCTTACTTGACCCACGCGGCTGGGCAGCAGCCAAAGCAGGAGGGCCGTGCAGGGAGCAACACAGGGCACTGCTGCTGATTTAGGCACAGGCTTTGCTAAGCTGAGTGTGGTTAAACTCTTATCAGGGCTTCAGAGATTGAAAATGGGGATGCACTGATTGTCAATAACAGATCTGTAATCACAGCTCCAGCGCAGGTGTTTTGGTTTGTGTCAGGAATGATGATGTAGTGTTATAAAAAAATATGAACAGTATGTTCAGTTATAGGGGGAATACAAAGGTACATAAAGTAGACAGAGATTAGGAATCAGAAATTTGGGTTTGTCTTACTCAGCACTGAGGAGCTCTCTAACTCTTCCTAGCTCCTCTCCATAACTATTCTCTCAGCCCTTGAAAAAGCACCTATCTGTAGAACACAGATAGGTCACGGCAGGTGACATATACTATGTAAATGAAAATTTCCCATTGAAATGTATTGGCCTACAATTTCAAAAACAGGAAGCTGAAGAATAGGGTTTTATTGTTAAACAGAACTGGTGAAAGGAAAGCCAAGAATAGTTTTCTTACGGGTGTCCTTTGTCAGGTACTGCAGAATAATTCACAGGCTTGTAGGTTTTAAGGTCTCTCTAATTGTCTATGTTAGATCTCCTGGGTCACAAGCTGGAGGATTTTACCAGCAGTCCCTTTTGGAGCACTCAGTCAAGGGGAATTTATCACTTAGTCAAGAAGTTTGCCAGTTTGTTTTGCCTCTTTTAATTGCAGAAGTTTTTGTTTTCTGTTTTGAAGCGTAACTGATTTACATGATTGTTGCTAAACCTCACAGGCAAAGGAATTAAATTAATACATGGTAATAATATAATAATAAAGGCAAATTTTAGCAATTTGTTGGTGTTACTGCACGGAAAACCTTCCAGGTGGGGTTAGTTCATGTGCAGGGAATGCAGATAGAGCTGCCTCCAAGTGCGTTACCTCTGTGGGTTTATTTGTACTTCTGCTTGGTGTTTGATAACTAGGTGTTCCTGGCATCCCTTTCCAAATGAACACGTGTGTGCCTCCTAAACATCAGCAAGCAGTTAGGAAAGCACAGGAGATTAGCATGCTCCCTACCCCCCTGTGCACCTTTCATGGGCTCAAGCAGAGCAAACAGCCCTGGCAGTTTAGAGCTGAAGAGGAACAAACCGAGAGGAACAAACTGAGCAGGAGCTTTGTCCAAGTGTGGTGCTGGAGCATCTTCAGTCTGTGATGGGAGGAACCATTTTGAAAGACTTGATCTGAGCATAGCTCATCTGCGTGACCAGGTGAGACCTTCCCGCAGCCTTCTGCCACCCCACGGCTGGTTTGCATCCTTGCTTCCAGTGTCTTGTGTGCAGGCAGCTGCAAACTCGTCCAGACCGAGCACAGCCCTGCCTACGTGGTGCTTCGAAGGCTGTATCGGGGCGATGGTGCTGTGGTGCTCTCCGTGCTTACCACAGAGCTCAAGCTGGCTGTTGGTCTGTTGCAGCTTGTGCAGGTGGAAGGAAGAAAGGTGAATAGAGGCAGAATCCATCTAAGAGGATGGATGCAATGGGAATTATTTCTGATGCTTCCCTGACATGAGCCCTGCTAGCCTAGAAAGAACTATAAAAGCAAATGTGGAAGAAAATGCTGTTGTCCTCCCCTCCTGGGAAAGGAGTCCTGGGATGGCTCCAGTGTAACTGGACAACTCTCATGTAGATGCATGTGAAACACATTCACCCAGACACTCACATGAGTATTTCCACACTTGTGAGGCTGAGATTTTCACTTTGGCACGTGAATATTGTGCCTTCTGATGTCCTGAGACCATAGTTAAAGTTCAAGTATGTGCTTAAGTGTTTTGCTGGAGTAGAGCCGACATTGCCATCGCAGAGAGAAGCAGTGTGTTGTGAAACTCAGTGGCTACACACAGACTAATTGTTCTGTGATGCATCCTAGAAGGTGCTGAGCACCCTGGCTGGGAGCCAGCAAGGCTTTTAAACACATGCTTTGCCTTTTTTTATGTTGTTACCAGTTTTGTTCTTTGATTTCTTTTCGCCTGGCAACTAGAGGTGGATATCTGAGTAGCCAGAGCAGTGTAATTCATCTCCGGCGATATCCTGACCTGTACTGCAGGGATGTCTCGCGGGACATCGGATAGCTGATGGGAGCAGGTATTGCTACCAGTGCCTAGGTCAACTGGCTTCAGATTTTTTTATTCTACATTTTTCTGCTGGAGATGGGGCAGGTCAGGCTGCATGAGCAATGCTCAACCTGCATTTCTAAACCACAGCCCATCTTTCCACATGTCTCTGCTTGCTATTAAACTGCATAGATCATATTTCCTTCCCCCCTTTGCTCTTAGACTGTATTTGCCTTTCTCCTGTCTTGAAAATTTTGGAGGCAAACTGCCAGATTCAGGTTTTATTTGGAAGTAGTATAATCTGCAGTAGAGCCCAGAGTAAGGGAGAAAGGAGCCTAAAAATCCTCTGGAGGTTGATGACTTTAAATACTTTCAGGTTTTCAAGGCATTTTTTCTTTGGCTTTGCCTGCTGTGTGCAGCAGAAAGTTGGAGACTGGGAAAGAGGCTTCGATTCTGCAAAGAGATGGCCTCATGCCATCAATATCAGCCGTGTCTCTTCTGTCCCTCTGTCTTCAGCTGGAGAGCTCCTCCTGTAGCTCAGCGCGCCTCTCTGGGGCTGGGGGCGTGTGAAGCAAGACTGAATCTTGTGTTGCTGTTGAAAACTGCACCTCACTCTGCGGGGAACATCTCCTTGCCAGCAGATTTACTCCCTGTCCTCCTCTTGACCTGCTAACTTGGTGGTCAAAAATGTGCTTTTTATTTCTGCTCTTGCTGCAGCTCTGCAGAAGTGACAGAGCTGTTGGATGGGTTTGCATCATTTCTCATGCTTCAGAAGGGGTCTGGTTGGTTGAGTATGACATGGAGTACTTGTCCTGAGCCACCCACAGAGAACAGGGGAGCTGCTTTGGTGTCCCAGGGAAGCAATGCACCCCAATCGTGGCTGCTGCTCAGCCCCAGGCTCCCTGTGCAGATCCAGAAGCACTGGGCTACAAACCAGGTGCCCCAGGTTGGCATTTTCACACTTGTTTTTCCAAGTAAAGCTGCATCTGGAAACTTATGTTGGTCTTTCAGTGCTGCAAAGCCTGTTTCATGCTCTGACAAATGCCGAGATTATCATCAGCCTAAATTCTGGAATAGCATAGCAGTGACTCAAAAGAACAGCTTTCTCCCCAGCAGCTTTTGCCTAGTGACTGACTGGATAATCTCCAGTCACTGACCTTGGGGCTTTCAAAGTGCATTTTGGCTTAAAGTGCTAAAGCTTAAGGCTTCAGAGGAGTTGGGAAGCCTGCTACCCTTTAAATTTCCAGGCAGCGTGGGTTATGTGCTGTAAGTGTAGGGGCGGTTTCCCTGGTTCTGACTCCTGTGGGATCTGTCGCTCATCCCCTGGAGCCTGTTCCCTCTGTACAGAGAGGCTTTCTGCTGCTGCCTTTTATTTTGTACAGGTTAACCGAGGCCATGTTTTCAAGTCCTGAGGTCTTTAAAGATGTGAGGATTATCAAAAGATAGGAATTATCCATGTGGAAATAAAGCAAATACTTTGAGCTCTGAATTTGAAGTCCATTTGTCTTGTCTTATAGTGTTCACTGCTTTTTGTCTTGCCCTGTGTATTTCTGTGCTTTACTTTTTGCCTTAGGATATGCAGATTTGCAGAGTTGAAGACCTTAAGCCCATGGACACTTAAAGATGGGTGCTGGGATCATTTCTGTGGTTAAAACTCTTGGCAGAGATCACCTTGAATAGAAATCTCTACCCTTATTTGAACTACTGGGAGAAGAAAGCTTGTTGTGTTCTGTGCTCTACACTTTTATTGTAGCTTGGCAATCCTGGAACAACTGGAAATTAATATTTTTTAAATACCAGAAAGACTTTTCACTGCAGCTGGCTTACAGAACTAAGCAATTCGATATATCCCTGTGAAATACCTCCAGATCTCTCAACAGCAGCTGAAAGCTTTTTCCTTACCTAGAAGGAAGATAAACCTCTAAGATCGACATGTATAAATGTGAACTTGTTCTGCCTGGTGTCTTGTTCAGTTTGTTGTGGATGCTTTCAAACCACACTCACTTCAGTGCTGGTCTGTGCTGTGAGATCTGAGGCTGGCAAAGGTGTCTGATGCTGAATCGCTTGGCTGTGTTGATCTATACGTGCGCTTTCCCACTTTGCTGCTCCTAAACTATACCAGTGTTGTTCTGCAGTTATTTGCTTCTCTGTCACTGAATTCTTGTATATTGTGCAGCAATAAGAAATCTGAGCATCTGTGAGCATCTCGAAAGCAGTCAGCCATGGCAGTCGGTATGGAAGGTTCTGATGGGTGCAGGGGAGGAGGCAGGCAGGACTGAGAGACACTGGTGAAATAAATTAGAGAGGAGGAACGAAATGGCCTGGAAGCATGCAGGCTGTCTGCTGGGTGCCGATGTGCAGATGTGGGCTGAGCCTGTCTGCACAATTTCAAGTTGCTTCTTCCCTCCTCCTTAATTTAAATTTACTTAGTAGTGTATATCACAGACGTGTTTTTCCTCTCTACTGTTTCTCTGTGTGGCTTTTGAATCTGGTTGGGCAGCAGAGGAGCCCTTGGAGGTGTGAGGTTCCTGCATGTGTGGTGGATATTGACAGCAGATGTGGTGGATGGGCCCTGAGGAAGGCTGGAGGAGGTCTTTTCCACATGTGTTAGTGCCTGATGGGGGGAGACAGTAAAGAAGATGGGCCAGATTTGTCTCAGTAGTGCCCAGGGAATGGACAAGAGGCAACAGGCACAAACTGAAATACAGAAAATTCCATTTTAAAAGAAAAAAAAAACCCTGTCTTTACTGTGTGGCAGGCAGCTGAGTGGAGGCTACCATCCCTGAACAAAATTGCCTTGCAAAGGGAGCAGGCAGGCTGTTCCTCGTGGTCAGTGGAAGGTGGGCGCAGCCGTATACGACATGGTCTTTGTGGCTTCTGGTCTCTGGTTTGACAAGTGCAAGCACTGCAGGAGGGAGCCTGTAGCCCACCAGGGAGCAATCCCAGAGGATCAGCTGTTGCTTATGCTTGTTTTCTGTTCTCCAGGGTCACAGACTGGTGTGTGAGTGCTGGTTTGCCTGGTTGGCAGGCTCCTCTGCTTTCCTGGAGCCTTTGCTGCAGGCTGGGCTTACCAGGCTTAAAAACTAGACTTTACACTAAAACCAGAGGGCAGATGCCGTGTGCTGTCTGCTTGTGCAAATCTGCGCATGTGCTCACTGCTGTGCGTTGTGGTTTTAGTTCTATTTCTCTTACATTCCCCTTTCTTTCTCTCCATTCCGTAAGAAATGCTTTCTGTAGGCTGCTTGCTGGTGCCTGGGGCCCGTTTTGATGGGATGTGTCCTGCTTCGCAGCACCGTCACCTGAAGGCAATGTGGCAACTGCAGTGGTTTAGAGACAGGTTTGATTTGAGTGCTCAGTTCTGCTCCCATGAGATCAGAGGGGATTTGGCCATTTTGGAGGGTTAGGTCTTGCCCTTGCAGACTAATATGCCATTCAGTTCCTCTTGATTTCTTCATTTTTCATTTGTTCATCACTGTCTCATCTTCTGTGGCAATTTTGAGGTATCATTACAGATTGTAGCAGAAGATGGGTCCTCTGAGATGAATTCCTTTCCCTTAAAACAATTGAAAACCGTTTTTTCTTTAACCTGCCATTTACCTCCCCATGGAACAGACTTTTGAAAAGTCATTATTGCAGTGAAGACTCTAAATATTAAAGGCTCCCTAATTCTGAGGTCATTATTTTGCTTATGAATCAACAGGGTCTGGCTTCTGCCTTGCTTGTTAATACTTTACAAATAATCTAAGCCTTTCAAACTTCATGTAATTTGACATTCTCGGTTATTTTTTGAAGCACCCCCTCGCCGGCTGTTTAAATGCCACTGCTGCCCCCTCTCCTGGGAATCACGCTGCCTCTCAGCTCAGAAAGTGACAGCAACCTCCTCTTCCTCCCTGCTCAGATTCAGCCCCGGGAGTCTGCTCCCTCCACTGCACAAGTTCTGCTCTGACCCTACAAGGAACCTCTCTGTAGGAGTTGATGCTGCCCATGCCCACTTGTGCAACCTCCAGCTGTAACAGCATGTGCTCTTGGTGGTCAGAAGGCTGCTTTTCCACTGGATTATGGGGTTCAGCTCTCCCTGTGCATGGAACAAGTTGTGTTTGAGGTATTTCCTGCACCCTAGATGGGTATTGGAAGAGGAGGTTGGGGTAGGAGGCTCCGAGATCTGGGTCAGCATTGGCTGACAGATGGGAGCACACACAGGAGCAGCTTTGGTAGCGGGAGTGTCTGTTCCTCCCCTCTGACATAAAACTGAGTAATTCAAATGTTGTCTGGGCTGTGTGTGTGTATTAACAAGCCAGACTCCTGCATGTTGCTTTCCCTAGGGTCACTTGGAGGTAGGGCAAGCCATCCACGGTGGCTGGGGACGTTCTGGGACATCAGCTGTGTGATAATGAAGCACGAGTGATCTTGATGCTCTCTGCCCATGCCAGCATCCTCCGTCCTCCCGTCCTTCACTGCTGTGGACGTCAGGCTTGCACTGTGGCCGAGGTTCTTCCCCCACAATGCTTTTGTGTCCCTTGTCACAAGGGCAAATGGGATTTGGTATAATCTGAGCTCAGGTCATCTGCAGGGACAGCGTGGACGTGTGGAGCTGGGTGTTGGGATGTCCTGGATTTGTGGTTACTAGTGGGATGCTGCAGGCAGGGAACAGAGGCTCTTAGCATCACTGCAAGCAGAACCTGGGGGATGTGTGACTGAATGTCTCTCACTGAGAGCCCGTGGTTAAAACATGCAGACGTAGCTGCCCCCAGTCAATGTTCTGGCAGGGCTCCTCTTTCACTGGTATTCTCTGGATTGTTTAATGTTAATATCGCTCTTGATAAGATAGATTTGGCACTCCTCAATGTTTTCTTGTTATAGGAATTTCCTTAAGTAGAAACTTTTTCTTCAGAGTAATTTTGGGCTGATTATTGCTTATATATGCAATTAGTATAATTGCATCTGATTATGCAAATTTATTTAATCATATAACTAGAACATGGAGGGATGAAATATAATGCAGTTGGGAAATCTTTTGTAAAACTCTCTGAGCTCAGTACTGTGTGCACAAGGTGTTGTTATCGCTTGTGCTGTACGATGGTAGCCTGGAGATTTTACTTCAGCATCCTGACTAGTTTCAAAACATTTAAAATGTGCTGTTAATTGCTCTTAAAATTCATCACATGGCCTTCATGATGTTAAGGCATGTGTCTTTTTTTTTTTTTTTTAATGTGATAACATCAGGAGCTTGCTATTGAGCTCAGCCCTGCTGTCTTACATCTGTATCCACACCTTCCACCCAGGGACTTGAAAGCTTCAGTCCTGCATTGGACCCAAACCCCGGTTCCTGTCTGCAGCCAGAGTCTTCCATGGAGAGGAGAGGGAGAGCAGGACAAGCACGAAGTGATGGATCCTCAGCATGATCATTTCAGGGCTGAACTGGCCCCAAACTCCCTTTTGAAAACACCCTGCCCTGATAAGGCGTATACAAATGAAGGAGCAGGAGGTAGAAATGATGCATTTTCCAGACTGTGCTTTGGAGATGCTTGTTGTCATTCAAGAAATCTGGCTGCAGCTGAGGCCTGAACCTGCTTTTTGAATTTCTCACGCAGGACTTGAATTGCAGAAATACTGTTCTTTGTCATTCAGTGGTTACTTGTAAAACTGTGCTGGGAGCTTCACAGAAGTAATCAAAACTCCTTGCTTTTATGATCTAATTTTCAGCTGTGGCACAACAGCCAGGCTTACCGCCAAGAACTGCAGAGAAGAGGAAAAGGACTAGGATTATTATAGCAGGATCGAGTGATTTCTCAGCAAGAAACAGTTGTCTGTGCTCTGAAACAAGAGCCTTGAAAGCCAGAGGATAAAGCAAACGTATGGCATGTATGCAAAAAAGCACAAACAGTATATTCTTATTTACTTATTTCAGTTGTGTTAATGTCCCCTGGTTCTAGTTGTGACTCTGTACCAAAAAGTCATTACCCTCTTCCCAGCGAGAACACAACCCAAATGGCCAGCCTGGTGTACATCTGTCTTCGTTATCTCTGCAAGGGCTGTGGGGATTTGCCTTATTCTTGGCTTTGCAGAGCTGCAGTGTCTCATCATTCTTCGCCACTCAGTTTGGGCTGCCTCATGGCCAGTGGATGTCTGACAGTGGTTTTCACAGGTGCCAAGAAGCTCATGTGCTTTTCCAAGGCCTTATTCTGTGCACTCGCAGTGTGAGTGGAGGAAGGCAGGAGGCAACCTCATCTTCAGGTGCCCTGCTTGGGGTACTGGGGGTGAGCAAAGCTGAAATGAAGGCTGATGTGCTCTGAGATTAATTGCTGCATCAAAAATACAGCTCTGGCTGCTCTGCTACCACAGCGATGAGACCCATAAATGGCCGGCTCCTTAGATCAGAAGAGCCATGTGTGGCAAACCACTTTGTGCTTGTGGGGCTCGTTGCAGGTCAGATGTGGCTCCAGTGCATGGCTGTGGGACACAAGCTCCTCTTCAGCTGTTCCAGACTGAAGGTGTTGGAGTGAGCTGGCTGGATTTTGGGCAAGTGTCTTTCCCATGTGTAAAAAGTTGATGGAGTCAGGGTGGGAGTGTGGAAATCTCACTTGTGTCAGGGTGGTGGACTAACACTGAGTGCTTGGGAAAGTCGCATAGACCCAACTGCAGAACAGGGAGTGCAGGAGAGAAGTCCAGGATGGAAATAGTCACAGACTGTATTGCTTGGTGTGGGCAGACAGCTCGGGCTCTGGAAGGGACTTGCTGACCTAATAATTCAAAAATGTTGTTCAAGGAGCTGTTCAGGACTTGGCAGCCCAGCCCAGGACTTTTGCTTCTCTCCTTGCAGGGAGTTTCTGGTGCTGGTTGACAGCAGTCAGAGCAGATTCTTCATCCTGGCTGTGGGGGATCGTCTGAAGGAAACACAACACAAGCGCAGGGTGATACGAGGTGGGGCTGGCCGTGCAGCTCTGCTCCAAGGCAGGACTGAGTTCCTGATGGGGGGTCTGACCAGAGCTGAAGGATGCTGGTGATGGAGATGACATCCCCTCTGAGGACAGTCTGTCCTGGTACATGGCTGCCTGCACTGTTTAGAAAACTCGACCTGGTTCCTGACTGTGCTGGTGTGTATTAGTGACAAACTAAAGCCTTCTGTGATCTCTGGGAGCTCACTTAGTGAGAGTGCCTGTGGGTCTTGCGCAGTCAAGAGGCACCTCATGGATGTGGCCTTCAAACAGGATTTCAGCATGATATCCCTGCCGGTCCCCGTGCTGGCACAGGGGAGACCATCTGCGGGTATATGAAGAAATCCCCAGCTCTGAGCAGCAGCAGAATTGCTGCCTGAGCACTTTCCATGCAAAGGCTCATTATAGTTATTATTCACTGTGACTTTTTTTCTGCAAAGACCTGTGGAGCCTCAGCACAGGGCAGATGTGTTCTCAGAGGCAGAAAGGGGAAGGGGGATGAGGTGGGCTGAGGGCAGTGTCGTTCTTAACCTGCGAAGAGCAACAGATGAAGCTATAAAGTCACTTTTCTGGGTAGCCTGTAGCAAAATCAGAAATGAAGCTGGATTTTTCAAGGCTCAGGCCCTTTTAACCTCCCAGTACTTCATAGAAACATTTCCAGTTGCCCAAATGGAAGAACCAAGCAGTAAACTAGACTTGCAGTTTTTTATTTTTCAAACAATGCTTTGAAATACTTTATTGAGCAGCAAAAATAATTGTATTCACTCATCTCCCACTCCCACATACAATACAGATAGTTTCTCCAGAATCATGTTCCTTTCAAAAGGGTATTTTGTACCACGCTCTGCTCAGCGCCTGTCTGGGAAACGTGTGCATCCCTTTGATAAATATATTGTGAAAAACACCCCTGAAGTTGCAGTCTGCCTGCAGCAGAGGAATAGCTACCGGGGAAAATGGTAAAGAAGATATGTGTAAGTAAATTAATTTTGCTCATATAAGCTTGTTTGCAGCTTTGGTTCATGTCTGCAGCATAATCCTCTGATCTGCAGCAGGTGGTTAGCATTGTGGGGAATCAGGCTGGTGACCGCGTGAGGAGCATTGGCTCCGAAGCTGCGCAGGAGCTTGTAGAAGGTAGTGGAAGTGATTTGTTCTGCTGGGATTTCCCTTCACAACAAGGTGTGGTTGTGTTACAGTCTGACAAA
>WHYT01017468.1:33744-108282 GCA_009806455.1 Tetrax tetrax | reverse complement strand
AAGCTATAAAGTCACTTTTCTGGGTAGCCTGTAGCAAAATCAGAAATGAAGCTGGATTTTTCAAGGCTCAGGCCCTTTTAACCTCCCAGTACTTCATAGAAACATTTCCAGTTGCCCAAATGGAAGAACCAAGCAGTAAACTAGACTTGCAGTTTTTTATTTTTCAAACAATGCTTTGAAATA
Organism: Tetrax tetrax; assembly: GCA_009806455.1. Taxonomy (NCBI): domain Eukaryota; kingdom Metazoa; phylum Chordata; class Aves; order Otidiformes; family Otididae; genus Tetrax; species Tetrax tetrax. The sequence continues at coordinate 108,099 of WHYT01017468.1, read as the reverse complement.
CTTTATTGAGCAGCAAAAATAATTGTATTCACTCATCTCCCACTCCCACATACAATACAGATAGTTTCTCCAGAATCATGTTCCTTTCAAAAGGGTATTTTGTACCACGCTCTGCTCAGCGCCTGTCTGGGAAACGTGTGCATCCCTTTGATAAATATATTGTGAAAAACACCCCTGAAGTTGCAGTCTGCCTGCAGCAGAGGAATAGCTACCGGGGAAAATGGTAAAGAAGATATGTGTAAGTAAATTAATTTTGCTCATATAAGCTTGTTTGCAGCTTTGGTTCATGTCTGCAGCATAATCCTCTGATCTGCAGCAGGTGGTTAGCATTGTGGGGAATCAGGCTGGTGACCGCGTGAGGAGCATTGGCTCCGAAGCTGCGCAGGAGCTTGTAGAAGGTAGTGGAAGTGATTTGTTCTGCTGGGATTTCCCTTCACAACAAGGTGTGGTTGTGTTACAGTCTGACAAACGGCAAATCCACCATTGGTACTGCCTTGTAGAAATAATTTCTTTTTGTACTGAGGTTTTGGGGTTTTTTTGCAGATTGGAACTGTGCATAACCGATTTGCTTATTCAGAAACCATTGCTTTCCAGTATACTTTTGGAAGAAAAGGAATCCTTAAAACAGCAGAACCTGAAATAAAGCCCAGCTCTCCAGATGAACAATTATTTTCTTTTAAGTCTTGCTGGATTTTTTTTTTTGCATACTTCTAGCAGCACTGTTATTTGTTGTGATGCTGTATGGGTCTATTTGTTTTGATCGGCTGAACTGATTTATGGGGTTTATCTTAAGTTTATCTGTTTAAGTTGTCAATTAGCTGAAGATTTATTTTGCAGCTTGAGCTGTGGGTTCTAGCTCAAGGCCTGATTTGGGGGTTTTGGGAGAGCAGGGAGGTCTAGCAGAGGGGAGAGGAGGCTTGCGCTGCTTTGCCTGTGGGTTTGTGGGACCACGTGCAATACGTGCTGGACCAAACCCTGCATCCCTTCCCATGCTGCCGCGAGCCACCCCGCAGCGCCTATGTCCTGGCGCTGGAAGGGACTGGTGCTTTGGGATTGAAGGGTTTAAATATAGTTTTAATAGAAGCTTTTTTAAAGCTGATCTCACCATTTCATTACTGTTTTGAGTGAGTGACAATTCTGTCAATTTATTTCAAACAAGCCTGCAGAAAAGACAGGAGAAGGAGGAAGATTATACCTGGGTGGAGAAGGAGGGGAAGGAGATGAACAGCAGGCTGCGGGAGGAATGTGATAGGTTTGGATGTTTGCTTTGTGTGACACTGAGTGCCCAGCATGTCCCTTGTGACTGGCATGTGACCTAGGGTGAAGCCTCCCATCCAGATCTTTCTCTAGTTTCCTTACTGAGATAAAAGATTGAGCTTGACTCTTGTGTTCCTGCTGTGGATTTGGGAGGTTGTGTCTCTTTGCAGTGGAGTTCAGCTGAGCATCATTGGGAACCTTTGAGCCAGGTTCTGCCTTTGCTCTGTGCTCCTCAACGGGGGTGTTGTGTGTGTTCCCAGGCTGATGCTGGATGGGATTTCTTGAGTTCACTCACCCCAACCCTTTCTCATGTGAATTGAATGTGTGAACAGTTCCACCAGCCTGAAAACAAGGTGGTGCAGGTGTCACCTGGCTTGCAGGTATTTTGGGTTCTCTACATCCAAAGCAGGTTGCACATAAAGGTTGCAATATTTGAGTTCAGCCTACACCGAAATTCACTGGATGCAGTCTAGGGTGCCGTGACTAAAGCTAAGCTCTCCCCCTCTGTCCCCAGAAACTGGGCAGAGGGCTGAGATGATACGTCCTGCAGCACTGCATCTTCAGAAGTGATTAAGGGATGACAGCTGTGTGCTGCAGAGGATCATTTCCTGCTCTGGACTGTACTGGGAAGGCTGAAATCTGTTTTAAATTGAGACTGAAATTAGCATCCAGGAAACGGCAGTTTTATTCAGCAGTTTTAGCGTTGTATTGCATTTTTGTATTCTGTAGGTCTTTTCCAAAGGAAAACTGCTTCCTGCATGCAGGTAATCATTAAACTATGTTGGTTTGCAGCTCAGTATAGCTTTTATACGTGGTGGGCAGCAAGGTTAATGTGTGTTTGCACACAGGCTGCAACTGTGGGGTGCCAGGGGCAATTCTGGAACCAGACTTGCTTTTAAATTCTGCCTTTGCTATTGACGACATTGCCAAATAACTGAAGTGTGGAAGTCACCAGGTATGGCTTGGCTTCCAGGCCATTCTGTGACGCTCTCAAGGGCCCCGTGGGACAACAGAAGGACTGCTGTGGAGCTCTAAATGGCTGTGGGTTGGTTGTTGTGCATGTTGGGTTTGGACACATACCAGAAGCTCTTGCACCCTGTAAAAAAGAATTGAAGAGGTTGAAAGTTTGATCCTTTACCCTCGGCTTGTTAAGAAGCTGTACTTCTCCCTTTATTGTAAGCTCTGGTTGACTGTCGGTCCAGCTACAGGAGGAGAAGTTCTCTTTAGCTGTGTCACTTGTTGCACATCAGATAAAATCTCATCTTTATCACTTTCATATCTAGCTCGATGCTTGAATTTTCCTTTCCTTCTGAGTGTTTGCAACTTGTTTACAGCTGACAGTGTTTTGCCTTCACTTTCTTACATGTTGAAAGAAGCCAGAGATGGATGTCTTGGTTATGTTTGTGTTGAGTTGACATTATTATTCAGTTTACCTCTGTTGGTGTTTCCTTTTAGGCATTTCATGGAGAGATTCCTTCATGCCGCACGCTATCCGTGAGTGCTAGCATCGCAGCTCTCTGCAGTGCCATCTGAGACCATACAAGCTGGACGCAGCCATGGGGGACTCTCCAGCAAATGTTGTGGGTGGAGGCGTAGACATGTGCTGCAAGGACACGCAGACTGAACTGGCAGAGCGGGTAGCAGCCATAGATGTGGCTGTTGGCCCAGACAGAAGTGACCAAAATGGTGAAGATAACACTGAAGAAAATGATGCGGTCTTTTCTGATAACATGAAAGACATCCAGAGAAATGGAGTTAACAGTGACGTAGGAATGAATGAATTTCTGCCTTCCCAACAGTCAGAAGATGGTCACTGGAGGCATGTTCCCAAGAGACCTCTCACTAGACCCATCCTGTCAAGTAGGAAGTTGTCTCTTCAGGAGAGATCATCAGGAGGTTATCTGGCTTCTAGCAACACTCCAGGTTATGGTCCCTATGGCACAGGGCCATCGCCGCGTATAATGAGGAGACCAACGATAGAGTCCAATCGCGTGTCCATATCAGATTCTGAGGTAGGCATGTTCTCCCCCATAACTGCAATGTCAAGGTAAGGTAAATCTTTCTTAACTGGTAATGGGAGTCTTCAGTCTTTTGGAGTAATAGATCTGAAAACGCTGTTTTTCCTAAGCCGGGGCCAGGAAATCCATAAAACCAGGGGTTACATTAGCTTGGAATGGCTGAACACCTTTGCATCCATCCCCCAGACCTCTGGTTGTAGCCCTGGTCCTGACATTGGCTCCTTCATCCCCTCACCTGCCTCTGATAGTCCGGTTGAGGGGCCAGGACCCCCCGTTGTGTAGTGGTAGCACGTGGAAGGCCTGTCAGGCTGTTCCAAGAAAGGACTTGTAGCCAAATGGCTTTGCTCTCATGTCCCTGCTGTATGTGCCCTTCGGGAGTTTATCAGTCACAGCAGCTTTGCTGCTGGTATTTTATGGATTTAAGCTTCTGGAGATTATGTATCTCCTATTATATTTTGCCATTATTGAAGGCATGATTTAATTTTATAAAGAGCTTAAATGAACTGGTGTTTCCTGCTCCTGTCAGGATTTTCCTTTGTCTTTAAAGCATTTCTAACAGCAGTGGTAACGGAGGGCTGTGACCCCCCTCTCCTTCAGAGGAGTGTCTTTGGGTGGCTGTGGTTGTTCCTGCTCCTCTGTCTTGCAGCTGCTCTCCCAGTACCAGACCTGGACTCAGACCTGTCCCAGAGGTGTAATGCGCTGTTAGTGGTCAGGCGCATTGATGGAAGCGGCTGCTGGTTGCAATTCGCTGTGTTGTGCTGAGTGGGGAGATTTGTCCCCTTCTGCTGTCACGAGGACGGACAAGGAGGAAGGTGTCTGCAGCTGCAGCTTTTCTTTCCAGCCTTTTTTCCCAGGGGCATGCATGCTGTGACATACTGTCACAGGGAGCAGAGAAAGAGGCTGCCTGGTGTTGCACTGAAGATGCCAACCCTGCAGCAGTGTCTATGAGAAAGGGGTATGCAGATCAAACTGAGACTTCACCATGGCTTTCTTTGAAAGCCAGGCATGATGGGGATGGCGTAAATGGGTGCTTCGTGAAGCCAAAATTTTTTGTAAAATGCTGCTGGCTGGGGAAGGATTTTAAGTAGGGAACGGGCTGTCTGGAGTACTGGAGGGAGAGCATCGTCTCTGTGAGGCTGGCAGCTGGTTTGGGAAAAAACCCAGACTCTCACCCAAATTATCCCCCAAGCCCAGGCTGTGTGTTTCCTGGGATTTTTATCTGCTATTTGTGGTGGAAAAAACCTCAAATTTTCCTTGCCTTGCCATTTCTCTCCAGATGTTCACCCAGTGAATTCACTTCTGCTGCTGTTCCTGAACACGGAAGCAGGACAGAGACACAGCGGGGGGGCTCAGGAGCAGTGCCCATCTGACTCTTCCTCACCCAATTGATGGGGAACATGTGCTGAACATGGCTCTGCCAGTGCCACTGTGACAATATGTTGGTCTTGGGCACTGCGGTATTCCCAGTACTAAGTCCCACTGCGGTCCCACCTGGTGACGTAAGGGACCAAAATCACTGGAGTTCAGACTCTTGCCAGCGTGGGTTGGAGTGACCTGGAGCTTAGCATCTATGTGGCTTAGTTTTTCCCTCTGGAAAAGTGGGTGTTTCCCCTTGCACGTCTGAGGGACAGATGCTGCGCGTGAGCAAATCAGCTGTTGTCCTCTGGAAAGTTTTGCAAGTCGCATTAGCTGTGCGATGTGTTGCGGCATCGCCAGCCAGTAAGAGGATATCTGCAGAAGGTGCACTGCAGAGATTGCAGCTTCTTTGACAGCAGCCGTATGCTTTAAGGGAGATGGAGAGGGAGAGGAGCCAGTTCTTGGAAGCAGATGTGACTTGTGCGCCAGCTCTCCCATCCTGCAGTACTTCGACTGTGCCAGGAGTGAGCCTTGTCTGAAATCTGTTTCAAACTGCAGTCACTGTGACTAGCACATTCCCATCTGCAAGCAAATTCAAAATACTCCGTCCTTTTCCACAGCATCTGCATCCTTGGGCACAGTGGTTACTGGCTTGGGGTAGGAAATGCCCCATTTGAAATGCAGATGCAGAGCCCTTCATTTCCCTGCTCCTGCAGCAATTCCTTATGCAGTGCTGCGTTTTTAGTGGTCACTTTGATATGACTGTTTAGAGCCCTCTCCGGTGCAGCCCAGTTGCTTAACAAAGCTGTGCTCTGTTGGAAACCATCATTCATATTAATGGGAAATCGCTGCGTAGGAGGGGGAAGGGAGCCCAGGCGAGAGCTGTGAGATGGGTGCTCAGCCTCTTGGGAGCTGTGCTTTGTCTTCCCAGCTTATAGAGACAGTACCTGTATCCTGTGAGGAATAGCAAAAGGACTAAGAAGGTGCATGCTTGTTTACAGGATAAAGTTTGAGGCTGGCCACTGAATAGTGTTAGATGTGTGACAGCAAGACTAGCATGCAGCCTGCACGCAGCCCAACTCCAGTGTCCTGCGTATAATCTACCAGTTGCTGCTAAGTGTTTGCAGGTTTGTTGTGTTCATGGCTGTGAGAGGTACTGACAATCTCAATCAGAGCTGTACAGCTCACTGAGATACAGCAGGGATCTTGGAAGAGAAATGGAGAGCAGATCTTCTGTTTTGACATGCATTTATTCAGTACGTTTGCCGTAAGCAGTTAGCAGTACGTGTGCTGTAAGCAAATTGCACATGGGCAGGGAAGACTGGACAGAGCCAGGAGTAGGGGCAGGGCTTCCAAGAGTTATGGGGGGCTCCCTGTTGAGGCTTCTGGCCCTGTAGGGGATAAAATAACCCTGTGATGAGAAATACAGTCATGGTGTACTTAGCAGCAGTTGCGGTTGTGTTTTCTGTTCATCATTTTGTTACGCAGATCCTCAGTGAGCAGGGAGGCTGGTAGGTTACTCTGACAAGATCCAGCTCACTGGTCACGGCGTTGCCTGCGGTTTCCCTGCGAATGAGTCTTTGATTCATCTTGTTCTGGGCAAGCTGCGCGTTTGTACTCGAGTCCACGTCTCTCACCTGCTAAAAGCCATTTTGGAGTTGCTCCTTTCTCCTTGCATTGAGTATCTGGCATCATCAGTCAGTGCCGTTCAGGTGACAGGACATCCATCACTCTGGCTTATGGCTGCTGCCCGAGAGAGTTTAAGTCTGTGCAAAAATGAAGATGAAGTTCATGAGCATTTGGGCTTTATCAGTGGCACACGTACAGGCGCCGTCCATCAGGAGCAGAGATGAATGGCACAACGGCATATCAAAATTTCCTGTGCGATGCTGATGGTCATCTAGGATTGAATCCTGCGTTCCCTCTCCAGCAGGAGTGGCAGCTCACTGCCTTGCTGTCAGCGGTTCTGTATCCTGGACTGCTCTGGAGAAATAACGGAGAGATGTGCTGTGAGGAGAGTGAAAGTGGGGATACGGCAGAGGTGAATTTTCGATTATTCTCTGCTGAATTATGAAGAACCACATGTTCAGTTAGAGATGCTGCTGAGCTTTTTAATGCTGGTTTAATACTTGTTCACAGGCTGGGAGGAAAGCTTATGTTTCAAGGATCAGAGAGCCAAGAGCTGAAGCCAATCCTGTGATGCTGTGGGAGGATTCACCCCGCGCTGTGAGCGGGCAGTGAATCGAGCTGTCCATCCCTGGGACTGATAGCCCAAACGCCTGCCTTCGGAGCGGAGTTTCTTGGGTTTGTTATTTAGGAGGATGGTGGCTCCTGGGCTGGCAGGGCTGTAGCAGAGCCAGGGCTGCTTGTCTTCCAGCAAGGCAGTTCTGATAAACTGAGCAGAGCCACTAATTAGCTGATTGCCCTGGGACAAAGGACTGGCAGCTGCTGGTGTCTTGTAGCCACTGCTGACAGGTCTGGATCTGCAGCATTAACTCAGCAAGAGAAGTAACCCCTTCTGCTCTCCTGGCAGCATTACTGGGTACTTAATTAATCTGATCTGTCATATCTCTATCAAAATTGATCTGTCATTTTAAAAATTTCCTGCTTGTTGCCTTCCTTTCTTAAATCATTCATAGTCTATAGCCTGGAAGGTCCTTTCAGCACTGCCTGTTCTGATAGGAGTGCCCACCGGGCTGGTGGGATTTCTGCTGCCTTTGCTGCCCGTCAGTGCTTTGCTCTAACAAGGGCAATAACATAAAGGGAATGGCTTTGCCTTTATCTGTGGCATGAAGTGATTAAGCTGAAGCTATTAAAGGTATGTAACTCTGCAGAGCTGAGGCACAGGCCCCAGAGTTTAGGTCTCTGGCCCACATCACCTCTGATGTGACATTCCTGGCTCCTGCTTGGTACTGGCAGCGTGGCAAGGGGAGAGGGTTTTCCTGGAACCAAAGCAGCTTCTGCTTTGCTGCACGGACGATGCTGTGTGCCAGGGCAAGACTCTCTGAACATGTTTGTACAGACTGGGTGTCTTGTCACAGTGTTTGACAGAGCTTGTCCCATCTAGAACGCCAGGGCTTGTGTTTGTGAAAGAGTGGAGGTGCTGCTTGTTGGAAAGTGACATTTGAGAATGCAATGCTGGTTGTTTTTATTCTGCTGTCCCAAACCAACTTTTTTAGGTAGCCAAGAAAAGTCTTACTTGGAGAGCGGCTAGAAGAAGAATAAAATGTCTTTTTTTCCAGCCTTTCTCCCCCAGACCTGCCAGCACAGTTGACTGCTTTATACTTTCTCTCTGGCTGAATTGTCCTTTCTGTCACACATTCCCTTTCTCTCCCTGCATCCACCCACTCCCTGGCATCACGATTCTTCTAGCCCTGTTGTGTGCGTGGTCTCTCTGCTCTGAGATCAGCGGGAGGTTGTTCCAGCTCCCCGCTGCCTGGGCGGCCCCGCACATCGTGGCGGTAGGCTGGGGCCATGTGTGCTTTAGCGGGACTGGAGAGGATGAGTCAGGCGAGCGCCTTCTCCCTCCTTGGTGCTGCTGCTGGCCCAAGCATGCAGGGAGGAGGACAAGCTGACAAAGGGAATTTTCCTATGCTTTATGTACATGGCGTATCCAAGAAGCATGGAAGATAATTGCTGCTTTGTCCTTTCTTTCCTTGGCTTACCACATCTTTATCATAGGCCTCCTGCTTGTTTAGCCAGCTAGCTTTAAGCAGTTGGTGTCAAGAGCTGTGAGTGGCAGTGCTTTGGTGCTGGGCTGATCCAGGTCTCATGCTCCTCTTGTCTCTGGGAGCTGCCCAGTTTTCTTCATAAAGTCTTTATTTCCTTGCCATGCACAAAGGTAGACCCAGGTGGGACCAGGGCAGCAGCAGGAACCAAGCTCCTTATGCAGCGTGGGCTGGAGAGTTTCCCCCAAACGAATTTCTTCTGGAGATCTTATTGTGGTGCTCAAACTAGAGCTCTCTTGAAAAGATTAAAGATGCTTCTTCAAAGAAGAATCCCCCACAGGCATTGCTATTTCTTTTCCTTGGATTAATTAACCTTTAAATAAAGTTACATTTCCAAGCCTAAGGGCAAGGTTGAGAGGAGGAGAAAGCCCAAAGCTGCAGTTGCAGGGGGGCTGGGAAGGGGCTGCCTTCATCCCACCGGTCCCAGCTCCCTTTTATTCTTCTAGCCGCTCTCCCAGTGATGCCTTAGGACCGGGCAGGTGCCCAGGCTCCTGCATCCAGCTCCAGGGTCTCCTTTATATGTGTGTTTATGTAAGGAGGCTGTTTTCAGAAATGTCTTACTTTGGAAACCAGCTCTGACTCTTCCATCCCATCCTCATGTCCCCCCCCAGACAGCAGAGGCTTAGCTCTCAGTTTCTTGGAGTTTCTGTCACTCAGTGGTGGCAACAGTGGATTTATGGAATTGGGTCTGGATGCTGGATTTTGCTATGGTTTATGATTTTTGGTTTTGTTTTCTGTGGCATTGATTCGCTCACCTCTCTGAGCATACCTTGGACATGCTAACAAATGGGACATTTTTTTTTTTAAGGCAGAACAATTATTTCACACTTGGACAGGCACAGAAGTCTAATTTGCTGACAGCTTTTCATTAAAGGATCTCATTAAGGTTCTTGCTCTGTTTGTATTTATCAGCAGTTGCAAATACTTTGGTGTGATGAAATAGAGAGGATTGTAAAATGTTATCTTTAAGGAACAGTTGGCCCAGAGACAGGTGTTCCTGTCTGATGGAGGAATAGTACAATTATCCCACTTCCTGCAGGAGAACCAAATAGCGTAATGACAACCCTGCAGTCTGCAGCGACACGCGGCAAGAGTTGCTTGAGCTGTGAATTACGGTCTTTCTGCAAGGAAAGAAAAAGGTAGAAAGCACCTATAATCTTGTTTGATTTTTGCTGTGTTCATCTCAAGTGCTTGAAGCACTGCAGAAGCTACGATTAAAGTGCTACTCACCGGTGATTATCTGAGCAGAGAGCGATGGAGGTGTGGATCAGGTGGGGATATGGCGATAGCAAGTGTGAGCTCTCAGAGGATGTGCTGCAGACCCTGCCATTACCTTTCCCTCTGACCCTCTCTGAGTGTTCCCATGACAGTATTTATCCATCCCTTTCAAAAAAAACATCCCCCAAAGGTGAGTGTTGTGGCATTGCTCACAAGGTCCGTTTAGCAGCAGTGAAAAAAATGAGATGCTTCAGGCGATTGGTCTGGTATGGGATAAGAGTAGTAGTTTCTAGCTGGAGGTAAGCAGGATGGTGGGAAGGTGATGGTCAGAGTCAAAGGAATTGGTGACTTGGCACAGGGACAAGGCATTGTCCCTCCTCGGTTGCGCTAAGAGCTTTGTAAAGGCTTTGCCAGCTGGGTGGACTATGTCCTGCACAAAGGACACCCCTCCTTCAGGAGGGAGGGGAAAAATGCCACCACGGTTGGCAAGAAGCAGCGGCAAACTTGGTGCTTTAGAGATGCCATCTTGGCTTGAAACACGGTACTGACTGCAGTCCAAGGAATCTGTAGCTACATGTAAAAGGCCGTGTTCACTTGTGCAAGTAATCCCTTCTTGGGGGAGGAGACCTGATAATGGACATTGCAAGCTTGCTGGTTTGAAGAGCAGAAGGTGCTGAGGTGGTTGAAGGGTTTCTCAGAGAGGTGGTTGCTTTTCCTGCCTGTCTCAGCTGCTCTGGTGAGCGTTTCCCCATCTCTGCAGCACTGCAGTTTTGCACAGGACCAGGCGAGGGGTGCAAAGCTGAGCACGGGGGAAACCCAGGGAAGGAGACCTCAACAGAAAAGTGTTCCTGTTTAATTTGTGAAAGTCACCACGATGCAAAGCACAGCCTTGCGCTGGGAAGTGAATCTGCTGACACAGTATTTGCAGGGGAGTTTGTCTTCCACGTGTCTGTACCCTGGGTTCCTGTGTGCTGCCCTCTCCTTTGGGGAGGGAGAGTTCTTTCTACAAAATTCAATGCGATTTTTCTTTTCCATGTATTTCAGAGGCTTTGTGCTTTACATCTTGGCTTTTGCTGGGTCATGCTCTCTCCTCCCTTGTTGCTCCTAGTTCTGATGGATTGGTTTTTGCCTTTGGAAAGAGATGTGCTTTGCTAGCAGCAGAGTTAATACACTTCTGTGGCCCCATTACTCAATTGGCTCTTCCTCCCTGTCAGGGTGATGGAAAAACTTCCTTGACTGGAAACACGATCGAGATTTAAATCATTGCTTGTGTTTCTGACAAGCCACTGCTTGCAAACTTAAAAAGTGTTCAGTCCCCTGTTCTTTTCTTCCTCACTGTTATTGCTTGCATTAGGAATGTTTTCTGGTTGGTGATGGGGAAAAGTCAAAATTATTATCTACCACATCTGTGCTCTAATGCATCCTGAGAGGCAGAGGAGCGGTGCTTTCAGTGGGTCAGGGCTGGAACACCTCCTGTTCTTACAAACAGACTGAAGGCATCTGGCACTGTTTTGCTGTCCTGGCACTGCTTCTGTGGATTGCAGGGCTGTTTTGAGGTTTATGGGAACACTAATCCACCTGTCTGCATATTTTATTTCAGCTTTGTTCCCAAAGAAGTGTGCAATGCAGAGGCTGGAAGTGAATTTCCAGCCTGCTTTACTGCTTGGAAAACTCAAGAAATATTGCGTTCAGAAATGTTGTCTGGGGAAGCATGTCCCATCAGAGCACACCATATGATGTGATTGGAATCTCCCCCCTTCCTTCACCCCACGAAGTTTCGGGTGCTCCCCTCCCCTGCAATGCCAATAAGTGCTGTGTCAGGACCAAGACAAAAGCCACTGCAGCCCACCCTCCCCAGTGCCACACTGCAGAAATCCCTGCAAGAGCCCTTTGACTCTTTGCCAGGAGGTTTGCTTGCAGCAAGATGTGTGCTGTCCTCCCACAGACCCCGGGATGGCAGCTGAGCTGCCTGGGTCCCCTGCTCAGTGCGGGCAGCGCACGCTGCTCACCCTGCGCTCCTGGTCTTGAGCCCCTTGGACTTCTGCGGCGTCTGGGATTTTCCTCTTGTCGTTAAGGAGGGTGGAGGGGTCCAGTGAAATGAAGCTGTGGAACTGTTTTACTTTGGGTAGTACGATACTGAAGGAAGGGTACATTTAACATCAGATGACTGCATGGCAAATACTGAACCAGTTTAAGGGAATCCATTGTTGTTTGTGTTGCGTAGCAAAGGAACTTGGCTCTGAGCTCTCCTCAAACAGCAGCCCACCATCCAAGTGAGAGTTCAGCCTTCATGCCTGGCCAGCGATGGGTCCCTGTCTTTGCCAGGCTGATGCTGGGAAGGGCACGGGCTCATGCTGACACTGGGGGCTGGCCTGGGTGCCGGGAGCCACCAGGCTGTGAGAGCCCTGTGGAGCTGGGGACGGGTGTTTTTCTGCTTGGTTTAGAGCACAGTCCGATGTAAATAGTTAACGTGGGGAGGCCAGAGGCTGCTGTCAGACTCACCGGGCTGAACCTGGAGCGGTACTGGGGAATCGGGGTGGAAGGGCCTCTGGTGTTACACCAGCACAATCAGTCAGAATGCAGCCCATAATCTGGTTGTCAAAAAAAAAAAAAAGCAGTGCTTGTAGTGTAACATATACCAGCTTAAGTAAGATTTAGTCTTTCATTACTCAGCACTCTGCCTCTACTTCATACCGATTCAAACTCAGTCCTTTCCTTTTACCAGTACTCTAATTGTGTTCTGCTTTTGATCCGCAGGACTGCGTGCAGTTAAACCAGTACAAGCTGCAGAGCGAAATAGGCAAGGTACGTTACTGGAGCTCGTGTTTGTCACAAGCAACCTGCACACACACACAAGTATGGGTGGAAAAACCGTGCCAGCCCAAGGGATTGTACTGGCCAAGGCTCCTTCAAACTTCTGTTTGTTTTGGGGAGTTTTTGTTTGGTTTGGGTTTTTTTGCCTTATTAGAGCAAGCTTTGTTCAAGGTCAAAGTGGAGCTACTTCCTTAGGAATCTAAATTTATTTTCCTTCCCTCTGAAGGTGGTTAAGCTGGCTCCCTTCCAGGTTGTTTGCCTGCCAAATCTAACACTAAGAGCCTTGGATGTGTTAAAACAACCCAATAAGGAAAGAACCCCCCCCCAAAAAAAAAAGATCAGGGCAGGTGTTTGGTACCCATCAGGACTAGTTTAAGTTTTTATGTCCATGATGAAATGCTAATTTAATTCTAGTCCACATTTAAAAGCTGCAGAATGGTTCAGAAGAGGTTCCTTCAAAGTTATTTAGAGGTCTGGGCTGGTGAGCAGTTCAGACACCTGCACATTTGGATGTCTGCCACCGTTGCAGATGGGTCCGTGAGCGACAGTGCTGTCTGGAAGCTGTACCAGCCTTTGCAGTCGAAACACCATCAGAAGGCATTGCTCCCTGAGCTGCAGACTGTCACCGAAAGCTTCATTAGCCCAAACTCCTCTCCAAAGCAAGAGGCCCCAGGCTGTGGGAGGAGGTACCCTTCCCATGCGTGCAGTGGGTTGTGTGCTTGGTTGCTGGCAATCAGGGTGTAAGGCTGGAGATAGCACTGTTGGTGGTACAGCAGATGTCCTCTGAAACCCACACACTGCTTCAGACCCACTTATGGCTTTTGTCATTGGCTTAAGGATGAGTTAAGGAGAGTGTGAGGCTTTTCTCTGGTGGATTCGCCTCTGCCTCCTCCTTCCCTGTGGGTCACAGCAAGCAGATAGGCACCCTGAGGTTGGCAGAGGGTCTGTTGGACCTGCTGTGCTTCTGTGTCAGCCAGATGGCTTTTCAGTCTCCTCTAAAACCTTGGACCTTCATTCTGGTTCTCAGTGAGGTCAAGAGAAATTTTTTGAGGGGCTGTAGTGTTCATCCTGCTCCCTTATTCAACAGGTGTCTGTGAGGGAAGATACCTACCCCAGGGTATCATGTCTCACTTGCATAAAGTGATAGTATTGACACAGAACTGTGAAAAAACAGTGGTTTAGGTGGAGTTTGGCTTTAGGCTGTCGCTGTATCTGTGGATACAGCAGCAATTCAGGTCTGCATCTGCCTGGGCAAGAGGCAGTGGGAGGAAAGCAGGCAGGTGGTCCTCACTGAAGTCTGTTTGCTATTGAGAGATGGAGAGGTTTCCTGCTGAAAGTGGTCTTGCACATGAGTATAGGAAAGGTGTCCATGCAGAACTTCCAAACTTGCACAAAAAAAATCCACTTGAAAATGATTTTCTTCTTCCTACCTATGTTTAAGACAGACAGAGTGGCTTTGGCTCAGGGTGGGAGGCAATGGACTAACACTCAGCTCCTTCAGACATAGTTAATCCTCAAATGCCCTGTGGGTCCAACAGAGCTGCCAAAATGTACGACCTCACTACAGGGTCAATCATCTGCAGGCTTTGCTCGGGGCTAAGCATGGCCTGAGGACTTGGAAGTGGTGTGGGTTTTGTTTGGGTTTTTTTTTGGTTTTTTTTGGTTTTTTTTTTCCTTGTTCAAGGCCAGCCTTGAGCAACAAGGAGACAGAATGAAGCTGCTGAACTGACTGTGCAATTTGTATGTATTTTAGGGTTCCTACGGTGTTGTGAAACTGGCCTACAACGAGAACGACGACAAGTATTATGTAAGTGTCTCTCTCCTCCACTCCTCGCTGCCGCCACAGTTCCTTGTTCCCTTTTGGATACCTGAGATCTAGGTCCCTCCTGCTTTGCTGCTTTTAGCATATGTATTTCTGATTTGGGTGGCACGCAAGGAATCAAACCTCCCCGCTGGGCATGGAGCAATGCGCTGCTGCCTGCGTTGCCCGCTTGTGTGTGGTGCCGAGCGGGAGGGAAGTGGGGTGGGCTGCCTTATATAACAGGCGGGGATCTCAGAGACAGGCTGCAGAAGCATATTGCTGATTTGTCTTGACATTTTCTAGCTAGGAAGCAGGTCACCTGAAATTAGAGGCGTGTGGGTGGTGATATTCAGCACCTGCTGTGCATTGGAAGATGGGCCTGGAGCAAGCAGGCGTACTTTGTAAGGGAATGGGGGCGTTTATCAGAAAGATGCTGGGCACTGACTGGCTCTGCTGTGTCTTACCCCCTTGCGATATGCCTCCCCGTAAACCGAACGGGATCTCGCTCTCGGGTTGTGTAGGGTGCAGAGCAGAAGGCAAACCTTGGTGTTTAAATCCTTTGAACTGAAGCCAGCGATGGAGGGCTTCAAAGTCAAAAAGGCTGCTGATGCTGAAGGCTCCTTCTCTGTCCCTCTGCTTTCAGAGGCAGGTGAATCCTAACCATCCCAGCTGAGATTCCTGCAAAATCTGCTTGTGGAGATGTGCTCACGTCCCTGGGCTTGCCCTGTGGCAAGCTTTGCTCTGACTGAGCAGGAGCTGGACACAAGAAAGCTGCATTGTTGTGTGTGGCTGTGCCTGGAGGCTTCTGGAAACAGCTTTGAGCTGTTTCTGGTGGATCCCAGGGTGGCTGTGTGCCGGGCAGAGCTGGATGGTTGCAGTGCTGTTGAACCCAAACCGAGCTGCCCTCGATGCAGCACTACCAGTCTGTGGCTTTGTGCTTCTGTGTCTGGTGAGAGGGGTCCTGCTTGGGCTGCTGCTGTGCAGAGGCCTTGTATGGGTGACAATGGGTCCATCAGAGCACCAGGGCAGACTCATGTGCTGCTCCCTGTCCCCATGCACAGAGCTCTTGGTCTTGGCACAAAGGGGAATAAGAATATGGAGATGTAAAGCATGCTCATTCCCTGCTACTCCTCAGCTCGCTTTTCCTCCCTGACTCTTGGATTTATAAGTGACTGACCAAGTTGGAGGGACCAGGTGGGGAGGTGCATGCCTGTTGGTATTTGTTAGCCCTTCCACACTTCCAGCAGGCAAGAAATTGCAGGAGAAATGTCTTGAAATAAAGGATGGAAGAGATGAGACAAAAATCTGGAGCAGGTGCCCTGGAACTGGCCAAGCAAAGGAACCACAATTCTTTCCATCCCTGTGCTTTCCAAGCTGACTCACCCACCACACAGAGCGGTTGCTGTTTCCGATGGCTCCCTTTCTCCACTGCCCTCCCAGTGCTCTCTGCAGCAGGGTGGTTTTGTTCTGCAGGGAGCGATGGTGTTGGATGTGGCTTCTCTGATCCTTCTGTCCCACCAGCATAAGGAGTGCTAGGACCAGCAGCACAGAGTGGGAATGTATCACATTTATTTCCTTCTGAAAGTATTTTCGCTTTGAAAAAAGTAATCTTTCCATTTTGCTGCCTGATGCTGTGCTCTGGGCTGCCCAAGGTGGGCAGGGTAGTGTCACAGCTCAGCAGGGAGAGCTGGGTTTGGGTTAGCATTGCCTGCTGCGTTCTTGTCAGTGTTTTGGGTGCAGATTAACGCTGTAGCCGTAGATTTAGCTGCTCAAATCAAAGCCAAAAGTGAAAGCCTATGGCCAGGTTAGCCTGGTGTGTGTTAGTTAATCACCACTTAATCTCCATTTCTTTTTCTAATCTGAGCAAACACTTTAAAAGCTACTGCAGCCTGAGAGTGGCTCCCATGTCAGGATGCTTCTGTGTCAGCCTTGCTGCCCAAAGAGTGACGGGTTGAGGCAGGGTCTGAACCAGATCTCAGCTGGGACCCTGGGGCTGTGAAGCTGATCCTGGGAGGTGCGTGGAGCACTACGGTGAACAGAGAGAGATGGAACCAAAGCAAGAGCATTGGCTGTGTCCGCCTGGATGTTATTGCCGTGAAGGTCGGCATACGGGAGAGGAAAGGGCAGATGGGTGCACTGCTGCAGTGGTGCTAAAGTTCCCCAGCTGCAGTCACAAGTGGTCACCTCTAATCCTTCCAGATGCCTGTGCTTGTGTTTTCCAGGAGTGCAAGCCATGAAGGAGAGACCTACACTTTTCCACGATGCTAAACCAGCCCTGGAGCTGGCAGACCTTTTAAAGCTTCAGAGAAATAGTAGCAAATGATGTGACTGGCTAGCAGTTGCTTACCTCCCCACACTTTCCAGTGTGTCTGCCCCACATTCTCTCCCAGTGCTGAGATATCTTCCATGCTCCTCTGCTTATTGCTCTTCTTGTAGAGCTGGAGTTTACAGGTACCAGGAACTGGATCTAGCTCCTGTCAAAACAACAAGAAACAGTTCTTTTGCTTTAATTAGTTTTGTATCTGGCCTAGAATTAGAAAAAAAAACTCTTAAGAGAAAAAAAAAAAGCTGATCACCACATTTGGGAAAAATGTAGATGGGTTGTATTTACTTTTGTGGGTTTTTTATGTTCCGTTCAGGATGAGCAAGTACTTCCAAGAGCTTTATCCTTTGCTGCTGTGAACAATCACAGCGCTGTGGAGGGCTGTGGAAATGTGCTGACCTACATCAACAGATGCAGGGAATGTCTTAGCCCAGGGAAATTGAACTTTAACACCGAGGAGGAGACCCCGTTGGGATGCGGAGCTGCCTCCCAGAGCAGAGGTCCCTGCTGCTGCTGGGGTGTGTGAAGCTGTTACTGCAGCATTTGCAGGGCTCTGCTGAGGAACCCTTCACAGCTGGAAAGGTGTCAGTGTCTCAGTTTGCAGGAGATGCTTGGACAGTGACTAGGAGGGGAAAAAAAAAAAAAACCGAAGAAAAGCCAACCTCTGTGAAAAAGCAGCAAATAAAAAGCAAAGGCAAATGTGTCCAGATGGAGATCTAGTCTAGAGTCATTGTGCTGATGGAATTTGATTCTGTGATGCCTTGGGTCATGTCTCCTCCCTATTTTTGGTCTCTAAATCAGCTTAAAAAGAAAAGTGGTTATGATGGACATTTGTTACGCTACTTCTGGACAAAAGCAATAGCATTGTAGGTTGTCAGTGGGTTTGTTTTTTTTTTTTTCTTTTTTCATCTGGTTTCCTAAGAAACAAGACTTGTATGATTGTGCTCTGCCTCCATTTGTACTTAACAACCTTTGCGTGGAGGGCTGTTTTCAAAAACTCTAAATGATGGGGAGAAATTCTTTCCAAGTTTTTGAAGAGGCAGCTGAATGCGGTGCTGCTGCTGAGGGAAAGCTGGCCAGCAGCAAGCCTCAGAAACCTTACTAGTCCCTGGAGAATCCACTTTGATTGCCGCCCAGGTGGGAAGGGAAGGCTGACTTGTTTCTCTTGCTGGTAACAGCTACTGAACTGCTGCCAGCTGTGCTCTGGTGAGGTGAGGACCAGGGAAATGATCTCTGGTTTACTGTTCAGCAGCAGGGTTGTGAGAGCCTGTTACCTGGGGTAAGAGCAGGGGGGACATGGCTGGAGGCGGGTGAGCGTGGCTGCTCCGGGAAGGCGTCCTGGCTGTGGTGCTGCCAGCTCGGGGCATAGCGGCGTGGATGAGGCACAGCCTGCTGATGTGGCAAGTGCAGGAGCAGGATTTTGGGGGCATGGCAGCTAAGCCTGTCTGGTTTAGGCTTCTCTGTGTGTAGCGTTCCTCTCTCCTGGCAGAGCTTCCCTCTTAGCTGTTTTCTGTCTGAGGGATGTCGTTGTTTAGACAGGTGAGGAAGGGCTGGAAACACTCTTGGATCTGCTCAGCAGTGCGGCAGGGTGCTGTCCTGTGCTAACAGAGGATTTGGGTGGATAGCGGCTACCTCTGAGCTCCCCTGGGAGCTGCAGGTAGGGACTGTGCACAGGTCTTCTGCCCTTGCAGTGCAAATCTCTCTGTTAGCAAATGAAATGACATCCTAAGTTCTGTGAGAGCATCACAAGGGGCGGTTAAGTTCCCTTGGCTCAATCCACTTTATTAACTTTTCCTCCTCCTAATAATGACTACTTAGCTGTTGTCATTACCAGCAGCAGAATGCGGGCTTGAGATCTTGCTGTTGTAAAAGTTGCTGTGTCCCAGGCATCCCGCCTCTCTGGAAACCTGCGATGGGCTTTCTCTCAGGCATCCTTGTGAAGCAGCTTCCCTGTGGCTTCCAGCTGCAAGGTTGCTAGGAGGAGAGCAGTAAACTTCAATAGTAGAGGTACATCAAAGGAAAGCACATGGTTCCCGCTACCTCTTAAGGAAAATGTCACAACCCATGTTCACGGTCGAATAGTCGGAAGGAAGGCGGGTGCAAGGGCATGTGCGGAGAAAATCTCCTCCAGGCTCCCTGTTTTCCCGAGGAAGCTGAAGCAATGCTTGCCAGTGCAAAGGGAAAATCCCTCGGCTTGGCTCCAAGCTGGTTCTTTATCAGAAAGGCGTTATCTGGGTAATTAGCTCTGCCTGCAAGTACAAATGTCTTTGGCTCTTTCATGCATGGCAGCCCAGAAGGAGAGGTTTGCTGAAGCATCCCTGTGCTGCTCCCATTACACGCAGTTACAATTCAGCAAGGAAGCCTTGTCCTGCCAGCTCTTGCTGTAATTAAAGTGAGGCTTCACCACCATGTGCTCTTGTCTCTGCTCTTGTGATAATTAAGTGGCTCTGGCCCATTGCATAATGAAGTTTCCTTGTCCCCCTGTTTGCGTTTGAAAGCATGGTGGAGACAGTTCCTCTCTTCTGATCCAGCCCTGCTTGTGTAGCAGCAGATACCAGTCCTATTCCTTTCTGCTCCCTCCATCCTCTCCCCAGAGCCTCCCCGGGGAAGGATTAGCCTGATACAGGCACGGCCAGTGGCAATGGTTCAGTTCCTCGGGCTGGGTTCCCCAAGCAGTGATGCAATTTGGGAGCTTTTGGCAGCAAATTGCATCTTTTATTTCTTGTTTTTCTAAAGCTCCTTGCCAGAAGGCAGAGAGGACTTAAGGTGAGATTGGAGCAAGGGGAGCCTCCTCCTCCTGGGCTGGCGATGGTTGAAAGAAAAATAGCTGTATGAATTGCTTTGATTTTTTTCCCATATATTTTTATTATGGAGAGATAAAAGTGGGGAGAGTAGGAAGTCCTCCAGGCTTGGTCCTGGCCGTCCTTGGAGGTGGTTGCACGCATCTCAGATCCTCTTTCAGCAGACCATGAATTATCTGGCTGTCTGTGTTGGACGCAGCGCTGTGCTAAGTCAAAGATAAGCATTTCTGAGTCTGTCTCTCAATGCCATTGGCTCAGGAGCTGTCAGGCAGGATTGAGAACTGCACGGTGTCTCTTCTCAATTACATGGGTGCAAATCCAGAGGATTTCACTGGATCAGTAGCAGGTGGGGATCTTGGGGTGCGTGGTGGCATTGGTGCCAGGAAAAACAGTCAGGAGGGAGCTTGCCGAAATGGTTTTGGTGACCCGTGCCCGGTGCAAGTGTTAAAAAAAGGTAGCGTGCAGAGAGCCTCCCTCCATGGTATTAATGCAAAATTTCTTGGCATCTGACTGTGTCCTGTGGGTGTCCTGGTTAATTGTATTTCACAGGGGTCACTCCAGTATACATTACAGATTTGGACGCTTAATTAATAGGGGTAACTACCCATTCTAGGGGAAGGAGTGAGTGACCATCCCAGCTCCTGGGAGCACAGATTCTTTTCCTAAGCAAATTGTACCATGAGCTGGTTTGTCATGAAATATTTATCTGCTGGGCCACTCAGGGCTGATTTGAGTGGCCCTCAGAAAGGTTATTAATGCACAGAGCAGATGGAAGCGCAGAGACGTTATTAAATTCAGATTGCCTTTTCCCATTGTGCTAATGCCAATTGGATGGCAGGGAAAATTACCCTGACCCCCTCCAATGTCTCAGCTGCATGGGTTCGCAATGGTGCCAGCACACGATCAGGTACGAGAAGGGAGGAAAGCTGTTGGCGAAAACCTGCTTCCCTCTGTGCTTTTGCCGCGCTCCTGCGCAGAGCTGGCGCCGCTGTTTCTGATGATGCAGGGATGGATGTGCAGAGTATCTTGTTCATGGACTTGGGCACGGTGATGGATCGCGCTGCAGGTGTGATCTGTATTGTTCTGGCAGCATGGGAGGGGTTTATGGGGCAAAAATAGTCTCTGGGAATATCAAAGGCCTCCCCAGGCAGCATGGAGCTGGCGGAAGGGCTGTGTCCTCAGCCTGTTCCAGGTCTGTGATGTAGGTTGCAAGTGTATGGCCATGATACTCCAGCTCTCTTGCTTCCTAGATCCTCTGGCAAAGCAAAACATAAAGTGGAGCAGCCTTGAAGTGGCTCTAACTTGCAGCATGACTATAGCTTCATCCAAAACAGCAGGTACATGAAAGCCACCTAGAGGAACCCACCTCTTCCTTCAAGCTCATGCCCCGAATGCAGAAATTTGGCTTGGTTTTTTTGTCCAATTTAAAATAAATCAAATCTTTTTTTTATGGGAAAAAGATAAAGAAATGGTTAGCAGTGCCTTTAAGAAAGCATGTGCATGTGTCTGTTGTCTCCTGGCTAGTGGTGGCCACTTCTTATCTAGATTGAGGATAGACCTGAGCCAGTCCTTGATGCCCGGTGTACTCCTGGGTCACAGCACTGAGCCCTTTGGCTCTTGTTCAGTTTTAACATTGCTTTTTCTTCTTCCTCCAGGCTATGAAAGTCCTTTCCAAAAAGAAGCTCTTGAAGCAGTATGGATTTCCACGTAGGTATTTCGCATTTAGAGGTCTGCCTGTTGTCCTCAGCCAGGCAAATCTCTGTAGAAATGTTATCTGCAAGGGCTGCAGAACTTGGCCTCATTTGAAAGCTGCCCAAGTAGTTGGGGCTGGTTAAAATGCAGTGGGTAGTGAAAAGGCAGGCACAACCTCAGGGATATTCATCACACTTGGTAATTTGATTTTCTGAGTCTCTTTGAAGTGCTGACTCTTCCATGTTCACCACCTAATTAGCTTAATTAAGTGCTGGAAGTTAGGCAGGGTGGACCCCCGCCTTCCCTGGGGCTTATCTGCTCTCTCAGATAGCACCTGGCTCCAGTAGCTGGGCCATGGGACC
Organism: Tetrax tetrax; assembly: GCA_009806455.1. NCBI lineage: Eukaryota > Metazoa > Chordata > Aves > Otidiformes > Otididae > Tetrax > Tetrax tetrax. Next base: position 86,729 of record WHYT01017468.1, on the reverse strand, counting down.
TGGTGAGCAGACCAGGGAAGACAGCAGGAGCTGGTCTGAATGGGGCTTGCAGATCCCTGTTCCGAGGGGGATTGTAATGCTTTGGGATGATAAGTGTGATGAGATCTTCCAGAATAGCTGGAGGTGTCTACAGAGAGGCCAGTGGCTGCTCACTCCTGTGCATCTGGTGGTGCTGAAAGATGAGTTCTTCCTCACCATGTTATCATGATGGCAGGTCGGCCTCCTCCCAGAGGGTCAAAGTCGTCCTCCGGAGAGCAGCCAAAACCCATGGCACCACTGGACAGAGTCTATCAGGAAATAGCCATCCTAAAGAAACTGGACCATGTCAACATTGTTAAGCTGATAGAGGTGAGCTGCTTTTCCACTCTAAGCTACACTGAAACAAGTCTGGTTTGTAACAGAGGATCTTTCTTCAACTGCTCCTACTTCAGCCAGAATTAGTTTAAAATAGTTGTTCAGAAACTTAGGCTGGTGATTCCAAGCAAGATCATACCAATTATGTATGACTAACCAGCATACCGAGCCTGGTCTTTGGGCTGGTGCCCAAGAGAAGGCAGCTGGCTGTGCTGGTAGAAATAGCAGCAAGCTTTGACCGGTGAGACTTGTGTGTAGACAAGCCTGGGAAGGTGCACAAGTGCAAGGCTTCAGTGCTGTTTTCGGTATTGGCTGAGGTCCGATTAGAACAGGCAGTACCTTTATTGGTGGGCTGTTTCTTCAAATACAGGTGGAAGCCCAGATTTTTCTGGAAATAAGAAAATCTGCGTCCTTCAAAGCCCCTCTCTATGCAGGAGTCTCTAAATGTTAGCCTAAGTTGTTTTTGATGCTCTGCAGCTCAGCACAGTGTACAGGGAGCAGTAAAATACTACTGGATTAAAAATATATCTTTTTTTTCTCATGTTTTTCTTTTTCCTCTTTCCCCTTATCCCTCTTATCAATTACAGGTCCTTGATGATCCTGCAGAGGACAACTTGTACATGGGTATGTGAGTCATTATATGCTAACAAGACACATGCACATGTGGTGGGGAGGGCGGCTGAGGCCGTTGTTTAAAGGCCTGAACTCCTGGAGATGGAGAGAAGGGGAGAGAAGGGGCAGCAAGTGTTGTTTTTGAATGAAAATAAATGCATGAGAAGTTGAAAAAGCTGCAGAAAAGAAAAAGAAAGGAAAAAATAAAACCCAACCAATGGGTTAGGGGTTGGACCAGATGACCTTTAAAGGTCCTTTCCAACCCTAATGATTCTATGATTCTAAACAAAAAAACAACTAAGCTCTCCCTGTGGAGCAAGACCAGTGTCAGAAATGGCAGCAATAGCAGCAGGACAAGTGGGAAATCTCTTGGTCCCAGTACTCAGCAGCAAGGGGAAGCTGTGGGTGCTCAGTGCTGCTCAGGATTGAGCCTTCTGCAAGTGGGTTTTGTCCCTCCTGCTGACCCAGCTGATAACTGCCCCTTTCCCCTTCCACTACAAAGCAAAACTAGAGAAAATAGTTTTCTCTTTGCTAATTACCGCTGGTATTAAGTACTGCTGTGTGCTTATTGGGAAGGAAGCGGGGGATGGAGGGTGCTGATAGAAATCAGAGCAACCTGCAGTGGCACAAGACAGCTGGATGATGAAATGCTGCCACAAGCTGCAGCTTCTTCAGCCTGGAGAGCAAGATGAGTGGTGCAGGCTGGCTTGTTGCATTTGTACTTGCAGCTGGTCTAACTCACAGATGTAAGCAGGGCTGCCTGGTGCTCTGGGGAGTGTGATCTGTGCAGATTTCCAGGGAGGTGTGAGAAATCCCCTAGTAATTCGTGAGGAAGGAGCTCTCCTCCTAGATAAAGGCAGATCCTTTTGTTTGCAGAACAGGTCAGAGGTAAGATCAGGAAAAAAAACACATTGCCACTAATGGGGCTGGGGCAAGCCCCTGCTTAACCCCCTAATCAGACACAAACTCATGTGCTCTACAAACCTCAACTCATCCAACAAATCCTCTGCAGCTGCTCCTGCCAGGGAGTGTTTACCTCTGACAGCTTTGTAGCTGTGCTGCTGATTGATGCAGCATAAATGGAGCAATGTGTTCTTACAGCATCTCGTTCGGGATCAGTAATTTAGCAGACATATCACACCAAGCACCCTCTCTAAAGGTACTGAATAAGACTGGGCTCAAATCAGCAAGGGCTGACACCAGGAGCAGCAGAAATGTGGTTGATAAATTAGCACCCACTGTTTCCCTGCATGGAGCTGGCGGGAGGTGGGGATGTTTGTCTTTGCAGAGATGGGTATTTTCATTTTACGTCCTCTAGTGTCCTTATCATAGGTGAGGGAAGAGAAGTGAGTGGAGATAAATTGATTTTGCAGGTACGGGAATGGATGTGTGTTTGTAGGTGCTAAAGGCATGAATAAGAATAAAGAAAAAAAATTAAAAAAAAATTAATAAGAAATTATTTTATTTCCTCTCTTTGCAGTGTTTGACCTCCTGAGGAAAGGGTAAGTAGCCCTCCTGGGCTCCTTAGTGTTGAAATTTATGTTCATCATTAGCTTCCTAAGAGAAAAGGGGATTTGATATGTACAGTGGGGCAAACCACTGTCTGCAGGAAAGCATAGAGGAGGCAAAATCCAGCTGTGGTTGCCTTTGTGCTGTTACAGCCTGCAATGATCTGGTGGACAGCAATGAGCTGGGATGACATGTCCTCATGTCAGGCTTTGATCTGGAAAACAAATTGGATGCCAATTCCCCATCAAGAAGAAAAGTTTTTTAACAGGAGTACTTTGGGGTAACAGCTGCATCATAGCTTCCTCTGGCACAAGGGGTGTGAGGTTACATCAACATTTGCTTGCCACCCGCTGCCTTATTTTGCTGCTAGCACTGCTATACTGTGGGAGGCTGTTTTGTTGCTGCATTTTTCCCGAACAGGAGAAGTGGTAAGGTGGTAGGAGTCTCCTCACTGCTTTTTACTAGACCTGTGATGGTTCTGCAGCTCTGCAGAGTCACAGCGAAGTCAGGAGAGCTGCACCCAGGGTGGGGTAAATACCCAAAGGGCTTATTTTGATCTCCAGCCCCATCAACAAGCCTCTTGCAGACTGCTGGCTCCAGCAGGTTGCTGGTGAGGGACTCCCCAGTCTCCCTGGTGACCAGGCTGATGACTGTCCTGTAGGAGAGAGGGAGAAAAAAGCTCCTGTAATCAGCTGTGGCCAGGGAATGTGCAGCTTGGCCGAGCACAGCCTGTCTAGCAGAAGGCAATTAGACTCCATTAGCGGCTCTGCCAGTCCTGCTGCTTACATTATTTCTCCCTGATTTCAGCAGCAGAAAAATACGTGTGAAGAGGGAGGGAAGGCAGTGGCAGAAAAATGCAAATGGGAGATAAGAAGGTCATCAATCAAATGGCAGCAAGGGAGAAGAGAAATGCTGCAGGAAGGATTTGCTGCTGGGGGCTGAGGGGAAGAGCTGCGGAGCCTGGTTCTGATCATGGGCTGTTCTCAGCCGGGGTTTGGCTTGCACGGTATCTCAGGAGCACTCACTTAAATCCAGCTTGAGTCGGTGGGTGTATGTCCAAATGCAAGGTCAAGCTGCTGAGCACAGGCAGGATTAAGCTCAGTGCAGTCAAGTCCTTGGCTCCTGCCAGTCATCTGCTGGGGATCAGAAGATGCTGACTAGCTCTTACAGCCGCTTTGCCCTCAGCTTTCAGCAGGCACAGGCAGAAGAGGGGCTTTTAGAGGACACTGTGCACCTCTCAGCAGTGGCGGCAAACAAAGGAAAGGAGAGGAGAAGCTGACCAGGTAACTGTGGCTGTAGAGGGCTGAATGGCTGAGTTCTGGTGGTGGCTGAATCCTGAGCAGCAAAATAGGTTTTCAAAGCAGCTTGGCACAATGCACTGGAAATATTCCCACTTAACCTTTGAGCCAGTGGTTCATCTCTAGACCCTGCCTTGGTTTAGAGTAGCTGCACACTGTTGCTTCAGGACTGAGCCCCAGCAGGCATGGCATCCAGTGCACAGCCACAGGCACTGTGTCCCCACTGCCGCCTGGCACCTCCTGGTGATGCTGGTGCTCACAACCACGAGCAGCTTCAGCAAGAAACCAAAGGCCAGATCCAGTTTTGTTCTTTCACCACACTTTTCCCATTAGGACTCTCAGGGAATAGTCAGCCTTATTTTGTGCAGACAGTAGCATTTAATCGTGATGTTGGCAAAGGCTCTGTGGCTCACGCTGACTCAGGGACTGTGTGAAGCCACCCATCACCGCTAGCTGAGGTCACTAACTGAGGTGTCACCAGAAAGGATGGCTGTGCCTCCATCCTGTGTCACAGCACCCAGAACTTCTTGGGAGCCTGGCCTTCAGTGCTGGGGACATGGTGATAGACACCATGAAACTCCTCCAGCAAGGAGTGTTTCTGTCAATCTGCAAAGTCCTTAGTTACTTTCCCTCTCTGAACAGGCCCGTCATGGAGGTACCAAGTGACCAGCCCTTCAGCGAGGAGCAGGCTCGGCTCTACTTCCGAGACATCGTCTTGGGCATCGAATACTGTGAGTACCACCAGCACCACAAGCAGCTTTACAGAGCGTGTGTGTCGGCCTCCTGCTCAGCTAGGGAGAAGCCTCTTGACTCTGGTGGGCTGCCAGTCGGGTGAGGTCCCCTGTAATTGCATGTGACAGGATTTGCAGCTGGTGGTGGCCCGGCTTGGCTCAGATTTACCCAGGCAGTATCACAGTTGCTGGGAGCAGGCATTCCTTAGAAAGGACATTACAAAAGTAGTGGCTTCCTTTTTTACTTCTATTTATCTCTTTTTGGAGAGCGTCTTTGAAGGCAATAGCAGAGTCAGAAATGGGTGTTCGCACTGACACATACTGAGTCAGTTAGCTTGGAACAAATTGCTGTCTCCAGCTTAGGAGGGCAAGCACTGGCTGTGGGGAGAGCTGGCAAGTGGCACTGGGACGGCATCTGCCCTGTCAGCTCCCTCTGCAGCATCACTCTTAGTGACTCCTTGTCTCTAAGGGCTGTGGGGTGATGAGAACAGTTTTTTATTAGATCCATTAACAGTAGCTCATAAAGAAGTTCCTAAGTTGTTTGGTTGGATGGCCTGTTGTGGATTAATAACTAGACAATCAGGAAAGTAGGAATGCAGCTTTCACAAGGGAGAAGAGTCACTAGTGCAGTTAAACAGGAATCCATAATGTGGCCTGGGTTGTTCAATATGTTCCTGAATGACCGGAAAAAGGGTAGAATACAAGTGTCAGGGAAGTGGTGAACAGGGAATGAATCTTCTGTCTCTAAAAACACAAGAACTGAGGAGTAGCAAACAACAATCAGGTAGCAAGTTTAAACCAGAAGGAATTACTCTTTCATGTAGCATGTGATTAAACTGTGATGCTCATAGTTAGAGGAGACAGCAGTTGCCAGAACTAAATGGCCTCAAAGTGATTAGACAAGTCTAGAAGAAAAGAGCAGCAAGGACTATGAAATATGAGGATGCAGGAGGAGTTGGCCATCACGTTGCCTAAAGCAGGGAGTATGGGTGCTGAAGGTGTTGCGTCTCTCTGCCTGATCCCCAAGCTGTTCATCCTGGCAGGGGACAGTGCCGGGGTAGGTGGCTTTTCATTTGCTTCCTCTTCCATCCAGAGGCTTGTCCCCACCATCCTTGAGGTTATCACCATCCTGAGCTGACAGCAGAGGTAGACATGCTGCACCGGGTTCCTGGAGACAGGTTAGCTTGGTGTGTCTCGGGCACGGCAACCTTTTATAAACCTGGCTTATTTTGACACACGGTTCTGGTGGCAAATCTGAAGGCAGAGCAGCCAGCAGGGAGGGACAAGGACACTTGAGCAAGTGATTGTCGTCCCCAGTTGATGATCAGTGCAAACTGAAAGGTCAGATGTGAGACAGACATGTCACCCTCCCTGTTTAGTCCAAGGTGAGATCCCCCCGGCCCCCACCTATTTCAATCTTAGGAAACAAATACATGCTTCTTTAACAAACCAGAGGGAGTTGTTTCAAGTGTGCTTTCAAAAAGCCAACATGTAGCTGTGTCAAACTCAAAAGGAATGTTTCATGCTGCCGTTGTGCTTTGAGCCACGTGTACCTTCATTTTACCGATCTCCAGTGGCCCCTGCAAGCTCAGCAGCTCCTCAGAGCCAGAGCAAGCCCCTTGCTTTTGTGGAGGACTCACCTAATTTCAAAACCTTCAGAGAACAAATCTCTGAGTACGATGGACCTTGCCGAAGTGGAAGGTGTTTTGCAGTGCCCCATCCATTTCCACATTCAAATGCAAGTCCACCCCATTTAGTTTGTCTAAAACTAGTGGGTGGAAATGAAATAAATGTTTGCAAGTCTGTGATGGTCCAGAAATTTCCAGGTGGTGCCAAAATCAGTCGGGTTACTCCAGGAAGCCAGTAGAAATGTATATATGAATGGGAAGAACAAGGTGGTTTTTCAGTGGAGTTTGAAGGGTGAAGACTGCAGCTTTTTTTATTCTCATTAGCATTCTAATGAAAGAAAGTGTGGGTAGTCCTAGGCAGAGGGAGTGAAACAGGGCAATAAATTATAGGATGCCCAAGCACTCCCAACAACAGGAACAAATAGGATGCTTTATTTTGAGTTATTGAGTAACCACTTATTTCATTAGTGAATGAAAGTTAAAAATGGTGTTCTCCCAGAACTGCTGGGTAAATGCATGGCAATTATTATGTAATTACAGGGGAAAAGCGCACCGTTTCTGCGTGCTGAAGGAAAAGTGTTGCCAGGCAATCTAGAGATTGCAAGGTGATTTTAATGTAAGCATACATAATTGTTATGTAATTTGGGAGACTCAATAACCATGCAGCTGCTTGAAGTTGTCACAGCAGCAAATGCATCATTTCTGGTTGGGTTTTATTAAATTAGGAGTTGCACACTGGGTTCCTGTCGGAGCCTGCAAGGTGTTGATCCAGACCAGCGTGCTGCCCTCAGTGCAAACGGTCTGTGGTGAGCAGGAAGGGGCTGCAGGAGCTGAGCTGGTGGGAGCCATGGGCTGACCTTTTCAATTACCAATGGTGGTACAGCCACTGTGTATCTGTGGGGACTGAAGTCCACTGGTTATTCATGATGCTTTTTTGGAGTGGAGGCCTCCTCCAAGAGGGCTGGCCTGGGGAGAAGTGTTTGGAGGGAGACAATGATCACTGGTGAGAGCAGAATCATCCTGTGCCGGGTGGGAGCCTGGCTTAGGCACAGTGGGAGGCAGGGAGAGATGCCCTGGAGAGAGCCCGGAGCTCCCCCATCCAGGCAGTGGCACAGAGCTGCCTTGCTGCTTTGGCTGCTTTTGCCTGGGTTTTTGGGCTGAGTTCATTTAATACTGGGAAGTGCGCTTTGATACATGCACAGTCCCAGCCTCATTCACTGAGCAATGAAGAAACAGAGGCAAGTTCAAGGTCTGAGAGCCGAGGAGATCTGCCCATGGTAGAGTATCCCTTCCTCTGGCCCCTGAGCTGCTGGGAAAGTATTTTGAGCTGAAGTGTGGCAATATTAGTGGTTCACATGTTCTCATTTTGTATGCCTGTCTTAGACCTTGGCTCTGCGTGGACTATGTCAGGAGTTACTTAAGCACATGCAAACTTTAATTCCCATCCTGGTGAAAAGGACCATACAAAGGAAAGTGCTTTTGCTTCTGATTGTGAGACTTCCCCAGTACTGATGGTATTGCACGCACACCCTTGTGAACTGGGGAAGCAGGCTGTCATCTGTGTGTTGTAAGTACCATTAGAGTGGTAATTTCAGAGTGTATTTAAGTGCTTTGGATGGAAAAGTTTTGCTGGATTATTTGTTATTAACTAAAGCACGTGCTTAAGTGTCTCTGAACTGGGGATGTGTGCAATTACCTCCCTTTCCACTTGTAACTTCCTCTAGTTGTGCTTCTCTGGGGTTATTTCAGCTTCAATCTCCCTTCTAGTAAGGCAGACATTGCTTTCCTAATGATACACAGCAGAAATAGATGTGCTGGATAGCAAATAATCACCGAAGCAGTTATCAGCTGCAGCAGGAGTCAGTCCTGAAAGTGGGGATGTGATGATGGTGCTGCCAGGCAGCTGTGGGTCAGCTCAGGGTGTGTTGCAGCCCAGAAGCCCCAGCAGTGCCAGCCAGGCGAGCGGCTGGGGGAGCACCCTGCAGCACGCGTTCTGGCACCCCGGCATCGGTGGTTCAGGCATTTCTTCAGCCAAAGGTTGTGTATTTGTATTTAATGGCCTCTGATATTGTTCCATTCATTGCTCCAGACCCTTTTTAAACTTGTGTAATTCTTCAATGTCTACTACCTCTTATTTCCGTGCTGCAAGGAGCAGTCCCTGTTTGGGGTTGAGTCTGATCCTGCAGGTTTCAGCTGATGCCAGGAATGCCTGGAAACAATCAGGACCTCTGTGCCACCCCTCATTTATAGACCTCTGGCACATCTTCATGGGTGGCTTTTCATGGCTGCACTCCTTTGACCATCCATTAGAAAAAGCTGGCAGTCTTGGAGCCTTATGAATTGAGAGCACAACAGTATTTCAGAGTTGTCTTTTACTTTACATGTGGCTGAGAATATGTACTACAGGAGTTGACGTATCCTTCCCAGGTTTACTGGACAAAGACTGATATTCTGCTGGTTTATTTTGGACATCCTGGATGTGGTGATACCTGAATACAGGCTTGACTTCTTGAAAGTAGTAAAATTTCCTTCTGGATTGACTTGGTGGTGACTTACATTTAATAACCACACAGTAAATGGATTTGCTGAGTGAAGGTGAATTTGCTGTTATGCCACTTTGCTTTGGCAGATGAACAGTGGAAGCCAGTACCAGGTGAAGTGCGTAACAGGGGAGGATTTTCTTTCAGTGTCAGACAGCTGTCTGCTGGCAAGAAATGTTTTCTTGTTGTGAGCAGATGTTGGGTTGAACGCAAGGAGTAGACATCTCAAATTCTTCTCAAGTGGCAGGAGATGTTTGCTGGAGCCACAGGAGAGGTTGTGAGGGAGAAGCATACTCATCAAAAGACATGAGGGGTATGCCAGGCAGTTATCCCAGTTTGGTTTTAGGACTGGGACATGAGTAGCTTCACTTAGTAAGAGCAGAAGTAAGGCACAGGAATAAGCTAATGAAAGGTCTGTCTAAGCAGGTGGCACAGCACCTGGCTGTGACACTAGCCAGGAGCAGACAGTGCAGAACACGCACGCAAGCTTGACCCAGGGGAAAACCCTGCCCAGTCAAGGTGAAGCACAGTGACTGTCCCTTCTGCTGCTTAGCTGCAAGCTCAGTATTTTATCCAGCTCACAAGAAGCTGAAACAGTTGCTGTCAGTGTGGCTGAAAGGAAGAAAAAACATTATTCCCTGCATTCTCTGTAGACAATGCAAAATTTCCTGACTGTGTCTAGGGAAGCTAAGGGTGGCTGTTCTGGTCCCCTCTGCAGAGGAATGCTTGTCTCATCTGAGCGATTGGGTTGAGGGGAGGGTCATGATGTGTAGCTCAAGCCATTGGGAAGTCACTTCTCCAGCAGCAGTTCTCTGCAGGGTACCTGCATGAAGGCCTGTGATGCTCTGGAGCCGAGCACGCTGAGCCTGGAGCAATAACAAAGTGCCTGACGTGCAGATCAAAGCTGGCTTTTCTGAGATAAGACTTAATCTGCTTGATCACCAATATGTGAGTACAATTTCCATTATCTTAAAAGGAGATGGAAGCAAATAAATCAACAGCTGAGTCAACATAGACTTGTCTATTCTGAAGAATGCCTACTGTAACGTAAGCCCAGGGTAGGTGTGTTCAAGCATCAGTGGTGTAGATGGGGTCGATCTGGTTTGGCTCTTGGCAGAGGTGAGTTCCTAAGGCCTTGTTGGTGTAGGCCAGCCACATTGGGACATGAGTCTGCAACGAAGCTGCTGCAAGCTCTGCTGTGACTCCCAGCGAGCTACTTCATCCATCTGTGCCTCCATTCCCACGTGGGAAATGGGACCTGCTTCTTCTCTGTTCCTGCCTTTTTCCCCACAAGCTGGAAGTCCCTCGGAATGGTGCGTGTCAAGGTGGGGGCTCTCAACTGCAACTCAGCTACAAGGTGCTGGATGATATAAATGATGGTGCCAAGAGAAGAGAGGCAGGCTTGTGTTTTATCACGTGCAGACAAGCTCTATTTAGATTAAAAAAAAAAAAACAAACAAAAAACCTTTCCTGTAGCTGCAAGTGTTGCTGATAGTAATCAATGAGGACTTTATGTAAGAGTGAGAGTAATTAGCTGGTGGAGAAGATCAGAGAGATATGCTAGAGCCTCTTAAGATCAGGCAATTTGATTTTTGTTGTTTGATGCAGTTACGTAAGTGATTGTGCTTGGGGTTCAAAGCAGCCCATGTACAGACTATGCAGGTTTTTTTGGCAGTACTTGCTGCACGTACCCTGCTCCCCACTTTCCCCATGGTCCCTTGAACATTGGCACGTGTGTAGCTGTGGCAGGAAGCTCTGTGTGTCCTCTGTGACAGGTGATCTATAGTGTGCTCGTGTGAGGTGGAGGACAGGTGTAGAAAGGTGGGCTTTGGCAAGACTGCATCTCCTTCGTCTTCCCTGTTGCTTCCTACCGGCAGGATCCTGTGCCATATCCCTTCTGCCAGGAGCGCAGTGATCAGCTGCGTGCTGAATATGGAGCAAAAACGGAAGCTGAGCTCTTCCAAAGGGCTGGGTGGTGCTGGGTGTTGGGATTCCCCCTTGTAAAACTTGCGCTTAAGCAGCATATTGAAGTGGCAGAGATTTGATTGCAGCAAGAGAGTGGGGAAAAAAAGTGAGCAGAGCTGAGAAAATCAGAGCTGGGATCTTTGCCCCAGCTCTACACAAAACCTCTGCAATGAGCTGCATGAGAGGGAAGGTGTTCCCCTTGCTCAGCCCACAGCATCCATGTCCTCCGGCTCTTTCCCAGTGGAGCATTGCAGACAAGCACAGAGGCTTTATTCAGAGAGCAGCCTTCTGTGTTAAGCTCTGGATGGTGGTGCAGCAGTTTCCTTGGAAGGGTGTTAAATCATTTCTTCGCTACGGGAGTGATGTGAGAGTAATACTAAGCAGACTCTGCAGTAGCACCATATGGATTGCTTTTGCCCTTGAATGGGAATGGGATTCTGTTTTTAATCAAGTATAATTCAGCGTCGGTCTCGGTAAATAGTAGGATGTGTCAGGGCATTGCAAAGTTTTACATGTCTAATTTTTAAATAAGCTTTTAGCAAGTTTGTATTAACCTGCTGGAGCTCTAAGGTTTTCCAGAAGGGAACGCAGCAAAAGGCGCCTTTTTTAAAAAGACCAAGGAACAATCTCTCTTTTTCTAGGACTTCTCTCTCTGCTCCCTCTTGGTCTCTACTGGCTGTTAATCTAGGCATACGGTTCCCAGACATTTGCTTCTGAATGAAAAGGAAAGCCTGTTTGGTCCCTGAATAGCCTGCAGTGTCTGGAAACCAGGAGCATTCGTGAAATGAGTTGCATGTTGTGAAAAAAGCTGCCTTGTCTGCAAAGGCAGCCAAGGAACAGAAAGAAATTATGCGCTCCGCAGGGCTTTGCGAAGGAGCAGTGATGGAGCAGGGAGGCAGAGCAGCAGGAGACCTGCGGAGAGCCCAGGCAGGGCTGGGTGCAGTGTGCCCAGACAGGAGCCAGCTGGCCCAGCAGCAGAGATCCTCCGCAAAATCTGCCCCTTTCTCCATCCCCGTGTACTGTACCGCAGCCAGCAAGGACTCACCCCTGCCTGAATGCTGCTTTGAGATACAGTGCCACAAAACCTCTGTGCCACAGCGCAGTTTACAGCTGTGATGCTCCAGGACCTCGGCCCTGCCCCATCCTTTCCTGAGCAACCAGCCTTGAGATCCTCTCAGGAGCAATGTGCGTGCTGACAGCAGTGATATTGGAGTACTGGCTTTCTGCAAGAGTTTCATTTTGTGGTTATTGAAGTTGTTTGGCTCTGACTGTCACAAGTGTGGTTCTGCAGGGATGCTGACCCCAGTTCAGAGACATGTAAGCCTATGCTTTCTTGTAGTACCCTTCCCACATCACCTGCTGGCTTTTTCTCATGTGCGTTGGGATCTTTGCCTTGATGATGCTCTAGAAATCCATGGGGTGGTTATTCAGATGCAAATAGGCCTGAAATACTGTTGCCTTTCCATGGAAGTGAAGGATGGATCTAATAAAACCAAATTTAACAAGAGCACTGCAGAATCAGGCTTTCTCCAAAGGGTTCTGTAATATCTTCCATTGTTTCATTTTCATTATGAAGATGTATTGATCTGTTCTTTGAATCAGGTCTGTGAGCACAGAAAGCGCAGAGCATCTGGGAGCTCAGGGAGGTTGTTACAGTGAGCTGCTGACCTCTGTTTTAGAGCAAAAACCTTTCCAGGTAAAAGCAACACGAGGAACTGTTTTGTCTGTTTGTCAAAGCAGCTTCACTGAAGTGCTCTGCTTTGGCCAGCTCAGCATGAGTTTTAACCTTCAGAGGGATGCAGATGTGTACACTTGCATGGGAATGAGTGGGTTTTGGCCACTACTGTGTGTGGCACATGAGACCTGGGAGGGGAGCACCAACGGGAAGGTCCTTCCCAAGGCTGTATCCATCTGGCAGCCATGTCCCGTGGCTGGACAGCATGTATCTGAGGGCAGTCTCACCAGCGCTGATGTCTGCAAGCTTTGTGGCTGTTTCTGTAATGTCACAAGCAAAATCCCAACATCTTGTTGTGGCTAATCTCTTCGAGCAGGTAGCTGGAAGTTCCCTCTGAAAGGCACTGACTCAGCTTAGGGGTTCCCAGTTCCCCCTGGAGGGAATTAAAGGGAGGTCATGGGTTGGTTTAAAAGAAAACCCTCAATGTCTTGTGGAATGAGTTCAGGTGCAGCAAAAAAAAAAAAGATACAATTATTTTGGTTCTGTTTCTTTAAAACACATTTGGGGTTTTATTCAGATGTTAGAAGTACTTTTCCTTCTCTACTGTGCCTGATGCATCCTTGCCCCTGTTTGCTAGCGGCTGTGTCACAACGTGTCCTTAATTCCAAGGACAGCACAAGTGTTTTATTTCTGGAACCTCTGGTCCTGGCTTCCAGTGACATTGGAAGCAATCCTAATGAGGCTGCTGTTCCTACCTGCTGCTCTTGCAACTTCAGAGGGGAGAAACTTAGTCCCAGATGCTTCAAGCCGGTGAAGTTGGAGGTGAATTTGTGCTGGTGATTGTGTTTGACTGTGGCTGTCACTTGCTCCCCTTTGGTTGCTCTGTGTTGTGTGGTCCTTGTGCGGTTGTCCCTTCCGTACAGTCGTTAGTAGTCTGGAAGGTATCATTAGTGGTAGGCTTTTATTTCTGAGATGTTTAGCTCTCCCTCTGGAGTTCCGTGGGGATAACACCATCCTTTCCTCTGTGTGTTGTGTTGGAAATGCAGATCACACTGGTTTGAGTACCAGTCCTGCAAGACAGCTCTGTCCCTGGGCTCCTTTCACAGTGTGTGGCAGCGATGCCCATGTCACTGCAGGCACATCCTGCTGCTTGGCTGGTCAGCCTTTGGCCAACCCTGTTGAACTGACTGTCCCCTGCCCTTCTCCCTGCAATGCGTTATCTGCAAGATATCTGGACTTGCAGCAAAAGTTGGTGGCTTGGAAAGTTTTTCTGAGCTTAGTGGTGCTGATGTCCTGCAGATGAGCAGTCCTGCTTCCTTTCTGCAGCTCTCAAACAAGCCAGGTTTTTCCTATTGCCTACAAGTGGACTTGGGAATGATTTGGGGGGAATCTTTTCCTCTTCTTTCTGCAGCCCTGTATTGTGCTGAACTGTTCCAGTGGCAAGGCACAGTGCAGGAGAGGGTAAGACCATGCTTTTTGAAGCCTGAAGCCTGTTTTGGGTAGCTGTGCAGAGGAGGATGTCTGCAGCAGCTGGTAGACTGGGGCTTAAAGAATTATGTTTCTTCAGAGCAAAAAAGGGATTTCAGGTGACCTTCATCAGGTTAGCAGTTCCACACCAAATCATTTGTTGGCAGATATGAGGTCTTGCTCTTACAATTTTTGTAGCTGTGATGGAGCCTTGTTCACTTACACCAGCTGGTGCTCGGTGCACAGTTCCTGTCCCCTGTCCTTCTCGCTTCATGGCTATTCAAAGCAGCTAGACAGGGAGAGGATCTGCAGATAGCGTAAGTCTTTCGAGCCAACTGGCATGAGACTTTCATTGCTGTCACCCAGACAGCATAGCAACGCAACATGGCACGTGGGTTGGACACCGCTCCAAACACCGCTGCTCCTGACCTGGCCAGCCGCTTCCCCGCTGTGCCCATCTCTTTCCCATCCCAGTTTATTTAAACCACGTGCTGGATTTGCAGAAGCACCTGGCTGACACTGCGCTGTGAAGCCCTGGGACATGTCAGGCTCACTTCTGAAAGTGCAGCCCGTGCTCCTTTGCCCCCAAGACACTTATGGTTGTTTTCTCCTCCGAGCAGTCGAGGTCAGAAAATGTCACTGTCCCTAACGCTCACGTCAAGTACATGGATGTTCTGGTCTGGGAGGTGCAAATGTCCGTTGACCCTAGTGTTTGGCTTTGATTTTTGTGAAGGATATGATTCTTACTTCTTTGTTCAACTTTCCTATTGCTCCTGTGCCCAGCAGCCAGCAGTGCCCAGGCCCGCTGGATACCAGGCTGAGATGGGCGCTGAGCAAACACAGAGCGTCTGGCAAACAGGTCGCATTTTTCCTCTACTTTTATTAGGTAGTGCAGAGAGGGAGAATGTGTTTTACAAGATAAATAGCTATTTGATATGGGAGTTGGTTTTGTTCTGGTTTGTTTTTGTTTTTTACTTTCCTGTATGGAAGAAATAATGAAAAGCCTAGAGTATCTGCTTGCCTAGTGTAACTCCCTCAGTTCCCACAGACTCCCTCAGTACATCCCACAGGGATGTACTTGTATGGCCCATGTACATTTGTGGCCTGTGTGGTGTCTTTTTTTTTTTTTTAAGAGACACTGAGCATCTTAGTCTTGTGATATCAGACAGGATACCAGACACCTGCATGAAAGGCAGCTCATCATCTCCTAAGGGAAACTTCACTTTCCTCCTTTTTTTTTATCACTCTCCCTCTATTACCATAATGAAATGTCAGCTTCCACCAGCTTTGCTGCGGAGCAGATGTCTCCTCATAATTACTGTTGTTGCAGGGTTTTCAGTGTTTATCCTGACTGTCTAGCTGGGCTGTTACAACGTTAACTGGCTCACATCACAGCATGGCCATGCAGTTGCTGCACATCTGGAAGAGAATGTAAGCACCAGTGTTCTCCAGCAAGCTTCTGTCTGCTGGGTCTCCGGATCTACTCTTTAATGTGCCACGGACAGCATCCCCCAGCAATGCTTTAAACTAAGGAGAGGTCCTTGCAGAAAAACTATCTGCAAGTGTTACTTGCCCTCCCCATACATGGCCTGCTGGAAAGTTGGCTTGAAAAGAGCCAAACAGTTGCATGAAGTTTGTTTTTTCTTGGTCCTGAAACACAAGCTGGGATGCTCTGTAGGGCAGGCTGTGTTTGTGGCAATGTGTTGACCAGGTTTGTAAAGCAGGAAAGGGCTACACCAGTATTTTCCCCCACCCAGTTGCGTATTTCCTAGGAGATATGAAGAGTGCTCATGGGGAGGTGTAAAAACAAACATGCTCTGTTGTCAAGAAGGAAATGTGAAAATGGTGATTGGACTGGGAGAAGAGGGATGCCTGTTCCCCTCAGAAGGGCAGTGAAGACTTAAAGGATTTCCTCTCCTGTTCTGTCAAGTCTCTTGAATTCTTGGGGTCATTTTGTGTTCTGAAACTTGTTTTTCTGATTTTTAAATTTATTCTCCGAGTTCCTGAGAAGTAAGCTGCTTCCTTACAACTCCCTGCTGCTGCTTCACTCAGTAGCACAGAAATGGCTTTCTTGCAACTGCAATATTGCTTCCCAGATAGCTCGTAATGAGAAAGATTTTTGGTTTGTTTTCAGTGCATCTCAGCGCCCAAACTCTTAGCAAGGGTTTCGTTCATTTTGGATGTACAAGCACTTCAGCTGGTGCCCACAGTTGACGGCACGGAGCCAGGACAGAGCTGGAGTCTTTGCAGCCTCGCGGAGCAAAGGGTCACATGTAGGGGCAGCTTTTGCTCTGAAGGGCTGCGTGGCAGAGGTTTGGCCACAGCTCTGGGTGCGAGAGTGGTCAGAGTGGCTGGCGACTTTGGGGATTTGAGGTGATGCAGAGCAAGTTGAGGTTGTTTCTCTGGGCCCCGTTGCAAAGCATGGCGAGAGAGTGTGCTTTTTTTTTTTGTGAGCGCTGACACCAACCAGCTGGTGATGGCTCCCTGGTCAGAGTTATCTTTTGAGTTGGAAATACCCACTGGTTTCTGGCTGGATTTGGTGCTCAGGTGCTAGTTGTCTTATTGTGCCTGAATATTTCCTCTGGGCTTGTTTCATTCTGCATACGGTTCTGCCCCTTTTGATTAGCTTTATGGCACTGCAGTTTAAAATAAATGAGTTAAGAATTCACCTCTTTATTTGGATCACATAAACCTTTAGTGTAGCAAATAGCCTGATCCATCAGCTGGTCTGAGGTCAAGCAAATCTGCAGGATTTGAGTGATTTCCATCTCTAACAGCTCTGCTTAGTCCTGCTGGTTGGGCTGTTTCTGGGTTCATGTCTTTACATAATGACTGGTGACAGGTGTATTTGAGTGTGGTACTCCCGTGTACATCCCAGTGCGGCACCGAAAAGGAATGGCTACAGGAAATGGCACTTCTACTACATCATGTTGTGTATCCAGTAGCAGCTTGGAGTGGGCTGCCTGAGCTTGCACCTTTATTTCCATCCTTCTGGAAAAGTTTCCACTGAGTGTGTTGGCTGCCATTGACAGACCATGCTCCTGTTTTTTTTTCAGTGCACTACCAGAAGATCATTCACCGGGACATCAAACCTTCCAACTTACTCTTAGGAGATGATGGGCACGTCAAAATCGCTGATTTTGGAGTCAGCAATCAATTTGAAGGGAACGATGCCCAGCTTTCCAGCACTGCAGGGACACCAGCTTTCATGGCACCAGAGGCTATTTCAGACACTGGCAAAAGTTTCAGTGGAAAGGTAAGTTTGTGCTCCTAGCTGATGTCTTCTGGGACCCCCAGGCATGGCACAAAGGGCAGCACCACACCTGCATCCTTTGCGTGTTGCCCACCCAGGGATTGCGGTGGTTATTGAATAAACCAAAGCTCGTATTCCATGCTCAGTCCAGGCAAAACTTCCATTGGTTGTTCTGTGCAGCGGGCTGACAGACTCCTGTGGATCCCTGCCCCAACAGGAGCTGTGTTAGAGCCCTTTCCTTGCCCAAAGGGAAAGAACGAAACTCCTGGTTCCTTTCAAAAATAATCAAGAGACACGGGGCTGCTGGGCACCCGGGTTGTGTCTTGATCCCCTGAAAGCGAGGGCTACTGCCAGATGCTGTGATGCAAATGTGTGGATAGGACCCAGTGGGATTCTTTTTTTCCTGGAAGACAACTTTTGAGGTTCAGCTCCTCTTTGATGTTCAGCCTTGACTGGTGTCATCTCCCGTAAGAAGGCGCTACTTGCTGGTCATTGTGTTCCACGGCAGCGTTTGGGCCCAGCATAGACCTCATTCCCCAGGCATGCTACAGATGCCTTTAGGAGCCCAACTTCAGAGAGGCCCTGCACAATAAAACAGAAACTACTAAGTGCATATGAATAATGTTCTGCGAGTCAGTGGGAAAATCCAGCTCGTTCAGATCATCTGTATTGCATCTAATTTACTGCCTGTACATGCTTTCTTTCAGGCACTTGATGTGTGGGCCATGGGAATTACCCTGTACTGCTTTGTTTACGGGAAGGTAAGCTGGCTTTTGGATTCTGGAGCCCTGTGTGAGAGTGTCTGCCTGCCTGGCTTCTGATTCATTCCTTTCCAAATAAAGGCAAATATTAGAAGCGAAGACCTACCTTCTGCAGGCTCCCATTTTTCCAAATCACCCTGTGGATGATCACTGACGTGATCTGTGAAAAGGATGGTTTCTAGAGTTGGCCTCTATACTCCCAGCAGTTGTTTCTGCTACAACCCAGAGCAGTATCAGTAGCCCCAGCAATGGTTTGTTGGAGGGTTATCCGTATTGCCTGTATTTTGAAACCAAATGGAGACCACTTTAGCAGAGCCACCTCTTCAGAGCTGCCTTCTGCAAACTCCATGTTCTGTCATGGCTTTTCCCTCTCCTGTGGCCAGAAGCCCCTTGTCCCATCCATGCTCTGTCAGGCCGAGCAGTACAGCAGGTACATGCAGTCTGTGTGTGCAGGTATGTCACCTGAACCTCCTGTCCAAGCCTGGACCACTGCAGATCCCACCACATGGGCATAAGGCCTCCAGCTCAGGGGTAGGACGTGGCTGGGGGAGATGGCAGAGACAGAACTATCTCCGTGGCTTGTGTGATATCAAGTGAAGTCAGGATAGAAAATATTCTCTGACCTGTCTAATGATGTCTCACTTGGGGCCATATCCTCATGTGATGGGGTGTAATCTTGATTTTATGTTCTGGTATAACCTCGTGGTGATATCACTTTCCTGTGTGGCAAGCACCAGGGGAAACAAAGAGGGAATATAAAGACAAGTACAGACATTTGTCTGTTCCACATGACCCTGTACAGTAAATACTGTACAATTTGTACCTGTTTTATATTTTATCATTTAATCTGGCCCGGCAGGCTGGAACAGGGCCCACAGGCAGCCCCCAGCCCACTAAAACAAGCATACCTGGCCCTTCAGTTTTGGTGCAGATGTTCACACGGCCTGTGAATGTGCTGCTCCTGCATCTCCCACAGCGTTCATTGTGGCTGTTAACCTCCTGTCAGTCCTGTCTGCTCTGCTAGGTAGGAAGGGCTAGAATCTAGGTCTAAATTAATTCTGCATGAACAGCTGTGCTGGAGAAAAATACACTTTGAATCCATATATCTGAATTTACAGTAGAAAACCAGTTTTTTTAATAGTAATATCTAGCTCCAAATGATGTTTGTCACAGAAACCTCAAAGCAGTGACACAAAGGAGGTGGTATCCGTATATCCATTTTGCAGCTAGGAAAAGTAGAGTAGAGAAAAGGAAGATTAACAGTTCATGGTCACCAGGTAGGCTGGATAGAGCGGGGTATCCCAATCTCGTTCTGTATTCCTTAGGTCCCTTTGTTCTTCTGCATTTATTTTTTTTACTAAGGAATAAGTCAATTTATTGTGTGTGGTGTGAGTATATCTTATTTATTTCCATCTGTGTGTAAAATGGAGAGTATACTTCTGTTACGTGATTGACAAGCACAGAGAGAGTATACCTCTGTTACACGAGTGACAAGCACTGTAGATCCTCAGTGCCAGGATCTCTGACAACTGGAAAATCCTTTGTTTGTTTTACAGTGCCCTTTTATAGATGAATATATTCTGGGTCTTCATAACAGGATCAAGAACAAGCCTGTAGAGTTCCCGGAAGAGTAAGTGAACTTTACTCAGCTACTCAAGTTCAATCTTCAGTGTTATTCGCTGTGCATAAATGCTGGTAGGTTACTGTGGAGGGATGGACAAGGATGGGTGAGGTGCTTTGCATTCTCTTGGGTCCTTCACATCAGTTTTGTGCTGATGTCAAGGCATTCCAGCTGCCTCTGCTGCTGCTTTGTCCATGCTGTGCAGACAGGGACTAAAGGAAATGGCTCTTAATCTTTGGAAGTGGAGGGGTTTTGGTGTGGGTCTAGGGAGTTCTGCCCCGGTTACTTGACCTTGGAGATGCTGGAAGCATGGTTTGGTTGAGGTTTTGTGTTTCTCCCATGTGGTAGCTACTGGAATGATTCAATGCATTAGCTTTCAAAAGCAGTGTGGTTTACAGACCTCAGTCTAAGAAAACACATGCTGCTTCCGTGAACTTACCTTGGAGCTGAGCGAAGTGTCTGATGGAAGGGGGCTTGTCCTGAGATACACAGCCACAGCTTGGCGCATTCCCACTCTTCTGCCTCCTCTGACACAGTTCAGGAAAACAGGAGTTTGTCTTTTACACTGGCAGACTTGGGCTAGTTCTGAAAAAAAAAAAAAAAAAACCAAAAATGAATTAACCCATTTGATGCTGAGAGGCTGACCCCGCTGCTACTTTGGCCAGTGAAGGAGACCTGTCGGCCACAGTCCGAGCTTCATGGTGGAGACTGCTGGGCTGTGTTAGGTGGGATGGCTGGCTGCACGGTCACAGTGCGTCCTCTAACCCACAGCAGTTCACTTGGCAGTGGGGGTAAACAAGCCAAGGCCACTTGTGTGCTGTTTGAGCAGTGGGAAGTTCAGTGTCGAGGCACTGAGCAATGAGTGTTTGTGCTCTTGTCCCATGAGCCTGGTAGATGATGATCACACTTGATGCATGCTCAGTCTCTGCCATCAAGCCACCATACCTTTCCCTTCATGTATTGGCCACTCCTTAGTATTTCCTCCCTTTTCAGGCCTCTAGTGACTTCCTTTTGGTGGTTAATTTGTTTCTCCTGGTTGCTATCAGATGGAGTAACCGAAGTTGGACTCCTTATCTGCCTTTCCAAATCAGCACAGTAGTCAAGCAAAGAATTTTTTTTACCTTCTTGATGCAATCATTCATTCTAATAAAAACTTGGAGAAAATTACTTGACTTAAAACACGCATGAAGAAATCAAAGCTTTAATGAAAGGCATCTCTGGTGTTAGGAAGGAAGGGAGGGATGTTGTCAGGCAGCCTGCGGCATGTGCATGTATCCACCGTCTATTACATGAATTATTTGGGGGATGCTCTCTGAATTTTTAGACACCTACAAATTTTAGACACCTACCTCTGCCTTGGCAGTCCCAGGCTTCCTTCTGAGTCTGCAGAAAGCAATGGGTGCGAATAGCTCATGCCGCTGACTCCACAGGCTGTATTAATTACCTCTCCCTTGACTATGAGGCACAGCCAGGGCTGGTAGCTCAGATGGAGCCATCCCCGCTCCGGCTGATGGAGCCCACACTGAGGACCACATGGATCACACCTCCCAAGGACCTGCGGCCACGGGGTCAGGCCACTTGTTTGAAGGCAAATGCAGTGGGTATGAGGCAATTCTGGCAAGCCAGCCCTGTACCACTGGTGATGTTTTACAGCTAACCAAGATCAGGCGTTAATAGCACAAAGGCTGGTCGTACCACATTGCCATGATCCCACAAGTTGCTCTGCAGTTGGGGCAAGACTTTGTCTTCACAGCACTGCAGCAATTAAAAAAAAGAAGTTTGTTTCCCTGGCACAGTCTCTCTGCTGGCTTGGGTCCTGGCAAAGTGCCCTCCTCTCTCAGCCATCATGTATTTGGGTTAGCAGTCAGTTTACAAGAGACTGTTCCCATCTGTCTCTGCAGTAAGTTATTAACATTTAATGGGCTGACAGGGTTGTGCTAAGAACCTTTTCTTCATTCAGACATTTCCCTCAGCAATAATTCGGCTGCCTGATTTATTTGGATTTCTTGGTGACCTGCTCTGCCATTCTGAAAAAAAGCTGCACCGCTCATTAGGTTGTTGGAGGAGCAGAGCTTTACTGGATGTTGACAGCTGTCTAAACTACATCTATTTGGTAGATAAAGGCAGTAACAGAGACGCACATAAAGCTGGAATTCATTGGACTGGAGCCACCATGACCTCCCACAGAATTAGCACCTCACTGCAGTTGGGAATATTTTGGTTTCAATTTATTTCACCATGGCTACGAAAGACACATTCCTGTTTGCAGACAGTCCATGGAAACTTGTGGCCTGTTTCCTGACAACCTTTAGGACAGAGGTGGAGCTGTCTATTCCAGCATCATTGTCCCTTCCCTTCTCTTAGAGATGCTGGGATAAATATTTATCGCTCTGGCATTCTCATTCATGTCAGTAAGTCCTTGGCATGACACGAGGTAAATGGGGTTAGCTCACACCCTGATGATCCTGGCATGACTAAAAAGCAAGCTGGAGAAGTTTCTGTCTGGACATATATTAAGAGAGCCAGGAGCTCTGCGTAGGTCCCTCCTGGTGAAGAGCTGAAGTCCAGGACAATGTTCTCTGACCTGTGGGCACCCTGTAAAATGCTTTGCGGTGCTGGCAGCCCTCCCAAATGGGTGAGAGCTGTTACAGAACTGTGACTGTGAGAAATTCCAGATAGCGCAGACTTTTCACATTACAAATACCATTAGGTACAGCATGCACCATGGCATAACAGAGAGAAGGAAAAAAGACAGCAGGATGTGGTTTGTGCCCTGGCCGTAACCTATCTGACACTTTGTAGTCCTGTTTACAGGGCTTTTCCTTGTGACATTAATTCTCTCTGGAGTAGAATTCACTCTGGTGCCCAGAAATGTTAAGTGATTTTATTTCTTATATTTTAAATAAAGCTGTTGCCAGTTTGGCACAGATCTGATGTGAAGTATTTTAAAAGCACCATCTCACCTGCATCTCAGTGTGGTCCTCCTTTAGGAGCCTGTTTATTCTGACTTGCTAAATGCACCATCACCCCCTGTAGCCTGTTCCTCTCTGCCTGGAGCTCCTCTGAAGAGCAGTACGTTCTTTCTGTTCCCACCTAAATTGTCACTGGCAGTGCAGCCTAGGTAGTGGGAAGTCTCATCCTGCTATTCTCCTTGTCAGGGCCATATTGCATGTGTATTGCAGACCCTTGATGCAACTCAAAATGTTCAGACTTTAACCTGAACCCACTTTCTGCCCCGTCCCACTGAATGAGCAGTGTTTCCTTATGGTTGGTTGTTAAAGATCCCACAACCAAAGTCCACATAAAATCTTCAGAAATTATTAAACAGCAGCTCTGTTTTCATCAGGCTGAAATATCCCTCACTGTGATGTGGTCTTCACTTACGTTTATGATAGTTTATTCCCTTCTCTGCTTGTGGAGGAGGTGGGCACAGCGCATTGTCCTCACCAGTGTTTTTAATCCAGCCCTGCTGGCCAGTGACATTTTGTGCTGCCAAATCCCATCTCCATGCAGAAACAGAGCTCCTTGGAAGTCATTTGTGATACAGATTTTCAACTGCCTAATACAATTCTGTCATACGCTGGCATTTTACTTCAGTAGCACTTTGATCGTACAGATCGAGTGTGTTTTAAAGACATTGCCTGCATCATTGACAGAGGTCATTGAAGCCTTCGGACTAGAGGGACAGACAGCAGGACCAAGGGCTCTGTGTGAATAGAATGGCTTCAGGATTCAGGCAGATGTTTCTCTTTCAGTTGTGTCTGCTCATTCCCTCCTTATGTTACCCCAAGGCTGATGGAAATACCGAGTGGCTGAACTGGCTGCCATCAGTGTTCATGGAAGCAATTTAATGAAGTTTAGCTGGGAACTTGAAGTTAAAATGGGGATCTTTCTTCCTGCACACAGTTGCTCATGATGCAGGTTCAGCAAATCAAGTTGTGCCCTTCTTGTACTGGAGAGCCCAGCTCCAGTTCTGCTCTCAGTAACACTTCGTTGTCCCAGAATCTGTCCTCTGAAATTCCCCTATAATATGTTGTCTTTAAAAGTGTCCTTAGATCCATTGAGTTGATCCCTTGTCCTGCGTTTTGAGAGCGTTGCAGCTGTGCTAGTGGGCAGAGCAGGATAACCAAACCCCGTAACAGTGACCATGATGCCCAAGAAGGAGTTAAGCCAACTAGACCTTCCTTTTGTGGGCTGGGTCTGCAGAGAAAATACGTTCTGAGCAGGGCAGATCCTCTACCGAGTAACCCCAGTAAGGACTATGCATGCCTCGAGCACTTACAGTTCCCTTGTTAACTGTGTACTGATGTTTTCTTTACTCAGAGCACAGATAAGTGAAGAGCTCAAGGAACTCATCCTACGCATGCTCGATAAAAATCCAGAAACAAGGATAACAGTCCCTGAAATTAAGGTAAATTGGACATTGATGTTAGTTTTTTGTCTCAGATGATTTTGCTGTTCCTTTGGTACCTTCTAATGAGGCAGAGCTGTTCCCAGTGTTTGTTTTGGGAGCTTTCTCTGGCACGCTGCCTCAGAAAGGGAGAGCACTCATTTTGCAGCATGTAAGAGCTCTGTCACTGCTGCTTGCTTGGGGAATATTGACAAAAGCTTTCCTGTTTACTTATTTAAATTAAAGTTGCTCAAAAGCAGACTGATCCTCCACAAATCCCCAGGAGAATCGACATTGTCATGAGGACTGCTAGCTGCAGAGCCTGTGTGGTCGGTGTTGGACCTGTGTTACAGGGGCTGGAAGTGCCTTCCTCTGGTGCCTGCATGGCCAACGGCCTCGAGGCAGCACGCTTGTTTCTATTGGCTTTACTTGGGGGGTGCTTATTAACACAGGCAGTGACTAGGACTGGTAAAGAGCAATGCTTTGCAGGGTTTTCTGCTTTTCTCATGTTCTCAACCAAGGAAACCATACCATCAGAGGCAATAGGAAAAATGGCAGCTTTCTGTTCCCTCAAGAAAGATGATAGCCAAGCAGCTTCTTGGCAGAGGCAGCTGTGGAGTGACTGCAGCCATCACTGAAGGCCCTGGCCAGAGAAATCCAACCCAAAGAGTACAGAAGAGCCCAACAGTGCAGCTGATGCAATCCAGAAGGAAATGACACACTCCCTCCATATTTGCATTTACAGACTCATCTCAAGGAGCTTCTCTGCTCTGAAATAGCATACAGTTGGCCACATGGCATCAGGGCTCCAGATTTGGCTTCATGCATAGTCAGATGTTCTAAATAGCTGGTCTAGGCTCCTTCTTCTCCTTCCTGGGTTCCTTCCATTTTTGTTTTCCCCAATTTTCACACTCCCCTTCTCTTCCTTTTTCATGTTCCCTACTTGTAAGATAAAATCCTGATACAGCTGCAAACGTTCGTGTGCTGGCGAACATTAGCTCCGTGCTGCGTCTTGTATATGATCATTTATAGTTGATAAATCTTTGATGTCAACATGAAAGATAAACATGGCAAAAGCTGGAAGGAGGCAGCAAATTGTGTAAGGGGCTTAGGCTGGACAAATATCTTAACTGCTCTGCCCAGCTGAGTTTGGAATTGCTGTTTGACAAAGCCAATCAAGCCAACCGTTTCGTATGGGGAATGTTGAACGTATGGCTAGGCAGTCTTCTCTTTACCCAAAACATTCGCAAGCCCCGCGTAGGCTGTAGAGTTTAGTGCAGTGGTTTCACTTAAGGCTGGACGTGGTGATGTGCCTTTGAAAAGAGTTCTTATAACGATCTTTGGAAAATGCAACTTAATTGCCATAAAGATGCTCATCACTGAGCCCTTGAAGAACACTCTGGACACCTGCATGCAGCTTGTTGGAATGGCAGTAGGCAGTGAGCATTCATCCTAATTAAACTCACCTGGAGGGAGAGACAGCCCTTTCTAGCACCAACACTGGATGATGCTCTTCCTGACAGGCAAAACATTCAACCCTGGACGTGGGTAGCAGAAAGCCTTGCCCTGTCCTGCCATCAGCTCCCTTCTACAGCAGCACAACAGTGACAGGGAGAGATGGTGGGAAACTGCCTCCTTCCTCCTTTGTGTGGGTGTGCAGAGGTTTACACGGTGTCCAGGTGGCCAAGTGTGTTATTTTGCTGTCTGTGTAGGCAGGAGGCTGTTGCAGTAGCACAAGTCCTCAGTACTCAGCCCCAGGTGTTCTATTTTAAGCAGTTACACCCTTGTTTGTGCAGGTGCATAAATAATCTTGATTCTCCCAGGTAGCAAGCATGTGCAACCCTCGGTGAAATGTGTGCATATGAGAGAAAAAGATTAAAAGGCTCTGGATAACTCAGATTTTCAAAGCGTTTCAAACTTGATTCAGAGGGTGCAGTGTTCCTCCAAGATACCAGTCGGTGACAATGGGCATGACAGCACTGGGCGTTAGGGGATGCCGTCCGTCTGGCCAGGTACCAGATTGCAGCAATTTCCAAGGGAGCTGGTTGAGCTCCATCGGTGTAAGTGGAAAATGGAGCAGTACTGACAGGCAGTACCCCCGTAATCAGTCCGGTGCCCCCATTTCCCTCTTGTCACCAACATCACTGTGCCCTGCCGTAGAAGGGAGAGCTACAGCTGTCTCTGTGTTCCTCCCCGCACAGGTGCATCCGTGGCTGACCAAGGGTGGCGAGGAGCCCCTGCCGCTGGAGGAAGAGCACTGTACTGTGGTAGAGGTGACGGAGGAGGAGGTACAGAACTCGGTGAAGACGATTCCGAGTTTGCCAGCTGTGGTACGTATAAACCACAACCACATCCTCTATACGGGTCAAGAGCGTGATGCTTGCTGAAGCTCTCAACTGGTGAAGGAGGTTTGGAGAGGGTGCACATATGCTCCTGGCATGAGAAACTTAGCTGTTTAACCCAGTGTGAACTTCTTGTGTCTCCAAGTATTGCAGCAGCCTGACTCTGCAGGGCCTAACCCTGTGAGCTGTCCTGTTATATCTGTCTGGCTGCTCTCATAAGAGCTGTAGGGTCAAAGTGTCTCGCATCAGACTTCCCAGAACACCAGAACCATCCCAAGCATGTTTTGTTTCATTAATCTAGAGGTTGCAAGACACCTCATTTGGATCCTCAAAGTGAAGGTTCCAAACCTGGAGGTGACCTGGCCAGAAAAGCAGGGAGAGGACATCTGCCAGCAGGCTATATAGCTGGCACTTGTCTGCCAGCCTTGGGGGACCACAAGTGGGTGTTCAGGGCTTGTGGCAGTTTGTGTGGTCAGATGGAGGTCTGCCCTAGGCAATTACTATGATGCAGGTGCCCTTGGAGGTTCCTTGTGCTGGGGAGTGGGATGCTGAGCACGAGGACCTGTTTTCAAAGCTCCTGTGGGGTGAAGTTAATATAGCCACTTGCCCCAACAGCTAGCTGGGGGAGTGAAAACCATCATTTCCTCTTGACAGCAGGACCTCTGCCTTTTTGAACCCGCAGGAGCTGGCGGCGCTCTCAGTACAGTGCCTGCCTGGGAGGGTGGCCCAGGAGAGCTCTGGTGTCGCTTTCTCACGGCCTCAGACCACCACGAGTGGCAGGCAGCGGTCAGCCGCGTCTGTGTTGTCTCCTGCCAGCAACAGCCTGCGTCCGGGGGTCTGAGCTCACTGCCCGGGGGAGCGGCCTTGACACTGCCTGGAACTCACATGGCTGGCTGCGGGTTTCTCTAGGTCGTGCTCTAGCTGCGGTTCTGTTAAATTCTGTTGAATTATTAAAGGAGCTATTGTTAGACGCCTTTGAACTAGCTTCAAGAGGGTGGTATGTCAGTTCTGCTGTTCTCACTGGTCTGTTTTCCTTCCTCAAAGATCCTAGTGAAGGCCATGCTAAGAAAACGCTCCTTTGGAAATCCGTTCGAGGTTCAGACCAGGCGGGAGGAGAGGTCCATGTCTGCTCCAGGGAACTTGCTGATGTACGTATTGCAGCTTTGCCTGGCTCTGCTGCACGTGCAGAGTAAAGGTGTCAGGGGAGGATGATGGAAGCAGTTTACAAATTTCCATAGAATTTGAAGTCCATTCTAGATTAAATACTGCGGCTAAAACCTACCTTGAGTCCTCTAGGGTTAAAATACAATGCAGTAAAGCAGTCAAAGTAGTCTTTTTACAGATGCAGTTCTGTCTGTAAGATGGCTTTGGACTAAACACACGTAAGGTGCTCAACGTGGGTCTGGTTTTTAACTTGTTCATTGATAATATACTGTGATCAAAGATCTGTTAGAGGCTGGTGAACTAAAATAAGTTTAAGGTCCAGAGGAGGCCACGAAGATGATAAGAGGGCTGGAGCACCTCTCCTATGAGCACAGGCTGAGAGAGCTGGGGCTGTTCAGCCTGCAGAAGAGGAGGCTCCAGGGAGACCTGATAGCGGCCTTCCAGTACCTGAAGGGGCCCTACAGGAAAGATGGGGACAGGCTGTTCAGTAGGGCCTGTTGTGACAGGACAAGGGGTAATGGGTTTAAATTAGAAGGAGGTAGATTTAGACTGGATGTTAGTAAAAAATTTTTTACAACGAGAGTTGTAGAGCACTGGAACAGGTTGCCCAGAGAGGTCGTGGATGCCCCATCCCTGGAAACATTCAAGGCCAGGCTGGATGAGGCTCTGAGCAACCTGATCTAGTCAGGGATGTCCCTGCTTCTTGCAGGGGGGTTGGACTAGATGACCTTTGAAGGTCCCTTCCAACCCTAACCATTCTATGATTCTATGTATTGGTGGGTTTAATTCTTCTCTCCCTTTTATGAACAACAGAAAAGGCATCAGTTGAGCAGTTTGTGTGTTTTGTAAACTGAAAATTAGATTATATGGTTTGTCTATGTCTGGGGGCCTAAGTCTGGGCAGAGACACCCTGGAAATGCATGGGCAGACAGTGGAGAACACTTTGACATTGCCCCTTCGTTCAGGAAAACATACAGTGTTTTCTCAGACACCCAGTTGTGAAATGGTAGAATACATTGCAATGAAAGACCTTGGAGGTTGGAGGTAAATGTGTATATTGGAATTAAAAAGGGATTAGACAAATTGATCACTATTAGATTCCTCAAAAATTTTTAAACACAATGGCCTTGGATGTTCATAGGACAGGAAGGATTTCTGTCCTTTACTTGGCTCTTACTCTTTCTTCCTCATGTTCGTTTCCAATCCCTTTTAGAGACAGGATTCTGGGCCATCAGTCCAGTAAGTAACAGAGGGACCGTTAGCCTGACCTGGGACATTATTTTCATGTTCTCACCCTGCAGAATCTGTAAGGCTGCAGTTCACAGCAAAGCTGTGGTGTCCCAGGATGATCCTTTTCCACCCCAAACCCAAGTACCATGCCTCGCAGACTCCCACGAGGGTGTGCGAAGAGTCTCACGGCACCTTTGACAGTGCAAATAGAGGAGTGTCTCTCTCTCATGTGTGTGTGGGGATTTAAGGGCTCAGCTCAATTAAGGATGCTGATGCTTTAGGGCCCAGCTGTGTATTGGAGACGTCAGTAAAGGCTTTGCCTTTGAATCAGGAGCAGTTAATATTAGACAGCAGTCTAACAGTTAAACACCCCGTAGCTGCTGTGGGGACATACCTGAAGAGCATGGCAGTCATGGTTCCTTTGCCAGCTTAGCACAAGGGATTTGTCCTGATTTGTTTCCCTTGGCTCATTGCCTTCCAAATTAGTTATTGCTAATTTGACACACGTCCCTGACCATATCTTCATTATCATTCCTGATCACTGCACTGTGTTGCTTTGAGATGGGGAAACTTGTATGAAATTTGAAGAAAAATATGTTTTCCGCTGTTCAGGACAGCAAATTCAGAGCAAGGCAGGATTTTTTTTCTCTTCAAACCCTGCCTGAATTGGTATTTCAAAGTGGTCTCTTGTTATAGTACCCCAAGGCTGTTTCCAAAAGGGACCTGTTCCCTTCCGCTTTCATTTGAGATGCTTGAAAGCCCACAGCACTAAATACCCAGCTGGTGGGAAAACTGCCTGACCCTGATGCTGTGGCTGGTTCCTGCCTGGAGCCAGGTGCTTTATTATCTGCTCAGAATAAGTCAAGTTCACTTGATCTGTTGTAGCTGTGAAGTTTCTGATTAGCCACACTATCAATATCTAATCCCTTTAAAAATCTTTTTAGGCATTCAAGACAAGCTGTAAACCTCCATAAAAATTGAGGGCTTTTATTTGTCTCCTTTCTGAAGTTGGTAGTAAAATTCTTCTTAGCTTATACAAAACCAACATCTTTCCCTGTCCCTAAAATTTCAGCTCCGTGTTTGCATTTGGACCTCTTGTGCAGGACTATACTAAAAGGTTTTTGAAAACCATGTATAATTTCCACTGTTGGGCTGCTGTGCCCAGTGCTCTTGGTTTACAAGAACATGTCAGGTCAGGGATGGAGCTGCAGCCACTCTGGGCTGGCCTCTGTCCAGCAGTGTAAGCTCCTACAGATGTCCAAAAAGAATGGGAATGTTCTTTGAATGTGCCAGTTCACTGCGCTAACCTCTGCACTTAATTCCTCAGTCTCATGCGATCAGTGCAGATTTTGGGTGGTAACAATTAACTTTATCTTAAATTAATTCATGCACAACTGGAGCTTTGAGAACACATCTCAAACCCCTTCTGTTTAAAAGAAAGACATTGCCTAGGTGTCTTCGACAATAGTGTCATATATTGAACACTACAGCAGGGATGGGTTTTTTAAGGGATGTGGATTATTATTTCTAAGTTTGACAAATGCCGTACTGGTTGAATCTAACTAAAATTGCTTTAAATTTAAATAGATTTGTTGAATCTAATGACATTGATTTTAAGCGAACCAAATCTAAATGGGAATGTTAATTGTTCAGTGAGTTATCTCTTGATTACAGTACTATTTCCACAGGGGCAAACAGAGCTAGACACTAAGCCCATCCAGTTCCTAATTCATAGAGGGTTGTTCTGTAGTAAAACCACTCTTAATACACATATAAAATATAACATCAGTGTAAATGTTATGAATAGTGCCGTGTTAAATAAGTTTTGAGTGAGTCTGGATGCCTATAAATTTCTAGGACCTAGCAGGAACAGAAAACATTCCTGTAGCATAAAGGCTCTGCAGAGCTCAGGCATCGTTTCCACCCCCGTAGCTGGACAGGGGACCCCAGAAGTGGACTCGCCAGAAGGGCAGCACCTGCAGCCATCGCTGCTTTGTGGTTGCCCACAAAATGAGCCACTTGCCAGGTTCCCAAGCTCTCCACCACAGAGCTTCTCCTCCCCGGTGGCAGTGTCTTTAGAGAGAGGTAATACTGCTCTTGTAATATTGCATCTCCTCCCCATTATGGGTAGAAAATAACTTCTTGTGTTTCTGTATAAGAAAAAGGAAAAGCAATTAGAGAACTCTAGTTTCACATTCCATTTATTTAAGCTGCATGTGAAATTGCCAGAGCCCCACTCACTGCTGCTTCAAGCATCTCACATTTGCACCCGAACTGAGATTGTATTCTGCAGGGAATCCTCCGACAGCTGAGTCTGCTTTCTGGTATCTGATACCTAACTGATGGTTCTTAAAATGGATCTGTCCTTTAAGAAAACAGGAAGATAAAGGAACCATCTTAACAGCTCAGTCTTTGGATTTGGAGAAGAGGAAACTAAATCATGTGTGTTGAATTTTTTTTTTTTTTAATTTCTCCCTGTGTTACCTGTACACAGTGTGCCGGGCTGTGTTCCTGGAAGTACTTCGTGCAGAAGCTGCGTGTGCAGACGTCTGTGCAATAGCAGGAGATCTCTCATGTTTGCCACAGCCTTTGTCCCTTTGGAGGACACCATTAAGACACCAGTGATTTGAAATAGTTGTTAAATTAGTGCTGGGAGGAGAGGGCTTTTTTAGCACTCCATAGAACTGGAAGCAGCAAATCCTCTCCCCTGGTGTTATTTATTGCTTTGTTTAGTAGCACGGAAAAGCTCAAAAGGCAGCTGTTAAAATTGCAGGCACATTCACCAGATAGAAGGAACTAAAATGAAGATGCCCTTGTTGAGCAATTCTGATTTTGCAGCAGCTGCCTCTCCCACAAGACCACCTCTGCAGACCGAGAAGCTGTGTGTCAGTGCTGCCGGCTGTCACTTCGCCCCGCCAGCCCAGCCAGGTGTCCAGGTGGCACCAGACCCTGCCTTTTGTGCAGGATCTCCCAGAAGATGCAGGGATTCTCCAAGCCTTGCAGATCTTGCAGACTGTGGCCAGGTTCAAGCCTAACATTAACGGTGGCTGCAGAAGCAACTGGTCGTTTTTAATGTTTTTCCAGTTGCAGAATATTTTTTAAACCCAACTGTTCAGCGTTCACAACTAAGTTCTGGGTTTCTACTAGCAGTGTTTGTTACATTTCTTCTGCCTTCTGCAGATTTTTTCCCTAATTGAGTCAGCACTGACTTCACCACATTTTATTACTCTCATTTATTGCGACTACTACCTATCAAATTAATTGCTGTGTTTTGACAGACCTAATTTACTTTCCCGTTATGGCTGCTATTACTATTGATGACATGTGGTTGTCAGCTCCTGTATGGGGGATCAGTCTGTATTTAGAAAGCTTACCCTGTTTCCAGCCTTCCCAAAAAGAGAGGAAAAGAGCTGTCAGCTGTCCTTAGGGCCATGCTGCCCAGGTAGGCCAGGCATGAGCAAGATGGGGCGGGGGGGGAAAGGGAGGTAAAAAGGTGGCTGACCCAGGTCTCCAAGCAGAAACAGCTTCTCCCTGCCTCGGTGCCTATGGGCTGCTCAGAAATAGGCTCCAGAGATCTCCCTAGGGCAGCTGGGTTTCATCTTTGACAGGGAAATGGCTGCAGGTTGGGTTTAAATTTGCCAGATGTTTCCACTAAAGTTACTCCCTTGGTCTCTGCTAGTGCTCAGTGTCTGTCCCTCCAGCTCCAGGAAGATTTTGGGTAGGTAACACATAGGTGTTGTCAGAACAGAGTCCAACCCATCCAAAAGCTATCTCAATTTTCACTGTAAAAAGAGAACTATGTGTCTTGTGGGAACAGCCATGCCCCACAGTGCAGGTGGGTATCACCGTAGTCTAACTAGGGACAGAGGCCCACCCTGAGCCAGACCCTCTGGTGAGTGTCCCCATGCTCATGTGGCTCTGCCCATGCTGAGCACAGCCATTGCGTGCCCCATTGCTCGTGGTGGTGACACCATGGCCGTGGTAGGACACAAAACCCCCAGAGGTGTCAAATTACATGGCCTGGACTTTAGCAGCGTGCTGGAAGCCATCTAGAGCTTTCAGCAGTGGTAGGGGCTGGAGTGGGTTTGTACCAGCATCCACCCTCATCTGTCCTTCGGGCTGCAAGTAAACGTGACTCATGCTCCATCCTCCATTTCACTCTGCTCTCTAGGCTTGTTAGGTACAGAAATACAAGCTCCTTTGCCTGCTGCCATCATCTTCATGATCACTTTCTTCCTTTATCTCATTGTTTTGCTCTCAGGGACAGACTCCTCTTAAACACATCTGTATGTTTGCATCCGTCTTTAAGGTAATTCAGTGTTTGTGTTTCCCCTGGGTGCCGTAGAAACGTGTGTCCTCTCCTCAGCCTGCCTGATTTGTGTGGTAGTGAGAGCGTTTGGCTCCATCCTTCCTTCCTGTAGGAGCAATTTTACTGCAGTAATTCTCTGTGTGTGACGCTAATGTTTATGTATGCTTTTAAAAAATATTATTAGTTGTCATTCTTTGGTATTTCAGCCTTCTTCGGGGAGGGAGAGGTGAAAAAAGCCAGTTGGGTTTTAGCATGAACTACTGCTCAGCCCCACGTTTGCAGAGGAATAGCTACAGAATTTGGGAAAGGCTGAGGCTGAACTTTGAGGCTCAGGTTTAGTATTTAGTGGTTTATGCAAAAGAAATGCAGCTGGAGCCATCTCTGCTTCAGCCACTCCACCGCTCCCCTGCGCTTCTGCCTCTGACGGCACTGGGAGGGCACTGGGCTGATAAAATCCATCAGCTCTGTGCCACCACCACCTCATCTCAGCCAGGACTTCTTTAAATCACAGTCACTTGTTCAATCAGTTCCACAGACCCTTCTAGGAAGCAGTTAGTCTAAATAATTCTGTTAAATAATGAAATAACATTCAATGCAAACTGTGACAAACGGCAAACATCTCGGTGTGAAGTCCCAGGATCCAGTGCTTAGGCAGGACACAGCCTCCACTGGGCCTGGGGAGATCTGGTCTGGGGTGAGAGGCTGGGAAATATGCGCACACCTCCACCTTTGGGAGCAGCTCTGGAGGCTCTGGCTGGTCTGGTTTACCACGCCAAGATGAACGGATGAATGAGAGCCAGGATACCGCCTGCTCTGAGTGAGGAGGGGTTTGCAGGGGTTCCCAAATGCTGTGTGCTCCGGGTACGTGCAGCAGCGCTGACTCTGCTGTTGCGTTAGCTTGTCCACACAGACTGATTCTCTGCGTCTGGGCTGGTATGAGCGAGGCTGGACACCCTGGTAACCAGGATTGCAGATTCTCGGGGTAGCATCACTTCCTTTACATTGTGGATATCCTCACAAATTCATGACGGAAAAATAGATGTTTTAGGTGCAAGTCATCTGTCTGCCATAGGTCTCTGCCATGGGCTGATATGCAAACCAGAACTCCTCAAATAGAAACAAGATAATTCAGAAGCATTGCTGCTGGTCTGCAAGACTTTCTCCAAGAACCAGATACCTCCTCGTGATGCTGCAGCCGGGAGAAGGGCACTCAGGGAAGCAGAACGCTCAGTCCTCAGAGCACAGAGACCAAGCATGTGTGTAGATACAAGTTGCACTGCAGTGCAGCGAGCTGGGATATTGCCCAGCTGTTTCTGTGGTACCAGCACAACAGGCTGGTTCATTCCCTCTTAATATTTATGATGATGACCTGAGTTGCCTGTTGGAAAAGACCCCCTGCTTTATTTCTTGTGTTGCTATGTGCCTGTAATATCTTTATTTCCTTGCTGTTCATGTAGAAAACAAGGAAGCAGAGAAGGAGGCAGGGACCCAGAGCTGCCTGACGTGTGTGAAGACGAAGCTACGTCCTGAAGACGCCTGGTCACTCGTGCTGCTGCTGTTGTACCCATCGTGGTGTTGTCTAGCACGCATCTGCTCTCATCGCCAAGTCTGGGGCCTGCAAAGCAAAAAAAAAAAAACCCACCCAACCAAAACAGAGCAACCCAGAAAACCAGAAAGGAGGAACAGAGCAGCAGTAAGAAGAGTGAGTCCTCGGGCAGTGCGGCTGGCAGAGGGCTGGCTCGGCCTTGTGGGCAGCTGCGTTCCTCGTGCGAGGTGTCCATGCGCTCCTCCATGTGTGCCTTGCTCTCCAGTTGTGCTTCACATGTGGGCTTTGTAGTTGGGTGTCTTGGCCGATGAATGCGGTTTTATTTGTAACACAGCAAACCAAACGTTGTCTCATGGGCCATTCACCTTGGAGACTTTTTCCTTGTTTTTTTGCATTCTCTGTTTCAAGCATTGGGGGGAAAAAAAAAATGATATCAGAGGGCAACTGTTTTATTTAATGTCTCAGGTAAAGCACTTCTGCATACCGGGACACAGTCCTGCTCCTGTTGGAGTTGACAGCAAAAATTCTATGGATATCGGTTAAATGAGGATGAGATCTTCCTTTTGGAGTGAGCATTATCACTCTCCATGCCTTTCTTGCTCTTTTCTTTTCCCTTCTCTTTTTATCCCTCAGTCTTGCACAGCGTAAATTCTGCCGGCATCAATGGCTTTAGTCAGGACAGTGTTGTAAAACAGAAAAACTACATGATATTCCCTGTAATGTGAAATGAGCCTTTGAACGCAGTGGAGCTGCGGAGCACTGGGATATCCTGTTACATGTTAGTGCACCGAGGACACCGGCTAACCAAGCGTGCTCTTCCCAAAGAGCTGGGACCGCTCTCCATCAGCTGCAGCCGGTCCTGTGCGCGTGGACCTTGTTCTCAAAGCTGAAAAGAAGTGGCAGGTTTGGGGTTTATTTTATTTAAGGGTGATTTCCTTTCCCTCGTTCATCATTTCGCTCCTTTAAAATTATGTACCTGATGCTTTTAAACTTTAATTTCCTGATAAATGACCCAAGCTGGGAGACCTCCCTGGATGGAAAATGTCAGTGGAGGGGTTTTAGACTTAGGAAAGCTACAGAACACAAATGAATCAAAACTTGATCTTTTGTTTTTTAAGGCTTTAACTTTTAATTTTTTTTTAAGACTGTAATTTTTATGCATGTGCTGATGCTGCTATTTTATCCATAGATTGCTTCTAAACTTGGGATTAGAAGCTTCATCTCTACAGTTTGACAACAGGTGAGAGATTGCACTTAAAAGGGCACGCGCAGCTGTTTCGGTGGCTGTTGGCTGTGCGGACTGTGCGTATCATCAGGAATTCCACTCTTGCACTCAGTAAAAACCAGTGACATCAATCCGTAAAAATATATGTCAATATTTTCCCTTGAGCTTTATGGGGTCTGACTGTGCCCCTGGGAAGCCAATGGGACCGGATCCTTCTTTTATAGTACTTAAATAAAGGACATAATTAAATTTGGTTCCTACATAATCATCCTAACTGCCTTTTTTTAGGTTAATCCTGAGGGCTTGGGACTTTCAGTCTCCTAATTTTTTGTGCAAGGGGATACGTGTATGAGGATTGTTGGTAGCAAGTGGTATACTGGTGTTCCTGTTCTGTTTACGGCAATCCCGTTCGGTGGTTCCCGATGTTTTCCTAACTGGGCTTTGCTGCTGGTGCCTTCTGCTCCCCATCCGCAGCCTGACACTTCTCCTTGGTCTTCAGCCACCTCGGTGGGATGTCCAGAAGCAATCACCAGCCTGGGCTCTGCCCCACGTCTTGCTTGTAAATATTGGCAAATTGGGAAATAATATTGCAGCTCGTGTATTTTATTAAGGAGACCTTTAATTTTTAAAGTGGGCAAAGGGATTATATCCTGTAAAGGTTACTGCTCTGGGTCTGTGCTCTGCATCGCTCGCCTCCAGATGGTAAATCCTGCCTGCATTTGTGCATCTGCCCACACCAACTGTGCGCTCAGCATCCTCCCAGGGCCTGTGGTTCTGCTTCAGCCGCGCACCGTGATATGTCCTGCGGGTTGGCGCGCTTGAGCCACGTGCTTGGACCCCGCTGCCTTGTAATGAAGGTTTAAGCACCCGGTGAAAGGGAGTGAAAAATGAGATGAGGACTGGGCAAGTCTGGCCCTGGAAGTGCAGGAGGAGGGACTGGCCAGGAGGAACTGCTGCCCGTGGAGGGGATGGTCTCTGGATGCAAACTGGTCCCTGATGCTGTGCACCAGGGGCTAAGCTGAGCAGCACAAGGGTGGCAAACACTGGCCCAGGTTGCCCAGAGAGATGGTGGATGCCCCATCCCTGGAAGCGTTCAAGGCCAGGTTGGACGGGGTTCTGAGCAACCTGATCTGGTTGGAGATGTCCCTGCTCCTTGCAGGGTGTTGGACTGGATGGCTTTTAACGGTCCTTTCCAACCCAAACCAGTCTATAATTCTATGAAACGGTAGGAGCAAACTGTCTTGTCTTGCAGTCTGTGGAAAAATGGGCTCTCTCCAACTGGTCCCCCCAGGGCTGGCAATGGTGGGGCTCTGCTGCCGCAGGGCTGGGCTGCCAACAGCGGGGAGGAAGGCTGCGATGATGGCTGAGCCCCAAGCCCGTGCAGAGGGGTGATCTCGGGACAAGAACGGGGAATTCACCTTAGCTCTGGGGAAAAAAAGGAAGTACTGGTAATCCTTATCCCCAAGGCCCTTGTGAGGTCTAAGCAACAGTTGGGTGGTGCTCAGAGAGCTCTAAGGCTGCAAATGTGGGGTTAGTTATTGTATTTTTAATACATGGTGAGAAGAATTTAGAGAGGGAGAGAGCCTTGGCTAATCCAGCAAGTTGTTGGGGTTATTCTAGTAACACCCAAGGGAGAGGGAGTTAGCGGGGCAAGGCTGCTGGAAGGCTGTTCTCGGCCTCAGTTAATGCAACCAAACAAATGATCATTTACAAATTAGCTCTGTCGTGTTCTTTTAGTGGTAGCTAGAGTGTCTCTTCAGTTTTGGAAGAGAATGGAGGGAATGGGTATTTTTTCATGATTATCCAAAAACCTACTTGGAAAAAATTGCCCTTTTTGCTGAAGGAAATCCCTCTGGACCTGTTTCTTCAGGTCCAGGGAGCAACTAGAATTGCACAGCTGAGCTTGTGTCACACCGTGTTCCTCCAGCAAATCTGCCAGCCCTGTGGGTTTTTCCTTTATACCTCCAGAAGCGATTCGTATCGCCTCGCAGACAGCAGCCTGAAAACTTGCATGAAATGAAAATGGTGGAAGCTGTGCTAGCAGTGAGAGAAACATTCAGATTTATTCAAGGGCTTGGTAGGACTCCTGAAAAAATGCGCTCTACTTCTCACTGAGCTGAGATGAAATCCTTGTTTACGTGTGTTAGGGCAGCTCAGAGCAATGCTGTTTCTGCTCGGAAGAGACTAAAGAGAGAGTATTTATTTGAAAATAAACATTTCTGGCAGCCCTTTTATCCATTCAGGAAAGTCACTCTCTAGCTGGCTGGGTAAATGTTTGGCTTCTCTCTGTGAACGAGGGGATGGGGTTTGGTGTGGCAGGGCTCCTCTGAGCGGCGAGAAGAGCTGGTGTAGACATGCTCTGGTGCTTTTGTGTGTGCTCTGTATTTTTCCCCTCCAAATTTTCGCTCGCCTGCTTGGAGCACTGGCATGCTGTGAGAAGAGACTGGGATGCTCCAAACTGTTAGCTGGGCTCTGTGTCCAGGGGAGGGCTTCTCTTTCCCCTGCAATGTGGTGGCACGGTTGGCTCTGGTCAGCTTTTCCAGCTTGGGGATAGGCCCAGATTCAGAGACCTTGAAGGAAATCTCTCCCTTTGGGGAAATGGCACATGTTTTTGATCTCCAGGAGGCACATTTCTCTCTGTCTTGCTCAATTAATAGCTCTGGGCTTTCAATTTGGGAAGTAGTGCTAAGTGAAAATCCTGGTTTGGAGGAATACTGCAGTGAACATCTTTAACCCTTTGGGTAGGAATATGTCACTACGAATGTCACACTTGGAAATAAATGAGATTTTCAGCTCTTTAGTGCTGTATTGCAGCCTGCGAATGGATGCATGGAGAACCGCTCGTGGCGTTGATAAAGCTTCCTCCCGCAGCCGTGCCCGTGCAGGGGCTCGGCTCTGATCAGCGGTTCCCAGTGACGTGTCGGTGAGAAATCCCAGCGCAGGCAGCCATGGTGTAACCCTGAGCTCGCAAGAGAAACTAAATCACCTGCAGCAGTAAGTGTGACTGGACTGTGATTATTTTTTATTTTTTCAGTGCCTTGAGATGCAAGAAGCAACACGCTCCTGTTCTGTGTGTGCCTGTCCCCTTTGGCAGATCTTCATCTCCCCTGCTACTGAGAATTTGGCCCCCAAGGCAACCAAAATGGTGCAAAACCTACTGAGGATAAATACACCCCCAGCTCCGTGCAGCGTGGCACTGCAAACCCAAGCCATGTGGTTTGGGGGTCCCTAGGGAGAGTGGTTTGACAAGTGCTTGAGAGCATTCGCTGCCCTGGTAAAAATATTCCTGGGATGGAATGGGGAGGTCGGAGCAGCAGCTGGTGGTGGGGCAGCGGTGGGGTCAGCCAAGGGAAAGCTGACTTTGTGTACAGCCGCAGCTGAAGGGAACCTGGCAGGGGATGGCGTAGCTGCTCCACACAAAACAAATTGCAGCTTGGTGAAATTACTCCCAGGACAGGGTTTAATTCCTTATTTATTGCCAGACTTGCAGGGGAGGACCTGGTGGGAGGAATTTTATGTTCCTTCAGCCCAGCTCTGTGTCCTGAAGCCACCGGCAGTGCTGTGGTAGGGGCTGAAGGAGGTTTTTCGCCATGTCTGTGGTGCGTGGCTGGGAGAGCTCGTTTGCTCTCTGGTTCAATGTTTTTCCTCTCACATCTTCCCCAAGAAAACCAGGAGCTTTGTCCCACCAGCCATAGGCACCAGCTCTCTCTAAGGGTCCCAGCCATCCTTGCTTGTGCTCAGAGCCCCTTATCCCCCGCCGGCTGCAGCGAGCAGCATCCTGCTGTGTGCTGGGGCTTTGGGCTTTCTTAGACCTGACAGTACCATCAGAGGTGTGAGCAGCTGTTGCATGATTGCAAGTTCTCCTTTGATGGTGCAGCTAATGGGAGAGCTTCACAACAAACGCAGCAGGGATTGTTGTCTCTGGGCAGCCTGGCTGTGTGAGTTATAAGGCTTATTTATGGGCTTGGATGCCTTTTGTCAGCCATTTCCAGGCAGAGAGCCCACATCTCCAGTGTTTTCAGGGTCGTTTTGCTAGCTCCCAGTATTCTGCTGCTACAGTAAAAGATGGTCCTTGTTCAGGATGGGCGATCTCACCTTTGTGTCGGGTGGACATTTATCCTCGGAGGCGCTGCTAGCCGACACCCAGGCCCTCAGTCAGTAACCACAAGCCATCAGTCAAAGCATTAAAAAAAAAAATCAGTGTAAATTAAAAAAAAAAAAGGCAACTTTTGAGGATATAATTTGGATCCTCCATGCTGTGATGTTGCTGCTGTTTCTGATTTATAGGCCTGTTCTGTTAATATTTAAGTCTCTTGTTATGCTTCATGTTAAACATATGACTCTGTATGTACTCTGCTATAACTCCAGCATGATGTATAGGCACTCAGTACCGTAACGGCGTGTGGCTGTTACACTGTAAATATGTACCATGAATAGAGAGGTTATTTTTTGCATGCTTTTGTACTCTAGAACTGAAGAGACAATGACAATAAAGTCCTCGGAGATGACACTGGGTCTAAGTGCAGTTCCTGGCGTGGCGCTTGCTGCTGGCTCTCTCATGCTCTCTGCTGTTCACGGCCTCTCTGCGCCTTTAGCTGCAGCAGAGAGATGCTCACAGGGCTTCCATCACTCCTTCCATCCCTGCCCTTTCCTGTTGGGCTTTTCCCTGGATGAAGAGGCTCGGTGGTCTGTTGTGCTTTGGTACCACCTCACCAGCTGTTACAGCATCTTGCTATAGTGTAACCTGTGGAGGTGTCTTCATAGAACCACAGAAGGGTTTGGGTTGGAAGGGACCTTCAAAGCCCACCCAGTCCAACCCCCCTGCACGGAGCAGGGACATCTCCAACCAGATCAGGTTGCCCAGAGCCCCGTCCAACCTGGCCTGGAATGTTTCCAGGGATGGGGCATCCACCAACTCTCTGGGCAACCTGTTCCAGTACTTCACCACCCTCATTGTAAAATTTTTTTTCCTAATACCTAATCTAAATCTACTACCCTCTTCCCTTAATTGCATTGCTTCCAAAGAAACATGCAATTTGCTTTGAAAAAAGAGGGCTTGGCCTGGGCTAGAGCTGACTCAGCACAGTTGTGGAGACCGCAGCAAAACCCGGGCTCATCTGGTGCTGCTGGGAATGTA
Source organism: Tetrax tetrax (assembly GCA_009806455.1). Lineage (NCBI taxonomy): Eukaryota > Metazoa > Chordata > Aves > Otidiformes > Otididae > Tetrax > Tetrax tetrax. The sequence continues at coordinate 45,972 of WHYT01017468.1, read as the reverse complement.
CAAGGAGCAGGGGTACAAAGCACTTGTAGTGACCTGGCTCTGGGGTTGAGATGCCCTGGCCTTTGTTTTCCTGACTCCTTTGCAGCCTGTTCCCAAATACTGCAAAGAGCTGCCCAGGAACCAAGTCCCCCTGGCCTGGAGGGAACGGCCAGGCTGTGTGTCCCCTGAAACGGCTCATGGCTCGGGGGACGCAGTGCTTGGTCCCTTTGGTTAAGCAAACCAGGCTCAGCTTCCCCTTTCCGTGAGTTTCTTTTTAGGTTTTTTTTTTTGTATGTTTTTGTTTTTTTGCTTCACAGTCAGGGGACAGAAATGGGGAAACTAAAACCTTTCCAGGTGGTCTCCTACGCAGGTCTGGTCCCTGGCTGTGCCTGGACAGCAGAAGTTAATGGAAAAACCTTGGATGCATTGAACTCAGTGACTGAAGAGCTGAAACCCACTTTGGGGCCAGGTCGACCAGCAGAGCCTTAGCGGGTGAGGACTGTGCCGCGTCGCTTTGTGCTATCGGAGAAGCAATTTGTGTGATAAGCTCAGAAAAACATATCCAGATGTGCCCCAGTGCCATAGCAACGGGGCTGAACCCGCTGCAACCGGCACCACAAGGAGAAGGAAAACCGCTCAGTGAGACAGACGGGCAGGGGCTGGGGTGTGCAAACGGGGATGTCGAGGACTCGTTAATGAACAGTTTTCCTGGATTAATGCTATTGCCCAGTCCCACACTGGGTGGGTTAATACCCCAGCGTTTTGTCACAAAATAAAATTGAAGTCATATAATTGCTTGTTCCCCGGGGATGTGGTGTCATGGTGCTGCCACCATCGTGCACCCAGACCCAAGATGTGGTCAGAGACGTGTCCCAGGCCAGTAAGTGCCCCCAGGGCTTATGGTCATTTTAGGATCTCAGCTGGGACTCGATGTAGGATTTGATCCAGCCAGTTAGATGGCTCACAAGCCACTCCCTCTCATTTTCTTTTAAATGGGCTGCACTTCAAAACGGATTTCTTGAGCAGTAAATTATAATTTAGTGTTTCTTATCATATTCATTAAGAGCTGACTTCTGTTGTAGCGTTATTCCAAATACTAATTATTAGAAATTAAGGTGACAGGAGGGAATAATATCCTGAATTGTGTAAGTAGGAGTAATAACAGCCTGGGAGGGATAAGTGAGGCAAAGCAGCTGGAGAATTTCCTTTCTGCAGGGAAATGAGGTGATGAAATCCCCAGCAGCAGCCATACAGGAGCCAGGCTGCCTGGGCGGAGGGTGTGCAGTGAGGTCTCTGATTCGGGAGCTGAGGAGTTGCAGGCATGGGACTGTTGGGTCCAAAACGTCCAGTTTTGGAGCACTGCTGCCTGGCAGGATCCGCACAGGGAAATCAGCTCCAAAGGCTCAGTCTGGCCTTGACATTATTTCTAGTTTGTTTGTTTCTTTTATTGTATTTTTGTTTCCCTTCAGGCTGGAATTAAGTCTCCTACAGTGATTTTCAACAAAAGATAGGAAGACGTTCCCGCTGGGTCTGATATCTGACGCCAGTGCGCGTCTTTAAGCTGCAGCAGTTGCTGCCCAGGCTTCGGGCCCAGTCCGGCTACAAACAGGTGGGTGTTTTAAAGCAAAAGCTTGAGTCCTTAATTACAGCCGAGGTGGAGCTGAACTGACCTCTGAATCCCATTTTGTCATGCCCAGTTTGGCCCTGGGAGCCACAACTGCTGCTGGAAACGAAAGGCGGTGTTGGTAGGGTGGACGCGGGGCAGGACGAACGGCCAGGGAAGCACCCAAAGCCGTGCCAGGCCGCGTGGGGGACATGTCTTCTGCTGATCCCTTGTGGTCCAAACGTCACCTTTCATTGTTATCCCTGCTGCTCCGCACCAGGCTGCGTGGCTGCCTCCAAGGCTTCCCTCCGGCACAGGCTGTTCAATCACACTCCCTCTTTCCTTTGGTTAACTGGGACTGGGGGGACACCTCACACGTGAAAATGATCCCTTTGTTGGCAAACGTCTCCAGGATTTATCTTTTCTTCTCCTTGAATAGGAAAAAGCCGTTTACCATGGTTTTTTTCTAAAGCAATTTCCAGGGAGATCCAGCAGACACAGCCAGGAGCCGCCAGCAGCAAGCCCTGACCGAGTTTCTTCGCTTGAGTAAATCAATGTTTTGCCCCTAATGTGATCTGAGTGCCCATTTTCTGTGCCCCATTTATTTTAACGCTGAGACTGGGGTTGCAGGGGGGGGCAGCGCTCTGTAAATCCCACCGAGGCACTCAGGGGAGTGCCTCCTGTCCGATTTTACGGCGTGTGATGTGCAAACGCATCAGGGCAGAGCCGCTGGGAACCGACTGGGACAACTCGCATCACCCGTGGTGCCTCGCCGCGCCCGTCCGCTTCCCGGCCTGTGGAGCATTCTGTTTTTTTGGCAGAGGAGGTTTCTCAGGGTTATCTTTCAGGAAAGGGTTGGATAGAGCCAGCTTAGAGCCAGCCAAGATCCAGGTGAAAGAAAATTTTTGGGTGTAACAGAGGGTTTTTTCATCCTTACGATGGGATAGTGGTTGCACGAGCATCTCCTCCCTGCCCAGTTGGTCCCTTCAGCCTTGCTGTGGGACGGGGATGGGGACGGGGACGGGAGCCCCCAGCCACCCTGGGCTTGCCAGCGAGGGAGGAGGGAGCTGACCTGGCACCGGCTTGAGGTGAAGCAATTAACGCGTGTGGCTGCCACTGGCGTTTCCTGCCTGTAATTAAAGCTTTTAAGGAGGAGGCACAACCAACAGCCCCAGGCTGGCATTTTGCCAGGTGGGAGTTTATTAACAGCGGCTAATTAGACCAGCATTCAGCGATAAACGCTGAGGAAAGCTCAAGTGCTCAAATTGGCTGTGAATGCTGCAAAAAAAAAATTCTTAATTTTATTTATCTTTTTTTTTCCCCTTGCATTGGGAACTGGAGCCCCATGCATTTGCAGGGCATTTTGGAGACGCCACCACCCCGGGACAAGACCCCCGCTCCTTCCCCACTGCACCCGACCCCCTCCTGCATGTGCGGGGGCTGCAGACCCAGCTGCATGTCCTCCCCGCAGCCCGTCAGCACTTTTTGTTCCTTGGGGTGAGTTTTACTCATTAGTGTTGGCATTAGGTAAGGTGAGTTCCTGTGTTACCCCCGTGTCCACTAAAACCTCTGTGGATATCTATTTCATTCACCATTTTATTTAAAAAGGACTTTCAATGCTTATCTGAATTTCAATAGCACTTAAAGCAATAGCATTATTCCCTCTAACAAAACAATTGTTCTTCACAGGTCTTATTCAGACATTCTTTTTTTTTTAATAATTATTAAAATAAACAAATGCTATGTACTGTTCAAAGTTAAGGTTCGTAAGTCAGGAAGGTTCCTTCACAGCCAGGTTATCCAACCCAAAATTTATTCCCCATCACCACTTTCAGAGTTACAGGTAACAGGCTTTTCCTCCTCCTACTTCCACGGGGAGGCGCTAAACAACTGCAAACTGACAGTTCAACCGCTTTCGGTCTGGATCCTAGCAGGATTAGGGGAGTAAGGGATTAGGGGAGATGCTGCTGGAAAAATAAGCTACTATCATTTTAAGCAAGCAGTCTAAATGATTCTTGTTGCCTCTTCAGCATTTCCATTACAATAACTGATCATGCTTCTTTATTTTTTTGCTTTTCTCTTCAACTTCTTTCAGCACATCTTGCAGTTTCTTAGAGTTCTGCGTCAAGAACGCAAAGCTCTCTTTGAAGTTGCCGGTCCCGTGCTCCCTACAGATATTCTCAAGGCCATCAAACCACTGCAAAATCTTCTCAAGCTCGGCTTGAACAGCCTTCTGTTCTTCCAGTTCTGCTCGCAGCGCCTGCCCAGCGGACGCCTCAGCCTTGTACTGCTGCTGCAGCTGATGGATCTCATCCTGAAGCGCCTGGAACTGCTCTTTGCTGTAGGGGTACTGCTCGTGGACCTTGTCCTCGGGGAGGAGCACGTTCTCAGGGATGTTTAACACCAGCTGCAGAAGCACTTCTTCCATTTTACTGAAGAGTTTATCGAAGTGGTCCTTCATGAAGAGAAGAAATTTCTCCGTGCTTTTCCGGATTTGGAAGGGGCTGATTTTACAGTCGGGAAAGCCGACCAGCTTCTTCAGGATCACGCTCTCGACCACCAGCATCATTTCGAAGAGGTAGTCCTGGAAGGCGATGTAGACGCGCAGCATGCACGTCTGGGGGGTGAAGCCGAAGAACTGCGCTTCGTAGGCCATGGGATTGACCGACATGGCGGCGGGCGCAGGCCCGTAGGCAAAGCACAGCGAGCGGCGCCGGCCCCGGGCAGGACGAGCCCGCAGCTGAGGGGAAGCCGCCGTTCCGCAGCCTCCCGCGCCGTTACCCGAGGCACCGGGGCCGCTCCTCCCGCTCTGGGGCCGGTAACCGGTGCCGGTAACCGCGGCCGAGCCCGCTCGCCTCCGTTCGTTTCTTCCCGCCTCGTCCGAACTCCCTCAGGCGGGCCGCACCGCCGGCAGCCAATCAGTGGCCGAGAGGATAAACGCGTCACCCAATCACCAAGCGCTCTGGCCCTCGGGGGGGCGGGGAAAACAAGGGGAGCAAGGGGCCGAGCTCGCTGCTCGGCCAATGAGAGCGCAGCGCGACGCGTGCGGGCGCTGCCGGGGCCGATTGGCTCCGCCGGGGGTTGGCGGTGCGCGCAGGCGCAGAGGCGTGGCGGAAGCGGAAGCGGAAGCGGGGCGGGAAGCGCTAAGATGGCGTACCAGACCTTCCGGCAGGAGTACCTGCAGGTGCCGCCCGTGACGCGGGCCTACACCACGGCCTGCGTCCTCACCACCGCCGCCGTGGTGAGTCGGGCCCCCGCAGGCCTCCGCTGAGGGCCCGGGCCGTGGGCGGTGGGGCCGGTACCGGTACCGGTACCGCGGGTGCCCGGGCGCCGGCGGGGCGCGGCCCGGGGGAGAGGCGTGCTGCCCGGCACGGGGTGGGTGAGGCTTGTTGGAGCCGTGCCGGCGGGCTGGGGAGAGCAGAGCGCTTGGGAACCGTGGAAAGGGTTTGCCCGGACACCCGCCCCGCCCCGCCCCACGGCCGGGTCTCTTCCCCTCGGGGCCTTCAGAGCTGGGGGGGCTCCCGCTGTCAGCCCGCCGTGAGTCCTGGGAAGGTGCAAAGCACAGATAAACGTGAACGGTGTGAGGGGGGCCGGGAGCTCGTGGGGGCTGGGAGCTCGTCGGCTCTCTTTGGCACAGAGAAAGGGAGTTACTTCTTTGAGTGCCTGTAGTTTTTTTCTTCCTGTATTGATTCTATCAAATGTTCTCTTCTTTTTCAGCAATTAGAGCTCATCACGCCCTTTCAACTGTATTTCAACCCTGAATTAATATTTAAACACTTTCAAGTAAGTGTTTTCTAAATTATGGGAGCTTTTTATGTAAAATGTTGCGTTTGGAAGTGCTTGTCTTCTCAAAATTGAGTGTGTCAAATGACTATGACTTTTAATATTGCAATTATATCTCAAAAAAAAGCTAGTGAAGCTAGAGTGCAGATAACTGTACCTTAGCTTAGACCTTAGATTCACTGACTGTAAAGGACATTTCAGTTATGTTGTTACTTGCTTTTTATTTAGACAATGAAAATAAGTTGTCATGTTTAAAATCCTTGTATTTGTCTTATTTTCAGGTATGGAGGTTAATCACAAACTACTTATTCTTTGGACCAGTTGGCTTTAATTTTTTATTTAACATGATCTTTTTGTATCCTTCATCAAGTTTGTTTTCCTTCCTTGGAAGGAAGAGCTCCAGAATATGTTACGTATAGGAGAGGTTAATTTCTGCTCCACCGTGAAGTTCCTGGGAGTTTAGCAAAGCCAGCTTCACTGATGTCATGAAGGGACATCAACGGGATCTCTTTCATAAATTCTGAAGAATATTGCTGTTTATTTTTGTGATGTTAAGACTTCGTTGTGCCAGCCTGATCGGTCGGGTTGGTTCTGACGTACGGGAGAAAATGCCGAGTGATGTTTTTCTTCTGGGTCCCCTTCTCTGCTGGGGCACTCGGAGCCGATTGATGAAGTAAATTGATACAAAACTTACTTCTCAACTCACGTGTAATTGAACGGGTTTCCGCTTGGATGTCTCTTTGCACTCCTTTACAATCACATTTTCCTGACCTGCGACTTCAGATACCGTTACTGCCGCATGCTCGAAGAAGGCTCTTTTCGAGGTCGGACGGCAGATTTTGTATTTATGTTCCTTTTTGGAGGACTTTTAATGACTGTATCCTTTATTTTATTCCAAACTGCTGTAGTGAAGCTAAAGATACGTGAACGAGAACCGAAACCATGATGTTATCTGAAGTGATAATACATTTATCGGTAGTTGGAGGGCTAACAGCATGTGCTGAAGTAGTTCTGAATGCGTTGCGACTGTTGCTGTTAAACGCTGGGGTGGCCTTTCCAGCTTTTTGCTGCCTGACGGGATTACGGAATGAGATGAGCGGGTAAGCGGGGACTGCTCCGGTGTGTGATCGCGCTCAGGTTGTCGGAGATAAATGCTGTTCCTGCAGCGAGTTCATGCTGAGTTATTCTTTAAAGAGATTATTCGTGCTGCAGGTACCCTGAATTTGACTGACAGTGCGTTTGATTTACTTGAACTTGGGAAAGCAGAGTTAGCAGTTGTATGGAAACCCTAGGATTACAAGTTAAGCTGTGAAATTCTTCTCCTGCTTGATCTCACAACAATTACTTGATGAACTGTTTCCTTTAACTGTCCATCGCAGCTTTTTGGCCTGTTTGTGAACTTGGTTTTCCTGGGTCAGGCATTCACAATAATGCTCGTGTACGTGTGGAGCCGCAGGAATCCCTACGTCCGTATGAACTTTTTTGGTCTTCTCATCTTTCAAGCCCCATTTCTACCCTGGGTATTGATGGGCTTTTCGCTGCTTTTGGGGAACTCCATCATCGTGGATCTCCTGGGTAAGCAATTGCAAGAATCATGAGGGTCTGGTCTTGCTAGTGTTGTACATGAAACACAAATCTTTGGAAAAACCAAGGGCTAAATGCTTTTTATTTAGTGTGAGTTCATCTAGTATTTTTATACCAGGCTTTTCTGATTTCTAAACCTTGTAGCATATTTTGTACTGTAACAAGGATGGAGAGAGCTGCTGATGCTCGGCTTTTTAGTGCTTGGAATCAGCCCAGGTACAAAATCTGACTGTGGGCATCAGGTTATTGAAGCAAAATAGCTTATATTAATATTTTTATCCATTCTAATAAGACCATAACATCAGTACGTTTAATAATGACAAGCAGTTTTCCTTGTGTTGATGTCCTGTAGTGTAAGTTAAGCTTTTCACCTGGTGTCGATGTGCTTCATTGTTGTTTTGGTTTTTTTTATTATTTCTATATCTCTTAACGTATTTTCTGTGAAAGAATCAATGTGTGTTTTGTTTTGTTTTCCTGAAAACTAGCGAAGCATTTGCAAGTCGTAAAGGAGAAGTATTAAAAATCACCATTTGACTTTTCTTTATATACTAGGCATTGCCGTTGGGCACGTATATTTTTTCTTAGAGGATGTCTTTCCCAATCAGCCCGGTGGTGGAAGGCTTCTGAGAACACCATCTGTCCTGTAAGTACTGGTGTCTGGTTTTTAACAGGTGTAGAAAAAGTCCCTGTGCAGAAAAGTGCTTCTAACATGGTCACATCAACTTCTGGTAAACTAGGCAGCCTGAGATGGAATGTGGTGTGTCTGTACTTGCTCTTTTATTTAACTCATGTGTTGGTAAACAAGGGAGGAGGATCTTACAGGTACGTAGGTGGGAACTAACCTCTTTGGGAGAAAGGCTGAAGGGTTTTGTAACTCTTTGTTTCTTTGCTAACGCTGGTCAGGCTTTGCTTTGCCTGTTGGTGGCACCAAAGACGCGTGTCTGAGTCCTGCTGTGTATGAACAGAGCAGCTGAGGGATTAAAGAGAACATACCTAGTATTTTTTTTTCATCTGTAAATCATCTTCGTGTCACAATTTCGGCAGAAGACTTCAGAGTTTATGATACTGAGCGGTGCTGTTCCTACTCCGTTTCCCCTTGCGTAGAGCGCTGTAATCTGTCACGCTGTACAGCTGCCCAGGTGAGAACAGCTTACCGAAATGATAGGGCAGCTGAGGCGTTGAAAGTTGAGCTCTGTGAGGCTCAGAATTGTCTAGAGCTGAACTGGTTATCTTTTGTTTGTTTGTTTGAACTGACCTACAGAAGCCTGAGTAATTAAAATGTTGTATTCAGACCCGTGCATAGTTTAATTGATGGGTCATACCTGTTTGATTGGATGAGCACACTTACACTGATAGCTTTTTTTTTCCTTCTATGTAGGCTGTAATTGTACCAGGTGCTGGCTGCAGGAAGGCTGTCCCAGGACAGCTCTGCTGGTCCCTTTTGTAGGCCTGCACTGATCTCGCTTGGCCTTAGTAGCTGGAGGTTGTTTTTGGTGAGGGCTTCCTTCCTATAAACGCAGCTTGAGACAAATGGAGTGTCTGGTTACACACGTGCAATAACGCTGTGTTTGAAACTTCCCGTTTTCACAGAGCGTGTGTGCACCCCGCTGTGTGCAGGAGGAATCCAAAGGCTGTTGGAGCAATGCGTGCTGTCTCCGTAACCCTCTTCCTCTGGACAAAAGTGTCAGCCTGCCTTCAGGCTGCCATTTAAATCCTTTTACGTGTCTGTGTTTAGAAGGCTGCTTATAATTCCCGTCTGGGTCTTGAACTGTGGGGTTTTTGTGGGTGGTTTTTTTTTTTTTGGTTTTTTTTTTTTTTCCCCCCAGACACTTTAATTTTCTTTGATGTCTTAGCTGTAATCCTGTAATCCCCCTGGTATTTTTTTTTTCCTGTTCTGAAAACTCTGAAACAGCCTGTCACTTGGGTGAAGAGAAATAATCCCTTTAGCTATTTGAAGAACTGTCTTGTTAAACACACTTTAAGACATTTTGAATATAATGATTGCTCGTGTGCAGCCTGTGATTTTTTTGTTTGTTTGTTTCAAAGAGTCTGCTACACTTGTTTCCAGATAAACAGATCTATGGAGAGAGAACCTTTAAAGCTGGTTTTGAGAGTGGCAAAATAACCGACAAGATTAAGTGTGATTTTTGTAATCAATTGGAAACTCCAAGTCTCTGATGTTGTCTGAAACTCAGACTCTTCTGTGGATTTCCAGTCTGCCTGTCAGTGCGTGCAGGTTGAGATAACACTGCCTGTATTTGACTCTTACTTTGACCCCATCTCAAAATATGAAGAGCTTTTCAATATCCCATTGATGTTTTGCTCTCCTATCCCGTCCTGGGAGAACATGGTAGCTGTATGAAATTCTGCCTTACACTGAGGGTGGAGTTTTAACTTTCAGCTGAATCTCGTCAGTCTCTGTAGATTTGGGCACATAACTCTAGACCTTCTCCTAGTTGGAGAGCACGTGTTACTTGGGTATAAAGCACCGATGCTTTGGCAGGCTGTTTCTGAGGGAGGGAGGATGCCGTACCTGTGCAGAACTTGAGGAGTCTTGGTCTTACTGTGAAACGTGTATTCTAAAGGAAAAAAAAAAAAAAATTTCTCTTTTCCAGGAAAGCAATATTTGATACACCGGAAGATGATCCTAATTACAATCCCTTGCCAGAAGAACGACCAGGAGGATTTGCATGGGGAGAAGGTCAGCGCCTTGGCGGCTAATAAGTGTCTGTGCCAAAACCCAGCAACAACTGGGAGAGACTGACGTGAATAAAGTTCCGTACTGGGGGCTCTCTCATTCCCCGTCGCAGAAAGGACGCTTCTGGACAGCTCTATGGTTTTTGAATACAAGCACTTTATGAAATGGCAGTCTAATCCAAGACACTTCCAGGCCACCGGTGTTTTTCCCTGTCAGGGAATTTATTGTGCTGGTGATGAAAATACTAATTCAGTGGAGCCAAAAACGTAAAACTGGAAACCTTTTCCTGTCAGCTTCAGTTAACAAGACCATGAGTACTTGTCTAAAGTGATTTCTAAAGCATTTTTTTCAAGTTATTTGATACAGGAAACTATATGGGAAACTTTACAGGGGACAAAAGCAACTTTTTTGGTTTTAACTCATTTTTTTTTTATTCTTGGATAAAACAGCTACAAATGGTTGAAAGTGTTAAGTCACTGTTTCAATAGCAAAAGGTTTTTTCATCTAAGATGCTGTTGTCTCCAGTCTTGTTTGAATGGCAAGGAATACAACGTGCAGCATGATGCAGGCCAGTTGGGTTTCTGGAATGTGCCTCTGTGTGAATACGTTTGCAGGCCGAGACCACATTTTGGTGGCCTTTCCCCCAAAGACTGTGTGTTCAGATGACCAGGTTTGAGTCTGACTGGTTTGTTTGAACAGGTAGTTCTACAAAATCCACCCCCACACACGCACGCTTCCAACGGTTATTAAATGGCTTGGAGCACTAGGGAAGAAAACTTGTCTGGAGTCAGAACTGCTCAAGTATCTCAGAGGACGAGTTGAATAAAATGTCTTGTGGATCCTTTTTTGTTAATCTTTTGTATAATCCGATAGTCTTGAGGCAGCTCGTGAAAAAGCAGAGGTTGGAAAAAGCAAGTCCTGGAAAAGACGGCATTAATCCATGCTTTTCCCACTGCTGTCTCTCAGAACTGCTAGGAAACAGGATTGTCTGCTCAAGATGTTAAATCTGTGGTCTGTGCATGAAGCTTGTGGGAGAAGTGAGTATCCAGCACAGGTCAGTGACACTGGGGAGAATTTAGCTTGAAGTTGTGTTGGTTATAAATGTCTGTTTGGGAGCGCACAGGGAATCCAGAGCACAGCTCAGCTCGTTGCATTCTGTCAGTCTTCAGGTGCTATGGGTTGTACTGGGTAGCTCTTCACTGATTGTGTCGTAATAGATAAAACCAGATATTGTTGGGACTGCACGTTCCCCCTGAATTTGGGAGGATAGGCTCACCCTTGACGCACACGTGTAGTCTCAGATTCTTGTATTGTGTTTGTTCAGAAACTGGGTACGGGATTTTAACTTGTTTATATCCACGAGATGAGCGCGTTGGGATCTTCTGGGGTAACGCTTTGTCCACAAGCAGCGTATTGGATTCTGATAAAATGGGTGAGTCCGTTTGTATCTGCATTTTCTGTTAAAGGTTATAAAAACTTCAGGGAGATTTTTCTTTTTCCCGAAACAATTTACATCTTGTGCTTTAGGAGTATTAAAAACGTTTTGGGCGGTGTTACTGCAGGGTGGCTTTGAGATCAAAACCTGGTTTTAGTTCAGTGTTTAACAGCCTCTTGGTAGTTCAGCGGTGGGACGTTAGGCCGTGGGGATGAAGCTAAAAGACGGCCCTGGCTGGGGTAAAGCCCCCTGTAAATCCAGAGCCCTGCTGTGAAGTGGGTGAGGGGACGTGCCCCGTCCCGAGGACGGTCTCTTGTTCTGAAGTCGTGTGTTGATGGGACAGCTCGTCCATGCTCACTCTTCCAAAGCTGCGTTCCTTGCGTGCTTCCTTCCACTCAGCTGGAGAATTTCAGATTGTACTCTTCTTTTTACCAAGTAGTATCCAAATGTGGGACGAACTTTGAAACGCTGCTTCCTTGCACCCTGGGACAAGATGGACTATTGCTGTCAGATTACTGCCTCACCTGGTCTTTAATTGCCCTTGAAACTGTTCCGGAGCAGCCTGTCCCACAAAGTAGTGTGGTTAGGTACCAAAGTCCTCTTTGGAGAGCGTGTCATCGGCTGCGTGTGATGTCGGGGATTGTTGGTGCCAACAAATCCTCACTTGCGTGATGCAGGTCTGGACTCTGCCTCCCTGCGGTATTACCCGCCCCTCTTAGCTGATTCCAGCCGGTGCGCAGGTTCTGCCGGGAGGGGGCGGCTTTGCTGAAATCCCCTTGCCCCCTGGGTCGCCCCAAACCGCGCCCTGCCCGTGGCACCGGGGGCCATGGAGGCGCCTCCCTCTCCACCTCCCCCTGACTACATCTCCCATAACGCCCCGCGGCGGGATACGTGCAGGAGGGACGGCGGCGTGATGACGCCGTGCCGCGCGCGGGGCGGCATCCGTCGCCCGGGCCGACACAGGGGCCTGCGGGGAGGATGCGGGAGGGCGGCGGGGCTCCCCCGGCCAAGCGGCTCAAGGCCGCCTTCCCCCCGCGCCCCGCCATGCTGCCCGGCTCTCCCGCGCCCCGCCGCCACCCGCCTCCCCCCGACTCGCAGCGCCGCGACCTCCCCATTTTCCAGGCGCGGGGCGCGCTGCTCACCCAG